>JAAWXA010000035.1:36306-85279 GCA_038090715.1 Florisuga fusca | reverse complement strand
GCTCTCCAGGAGCCCACCCCGGCCCGGAGGCTGCGGCGCTTCCCGCTTGCGGAGGTGGCTGTGCTGGTGGGGGCTCTGGGCCGGGGTGGGCTCCTGGAGAGCACTGCTGCTTGCCAGGGCAAGGCGAGAGCTGGTATGTTTCGAGGGTTGGTGTTAGTGTTCTCAGGCAGTGTTAGAATACAGTAACACGTGCTGGTGCCGGACTATTTCTGCGTTGTCACCATTCTTTTGTCCAAGAACCACATCAAACTACTTCAGATAGCAACCTCTCACTTGGCCATAGCATCCTGTGTTTCAGTAACTTTTTGAGTAAAATATTACTTGCTCTGCAGGGACTCCAAAGGGTGGGTGGTACTCTGTATTCAAGTGTTCACTCCGAGTCTCTTAGCAGGGTAAGAAAAGTTACTGATCAAGATCATATTTGTGGCATGTTAGGTAGTAATAAATATGAAACATTCGTGTACAGTGATGGCTTGCAAAGAGATTTTGGAGCATAGTGGACAAAATTGTACTTCCAGTACAGCACACCTGGGCAAGAGAAGGGAGCAGCTTATAACTCTTGAATATATAAACAACAGGTTGAAAAAATAAGTTGTTCTTAATATACACATTTTTATTTCAGTAAATTGATAGTAAGTTTTTTTCATTTTCTCATGTACGACTTCCAGAAAGGATGTTGAAATGCTTAAGAAGGTAGAAGAACCTGAATGGGGTTCCTGAGTTTGAGAAAAAAATACCTTAAATTAGAACAGTGTAGGGGTTATTTTTTGTTGCAGAAATGTCATGAGGCTGGTAATCTAGACATCTTCTTTTCTAGTGTGCTTACATTTTTGGGTTGTAGCAACAAATCTTAAATTTATGCTAAATATATTTAGCTATTTGGTAAGATATGAAGCAAGCAAGAGGTGTAGAGAGAACCCAGAGTTGTTGTGGAAAATCTGGATTTAGAGAAAATCCTGTTACTGAGAGATGTATTATTGTACGATTTACTTTTGAAATATCAGATACCTTTGACTGATGAGCATGGATGTTTCAAGGGAGTATTTTGTGATATTTGTGTTATCGTGAATAGATAACCCAACGAGGCAGTCATTCTTTCAAGGGGCAGCTTAGAGATACTGCCCTCTTAAAGACTGAAGCATTAGGGCTGGTCTTTGACCTATAATACCCTGGATTTGAGTCCATTTTGTTTTCTTCCTAAAAATCACATGAATTTTAAACACTTAGTTTTAAGTTTTGAAGTGAGAGAATGTGTACTTGAGCTCCTATGTAGACTGATGCCTGCTACACCCATCCCAGACATGCCTCTACCTCCTGAGGAGGAGGTGGGGCGGGGAAGAATCCTGTGCAATGAGCCAGCAGATGAGATTCATCAAAACTGATAGCCACAGCCCTGTTTGAAAGAACTGTAAAAAATACAGCCTTAACAAGGTGTATAGTGTTCCCTGTATGGAGAATTTGTCTGGAATGCATGCCAGTGACTCACTTTGGGAGTTATGTGCATTTTCATAAGATTGATACTGAATTGTGCTTATAATACAAACCACTTTTTGTAGCTTGTAGGCACATTTCATATTCTTCTGATTGTGCTCCATCTGGTAAGTAACTCAGCAAAAATGAAGGAGGAGGTGTATCTTTTTTAATAACTTTAATGAGTTAAGTCAGTTTGTGGAGAGCTGTAATGTCCCAACTGACAAAAGGGGAGAGGAGCAGGTTCCACATCTAGAAGCAAGACCAAGCAGAAGAGCCAATAACTAAATTAGCTTGTACACCAGTGGATATATTTCTTTGAAGAAAAAAGTTTAGTTCACATTCTTTCTTCTTTGCAAGCTTGCCAAACCAGAATCTTTAGAAAATGAAGCCATGAGAAATACTTTGCTAAGATGAGAATAGACCTATAAGTAAATGAAATATTAATGCTGAAACTGTTTCTGCTTAAACTCAGTAAGTGAGGCATATAAAAATTTAACATGTTGATACATTAAGAAGTTCTGAAAGAGGTTAAATGGAACTGAGAATAGGAAACTGAAACAGTTCATGGGTTGTACTTTACAAATATCAGTTATATACATGGCAAGTTTCCTCTATAGTAATTTCTACACCAACATGTTTTTTTGTTATTTACCTAACTAACTAATAGGATTTATGTAATGCTTGCTATTAAAATGTATTAAAAGTCTTCAAGAAAGGTAGCATGTTTACCTTCAAATTATCTTCTGTTGCTAATTTTGCACAAGGCTGTGCTGCCTGTCTCTTGGTGTCACTTTTTGCAAGAGACGAAAGATTAACCTTGGCACACACCCTGTGGCAAAACTAGCATTGAATGGAATGAGATCGTGATGTTGATTCCCTGAATTTGATGTCTTTCACAACATGATACGTGTCTTTGTATTTAAGATTTTTTTATTTCTTATATAAGACTACTTTAGGATCATTTCAGTATATGAATGACTGGTAGTGGTCATGCCTACTGTTCATGGTAGGATTTGTTTTCCAGAGAAAATTGAGCAGAGTCTTGCTTACTTTTTCAGCATTGTTAAACTTATTCAATGCTTGTATTTTAAGTTTTACTGGCTGAGCTGGTTTACTCAGCACCTTCCTATTTTATCTATATAAGAGTTTTTCTTTTATAAACTGTTCTGTCATATTTTAAACTTTCATCTGAGAAGATTGTCAACCTTTCTCAAGAAGGTTTTTGGGAGCAGTATTTGTGCTTGAGTTTAGCATAATTGTACTGGGTAGGATTTATTAAGGCAGGAAGCAAGCAAGCAACCAACCAAGCACTGAATGTTTTAGAAAATCATAATCCTCCTGGCAGCACATCCTTAACTGTCAGCACTAAAAAGTGTCTTAATTGCAGTCGTTTTTCTGAGATATAACTGAGATGAACTTTACTTGTGCATGAGATTTCTGACTAGTAAATTGAGTTGTGTTCTAAATGTAGTCAGTCTGATGGTGCTCAAAGTTTTTAGGTCACATAGTTTAAGAAAAACATCTTCTGGGCATCCAGGTCAAGGTTTGAAAAGCATAGTGGGTGGGAAAGACAATTATTTGTAAATACAGATTTACTGACAAATATTGTTGTATATCTGTGCATATTACTGCCTTTAGCAGAACTTTTGCTTACTCAATATATGTAAATTATGTCAGGTGTTGATAGATACTCATGTTAGAGCATACAGTTTTGTGCTAAGAGCTTGGCACTGTGGATTCTGATTGGGTCCATCCTGGAAAAGTATTTGAGGAAAAGTCTTTGGACTAAGTTTTGACCTCATTTAAGATATTTAACTGAAAATAATATTCTGACATTTAAACCAGTGTATTAATGCAATTCTTGGGGAGAATGCTAAATGGGATTCACAAAATACATGTCTTTGGCCTACCTTTGAGTCCTGCTTGAATTTTGTACCTGATCCTGGTATCTACTACTCAAGGTTATTTCAAAATTAAAGACATTGAAGGGTAGTCACAAGATGAAATATGATTTGTCAGAAGTTTAAAAAGAGAAAAACAGTTTTATTTGGCAGGGGGTTTAAGGAGTGACTTCTCAGTCCAGAAGTGCATACATGGGGACTAGAAATCCAATAGGAAAGACCTTTTGGTCTAGCAAAGATACGAGGTCCATCTGGTGAAGTATGAAACTAGAGATGTTGAGGCTAGAAAGTACATACTTTTTAACAGCAGCAGTAATCAGTTATTTGAATGGCTTGCACAGAATGGTTAAGTTTCACCACTACTTTCTAAATGTTAAAGTTCACTGTGAATTAGTTACAGTATTTTCTTGTACATGTGGATGAAGCCAGACCTGACAATATTCTGAATGCGTGGAAAGACTTATGACACACAGTTTGAGAGTTCTAGGTGGAGCAGATGACTACATTACTATGTCAGCTTTTGTTGGATTTATACTTACATAAATATCCTTAAAGACCTGGTGTAATCAGCTTCCCGTAGCGATTTCAACACAAAGTGCTCAGTGTGCACTGGAGGATGATCACGCACCTCACTCTAAGGTAGGAATGAGAGTGCATTCTACATAGGAGGTCCCTAGGATGACAGTTCTGTGCTTCTTTGCCTGTGCATTTCTTTTATATCATTAACAGCATTCTTCACTGGATGGTTTGTATTTTGGGTCTTGACTCCCTGGTGCTAACTGTATCATACCTGAATTGTAAGGTCCAGGTCCAAGACATATCTTTCTCTTTGGAAGAATGTTAACTTATAATGCATGTTTTCCATGTCTGTAATATGGGAAAACAAGTGGCCAGTTACTCTGAATTGTTTAGTTGATTCATTATTTTACATTGAATTTTCATAATAAAGTGAATCCTATTGACAGAATTTGGATTGCTCACTGTTAGCATTTAGCCAGAGTTCTTAAACTTTAACTGTTGGTATTTTCTAATGTGTAAAAGAAAAAATTTACTATTACACCATAAATTGTAAGACTTTCAGGCTCCCTTCTTTTTTATTAATTTGTGAAGACACATTGTTGCCTAAAAGGCTGCACAGAGTAAAGTTATCTTGTAATTACAGAAAAATGTTCCGTGCTCGTAGTTCAGCCTGTTTTATTTTTACATTCTACCAAACCTGGTTAGGAAAGCACAGTTATCCAGAAAACCACACACCTGAAAATACATCCATGTTTTTGGTTTTTTTTTTCCAATAAAACATTTTTGAAACATTAGATACTGTTAAGTAGACAGTTTTCAGGTATCACAGTTTAGTACAGTTTACACATGTAGTTTGCATTAATGTTCAAATGCAAAGGATTGGGTCTGTATCACTATCACATGTAGGTTTTGGAGAGAGTTTGTATTTGAGGCACAGCCACATCTCTCCAGTATATATCTCTAGGATAGCTATTGCACCAAAACTTCAGGTACTAAAAGATTAATACTTCCAGTGATCCACTTGGTAGTAGAAAGCAGTGGATCTGTGAGGTATTTAGTTTGTCGGTCGTCCTTAGACCTCTGACCAGCATGAAGTATGTCAGTACTGCACTGATCATGGGTGCTCACATATAGTCTCTGTGTAGGAAATACCAATTTTTTTTCTTTATTTCTCTGTCAAGATTGTTAGCTCTACAGATGAATTTCTTTAGCTGTGTTTTTTGTTACACAAAATGCTGACCTCTGTTCATTGGCTGCCTGAAATAGGTGAGAACTTCATCCTCAGTATACTTTTTTTAAAGAAGATACAGATGCTCTCAGTATCCTGTGAGTTTGTACATCTGAGCTAAGATAAAACTAAAATCTTTTAGAACAAAGTTCTGAGACTAAGGAGAAGGTAGATTTGTTTGCCTTTAATGAAAAACAAAGGCTGGTAGATGAACCTCGTTGGAATGTTGCCTTTGATCTGATCCCTCAGGTTTCCAAACAAAACAGTTTCCTGTTTCTAAGTGTTGCTTTCAACCTTAATTTTCAGTGTTCTCACTCACTGCTTAGATCTTTCACAACCTTGATGAGTCTCTTTTGACAAGAGGTTGGGGAGGATTGTTCAGGTTATAGAAGTGTAGGACATGATTGAGTAATCAGTCCAGTACAACCACATTGTTGAATTCCTTTCAGTGTCTAAACAACTTTGGCTTTAAGGGGTGTGGCAGTATCTGAAAACCGGCTTGCCACTGGAGTACCAATCTGAGTATTAGCTTGCAATGCTTGCTTGGATGTTCAAATCATTGTGGGGGTTTTTTGATTTTGTTTGTTTGGGGTTTTTTTTGTTGTGATTTTGTTTTTTTGTTTGTTTGGTTGGTTGGTTTTTTCTACTCTAGGATGAAACAGGTGCCTATTTAATAGACAGAGACCCAACCTACTTTGGGCCAGTGCTGAACTATCTCAGACATGGGAAACTGGTGATTAACAAGGACCTAGCTGAGGAAGGTAAGATGTTACAAAATCTCTTGCTTTGTTGTCAATTGCTTGTTATGTTCACTGCTTTTAAATCACCTGAAGTGACTTACAAATCTCTGGTAAATCTTAATCAGTGTAGCAGTTCCATCTATTTCAGGAGAAGCTGATAGGCATTGTGCCATTATAGTATATACTGTTATTTGAGTATGATTCCTGACTTAAAGCCCCTGTTCCCAGACACAGATAGAATATAAATAATAAAACATTAGGGAAATGCCTTTTATAATATGATCTCGTATTTCCTGCATTTCTATGTGAAGCATTTTGGTTTAGTTCTCTTCAAGCAAAAGAATACTGGCTGTGGAACAAGCTTTAGAAGCTCTAAAGCAAAGCAAGAGTGCATCTGGGATGTTCAGATACATGGAATATACTTTTGAATGTGCCCTCTTTCCCTGTTCCTGTTCAGTTTTTCCATAAGGGAGGGTGACTGTTTTAAACCATATAAACTGTATTGATAAAGTATTGAAGAAATTGATCAAAGAGAAGTACAGTCTAACAATATTACCATCAAAAAATGTGAAAATTCATTTCCATGTGTATTGTTAAACACACAGTATGTGTGGAGAACAGGTAAGGCTTGAGCATAGGAGTGGGAGAAGTGTGTGGTATGTATCTTTAAGCTTTTGTTTCAGAGTCTAAAATCCCAAACAACAGGAAGCAATTTTTTCTGCACACTTAGCAGCTTGAGGATCTTACTGCAGCCTGGGGTGGGTCCTGAGTTATGGTGGTCCATCAGTCTGCTGTGGAGTGGCATTTGTGCTCCACATGGCATCGGTTTTCTTCTGGTTTTTTGTTTGTTGTTTTGTTTTGTTTTGTTTGTTTGCTTGTTTGCGTGCTTGTGATGGGGTTTTTGGGGTTTTTTTTTGTTTTGTTTTTCAGGACCTAGAGTTTTTCCTTAGGGTTTGTTTTGTTTTGGTGGATTTTTTTTTTTTTTAAACTTTTTCAGAATCAGCTAAACTTTGAACTACATGTGCCTGAAGGAAGCCAGAATCATTAGATTAGTTAATGAACTTTTCTGAGAGCAAAATAAATGGTTTTTATAGCTGCAGAGAAGATAATTGTAGAAACTGGTTGGTAGTTTTGGCTTGTAATCTTTGGTCACACTCTCTTTCCAAAAAATGTTCTTACACTAGGTGTACTGGAAGAGGCTGAATTCTACAATATCACATCACTCATAAAACTGGTAAAGGACAAAATAAGAGAAAGAGACAGCAAAATCTCACAGGTGAGGCTGTGTGCTTTTTTCTATGGCAAGTAGTGGGTGGGTTCCATTATTTTTTCCTTAACCACTCTTCTCCTCAGTAGGGTACTGAATCGATGCCTCCATCACTGGCTGAGCTGGAACCATTAGTATGCAAAGATTAATATTCTTTGCCACCTCTGCTTACAGAGAGCACAGACACTGGGTTCTGGTTGTTTTTCAAAAGCTGAAAACATTATAAAAAATTGCTGAAAGATGTCTGATCATAGAATTTGTCATAATTTCTGGAAATGGTTATTTTAGAAAACAGCTTTTTTTAGAGCGTATTTTTCTCACACACATTTGAATACTCTGCATGTGATGAGAGGTCCTGACTATGGTGTAGATGCTGTTTCTACAGTGTGCTATACAGCAGACATGCAAGTGCTCTTGTCATACACTTTTATAGTAACGTTAGTTTCTTTAGTTGTAGTGTTCTGTGTCTTCTCATAGCAACTCATGCATATTTCTTCATGAAAGTGATGATGATAGAGAAACTGTTAAGTAAATAAAGTATTCAAGTTTGTTCTTTAGCTCTGCTACTCTGGTCTTCCCTGATAACAATCTTCTTGGAGAAATTACAAAGTTCATGGCCAGATTTCTCTTGAACCCAGGTCATGGGATAGCAGAGTTGCTCTGATACAATCTTCTAAAGGGTTTCAGCTGAAATGGTCCTAGTTATTAATCGCTCTGGATGGGGAACTTTGACAGGGAAAGACAGACTTTTTTGAATATGGTCAGACATTCCTTAAAGTTAGGCATGCCTCTGAAAAACTTCAACCTTGATTTTGAATGGTATTGGTTGCTACTATATGGAACAGTAGGTAAATCTTAAGATTATTTTGTTGTATTTTGTTGTAACTGTTAAGTAACGGTTACAACAAAATCCCTGTTACAACAACAGTCCCTGAAATACTCATGAATAATGGAATCTTCTGTAAGGTGATTGTGAACAGATGAGATTTCTTTTAAGAAAAGCAAAGCAAACAAGGTGTTCAGGGGAGTGTTGCATACTTCTAAAGAATAAGGGTGATTTTACACATCATAAGCATACTGAATTCCATGCTCTATTGAGAATCTTATATTTCTTCTTGAAGGTGCCAGTCAAACATGTGTACAGAGTGCTGCAGTGCCAGGAAGAGGAACTCACTCAAATGGTTTCCACAATGTCTGATGGCTGGAAATTTGAACAGGTAAAAAACACATGGGATATAACTGCAAAATCTTCTCAAAATTTAGATAGGTGAAAGAAGAGCATCAGGTTAATTGAGTGCATCTTTTAAAGTGTAGTCATTTTCAGAAATAGGATAAAGAGAAACAGTTAAAATAAAATTTTTTGTTTGTATTCCTACTTGTCAGAGAATGAACAGACTGTAGCTTGACAGGAGTTAAATTGTGATAACTTTCTATAAAAACATCTGCCTAGTGTTTGAAATGTAATTCTTCGGTGTCTACACATGCAGGTTTGAAGGGTGAATAGACAGAAATCAACTAATACAAGTTTATACAAATGGTAGAGCTCTGGGTGAAAGATACGGGTTTGGGACATAAATATTTGTCAGGCCCAAACAATGTTTCTTTTGACAGAGGACTGATACACACAGGAAGGTGAACTTAACCAGAATGGATGTGAATCTGGATGGGTGTGTGTTACATGAATGCTTTTGTTCTTTGTACTGCCGAAAAATAGCTTTGTGTGTACATTCAAGAATACATTGTTACAATATTCATTGTAACATTGCAGTAGGATCTTTCTGTTATCATTGCTGATCTCTGTAATTAGGAAACTAACTACATAGCCTCCTCATCCTTCACTTTCCTAACCTACTGGAATTTTTAAACTGCATTGGAGCAATGTATCTGTTATCTCTGGGGTGAGACATACGTGCTCAGCTGCCAGCATCTTTTTCAGTGTTTGGCTTGGGAGAGACTGGAGTAGGCACAAACCTCTTATCCTCTGCAATCTCACTCTAAGAACACAACAAAGCATTGTTTTTAAAAAGTATGGCACACAAAGGTAAAAAAGAATTTTTTGTTTATACCGAGTGATGTGATAAGGTTCCGGTGTCATGGAGACAGCCATGATCAACTAAACTAAACCAGCACAGAGGAAGCTTCTTATGCTTCGTTTCTGTAGCTCAGGTGTTACCAGGTTTGTTTGGCATTCCAGAAGCTGAATGTTTTTTAAGTCCCTGAAAACCATCTCACTTAATGCACGTGACTGTTTTTTGACCAGTGCATTTTTTAATGTTCTGCTTTATCCTGAGAAACTAGCTTTCGTTACAAATACATGTTCTTTACTTCTTAACTGATTAAGTAATGCTGTGCCTTTTACCTCTCCTAAAGCCTTGTATTCTATGGGGATTTTATATTTAGGAGTAATACTGCTTTGACAGTGCAACTGCTGGAAGAAATGTCATCATATCTTTTAAAATTTAGAATCTCTTTTAGAACTGGATGATTCCAGTGGTATTCTTGAGTGTTATGTCCTTGTTTTATCCAGCTTTCTCCCTATTTCCTCTCTCCCCCATGTTGCTCTCTTTTGGACACACATTCTGAAGTAGACAAACACAGCATCTGCATGGTCTCACAATACCCAGCTTCTTAGTACCTTTGTCTGGGCCATTCTCTCCTTCCGTTCTATTACAGACCTGACTTCAACAGACATCACTGACTTGAAACATGAATAGAATATTCTGTATAATCTAAACAGTTTTATTGTTAAGGTTTGAGAACACAGTAGCATTTCTGTAAATTATCTTTTCTAAACCTGTGTTGCTCAGCAGCGTGCTTCCTTCAGAAGCAATCTTTGGGGTGTTGTCTGCCACACCTCATACAACCTCCTTGGTGGATAAAAATCATCAGCTTTTTTAGTGGACTAATACTCCTATGAGTTGAGAGTCCTTGTGCTCTGTGCCGCATGCATGTTTAAGTTTTTTTTGATAAAATACAGTTTTTCCCCTTGCCATTCAAAAATTTTCTTGAAAAATACAAATGGAAGTGGTGATTAAATAGGAGTGGAAGGTGTTAAACTTGTGGTGTTCTTACATGGATATATTGATTCACTTTTTTGAAGAATACAAATGAAAGTACTGCCAGAATACTGCAGTTGTGTACCAGTCCCAGCCCAAAAACTAGTGCCAGTAGTTGTGCTGCCCCACTTTTGTGATACTAGTGTTATTCTCTAGGTGATTTTTAGCTTCAGTTGTTAACCTTTTCAGGCAATCTGAAAAAGAAATATTTGGCAATACTACATAATGAGAAACATTGGGTTCTACAAAACGTCTACATACAAAAGCTTTAGACAGCAGTGGTGTGTAAGTCATGTAAATTTTAATGATTAATGTAACCTTAGTCTGTCACCATATCGCTGTCTTAAATATATTTGCTGTATGAGGAGAACAGTATTTAATTGCTGCCTTCAAAATTATTCACATAACAAAAGCAGGATAAAAATAAGTTTACTGTTCATGAGCCTTCTCATCAGTAGTAATTTCCAGTTTATTCAGAAATAGGCAGTTGTTGTCTAGTTCTTCACACTTAATTTAAAGCTCTAAGCTTTTCCAAGTGTGCTGGCAAGCTATGCTTTAATTTAATTGGTTTATGAATTGCCATGTCTTATTATGATAAAGTATTTTTTATAATAAGAAGTTTAAAAAATTTAGTTGAGGGTGTCCTGAGCTTCCGAATTATTAGACATTTGGCAAATGTGACCGGTTCTTGATACTGATTTTTATGGGAGCAATACAAAATTTTTTCCACTTCAGTTATTTTCTTGGTTCTTCTGTACATTACCCCTTCTAAAACCAATTTAGAGCACTCAGCTTTTTTACCTCCAGTTGATCTCGTGTGTTTCCTTAACTATATTTTGTTTATCTATGTCTGGAACAACATCAATCTCTCTCTCATACCCAGGCCTGAGATACTACTTTATACAACACCTTCCAGTCTTATATCCATGTTACCTCCTGCACTTGGCAAGTCAGAAAAATAACGATCACTTGCATGATGCACCAAACCTGGTTTATGTTTTTCAGAGTAGTTGGCTACACCACAGTGATACGGGGAGTTTTCTCACTTAGCATCAGCAACTCTTAACTTCCCTTGAAGTTACAAAGGGCTTTGCAACTGCCTTCATAAATTTTAAGTGTGTTGAAATTAAAGTTGTAGCTTGATAGCAACCTGTCCTAGTGGCAAGTAAATGTTACCTGAACATTTGAGCTCATCTGTTATTTAAACAATTTGGAAAATGGTATGTGCTTCAGCTTTACAAAGATTTCTTTTTGTGTTTTGCTTTGATTGGTTATTTCAGCTTGTCAGTATAGGTTCCCAGTACAGCTGTGGCCGGGCCCAGCAGTCAGAGTATCTGCTGATAGTGTCACGGGAAGTGAAAGGGGAAGAGAGATGCTTCCAGAAATGCTGCAGTGAGGTGTGTCACACCATTCTTTTTGCCCTCAGACTGATATGCTTGGCCTCCTTGCATTTCTGCTGCTTTCAAATCATTTCACTTTATTCCTGGATGTACAGCACATAGTAATGTGTGTGTATTTGTGACTGGCTTTTATTTATATTCACAATATTTCATTATATGTTATGAATGTTCATATGGAAAAAAAAAACAAACCAAACACCCCCCCGCCTAGTTTTTTAGATAAAGGTTTTTCTTAAGAAGTTCTTACCTTCTCAATAGGTAACTTCCTTAAATCTTCCTCCAAAGTTAACAGCCTTTTGTCTGTTTTTTTAAGTAAAAGTGGTACATTTAAACATTAGGAGCCCTGTAAATAAATCTTTGAGTTCACTGAGTTCAGAAAGGGAGATTTCTGTGTTAATCATTGCTCCAGTTTGAGTGCATTTCATCAGCCTAATAGCAGGTCAGGTTCTGAGATTGAACCCTCTATTTCTGGTAACTCACAACTTAACTGGTTTTCTTGGTGGATGAAATATATTTAAACTGTAATAATGAGTAACAGAATTTTTCAGAAATAAAATAGGGAGGAGTGAGGGGAGAACAAAACCAGCAGTTTAAAAATCTTGTCTCAAGTGGAAAAAACATCCTTGGGTTTTTTGGCTTTATTTTTTTGTTGTATCGTTTTTTCCTCTCCCCTAGGGAAATTTTTTTAAAACTCAAAGAATTGTAGCTTCATTTATTGTTTAATAATCCTTCCTGCTCCCCTTGCCCTCAAGTCACTTCTTTTTTAACCACTGTGTTACTTCAAAAGAGTTCAAGAGTTTGGGAATGATTTTTTGCTAACCAGTAACATTGGAGGCAGTTTCCAGTTCTTTAAAGCTGTGCTCCATTTTGAAGTGTCTTACGTGAATTGATTTGGGAACCTGATGTTTTGTAGTATTTTTCATCAATAAAATATTCTTGAATACCTGTTCTTTTCCTTGCTTTATACATGATGAATGTACCAAGCAGGTCTATAGGTAGCATTTGGGATGTGAAATTCATTCTGGAACTAAGTAGGAAAGGTAGCCTGTTGTTAAGGATGTGTGGAGTACAGGCAGTGCAATATTATTCATATGTTTGCGTCCTAGATAGCTCAAAGTAAAATTCAGCATAATAAAATGGGAGATAGGAGAAGGCAGTAAAGAAATTAATGCAGGCATATTTAAAAAAAAAAAACAAAAAACCAAAACCTCAAAGAGGAAGGAATGTTCTTTCCTCCTAGATTTGAAGTCTGGCAATTGCAATAAAAGACCAGAAAGAAACATCCTTNGGGGGTGTTTGGTTTGTTTTTTTTTTCCATATGAACATTCATAACATATAATGAAATATTGTGAATATAAATAAAAGCCAGTCACAAATACACACACATTACTATGTGCTGTACATCCAGGAATAAAGTGAAATGATTTGAAAGCAGCAGAAATGCAAGGAGGCCAAGCATATCAGTCTGAGGGCAAAAAGAATGGTGTGACACACCTCACTGCAGCATTTCTGGAAGCATCTCTCTTCCCCTTTCACTTCCCGTGACACTATCAGCAGATACTCTGACTGCTGGGCCCGGCCACAGCTGTACTGGGAACCTATACTGACAAGCTGAAATAACCAATCAAAGCAAAACACAAAAAGAAATCTTTGTAAAGCTGAAGCACATACCATTTTCCAAATTGTTTAAATAACAGATGAGCTCAAATGTTCAGGTAACATTTACTTGCCACTAGGACAGGTTGCTATCAAGCTACAACTTTAATTTCAACACACTTAAAATTTATGAAGGCAGTTGCAAAGCCCTTTGTAACTTCAAGGGAAGTTAAGAGTTGCTGATGCTAAGTGAGAAAACTCCCCGTATCACTGTGGTGTAGCCAACTACTCTGAAAAACATAAACCAGGTTTGGTGCATCATGCAAGTGATCGTTATTTTTCTGACTTGCCAAGTGCAGGAGGTAACATGGATATAAGACTGGAAGGTGTTGTATAAAGTAGTATCTCAGGCCTGGGTATGAGAGAGAGATTGATGTTGTTCCAGACATAGATAAACAAAATATAGTTAAGGAAACACACGAGATCAACTGGAGGTAAAAAAGCTGAGTGCTCTAAATTGGTTTTAGAAGGGGTAATGTACAGAAGAACCAAGAAAATAACTGAAGTGGAAAAAACATCCTTGGGTTTTTTGGCTTTATTTTTTTGTTGTATCGTTTTTTCCTCTCCCCTAGGGAAATTTTTTTAAAACTCAAAGAATTGTAGCTTCATTTATTGTTTAATAATCCTTCCTGCTCCCCTTGCCCTCAAGTCACTTCTTTTTTAACCACTGTGTTACTTCAAAAGAGTTCAAGAGTTTGGGAATGATTTTTTGCTAACCAGTAACATTGGAGGCAGTTTCCAGTTCTTTTAAAGCTGTGCTCCATTTTGAAGTGTCTTACGTGAATTGATTTGGGAACCTGATGTTTTGTAGTATTTTTCATCAATAAAATATTCTTGAATACCTGTTCTTTTCCTTGCTTTATACATGATGAATGTACCAAGCAGGTCTATAGATAGCATTTGGGATGTGAAATTCATTCTGGAACTAAGTAGGAAAGGTAGCCTGTTGTTGTGTGGAGTACAGGCAGTGCAATATTATTCATATGTTTGCGTCCTAGATAGCTCAAAGTAAAATTCAGCATAATAAAATGGGAGATAGGAGAAGGCAGTGAAGAAATTAATGCAGGCATATTTAAAAAAAAAAAACAAAAAACCAAAACCTCAAAGAGGAAGGAATGTTCTTTCCTCCTAGATTTGAAGTCTGGCAATTGCAATAAAAGACCAGAAAGAAACATCCTTGCTGTCCTGGTGTCAGTCATCAGTGGTGTTACTTAGCCAAACTGATGTGCTTTGGTTTTTTTTCAACTTTGCCCTTTCTGATTGTCATCTTTTATCCTACTTCAAAGTTCAGTCTTAATGAGACAGAAACTTCCCTATTACTATTTCTTTGACTTTTCAGGAAAATCCTGACCTGTGTTGGCACATCAAGCAGTATGATGCAAATATCTGTATTTCTGTTGGCATAATAATAACAACAACATTAATGATGATGATGCTTTCCATTCCTGCCTTTTTAATTTAAAGCTGACAGCCTACTAGTGTCAGTACCTTTAGTCCACACAAACAGTGAGTAGATAGTGATCTGATGAATTTTCTATGATAAATAACACTGGAATTTCCCTCTGCTCAGTTAGGATACCAAGCTCATAGGAACACTCAAGCAGGATCACACTGCTGTAGGAAGGAGTGTAATTAGGATGAATGGGCTCTGGGTAGGGTGTTGTTTAGCAGTTCTTTCCAGTTTGTCAGCAACCTTCTCAAAATGTTCCCACCAACACTGGGAACAGTCGGGTGAGTTTTGGAGTACAAGTGCTGAAATGCTGCTTGGTTTCTGAAACACTTTCTGACACAACAGTACAGTTTTAATCTGCAATAATTTTCCATTTTTTCTTTTTCTGTCATAACCTTTATTGATGCTGATGCATCTCAAAAAGCTACCATGAAGTTTCCAGCATTCTATTGACACTATGCAAATAATCCATTCTTAGTTGTGCACGTATGGAACTGGTTACAAGAGAATCAAGTGTTGGAGTTTTAAAGAACTTCTGTTTAATGCCGCAAAAGTGACTTTATTTTGAAATGCACCAGCTGATTAATAATGGCAAGAAGTCATCCTGCTTTTTTTCAGTCTGTTAGAGCAATGGCCCTATCCAACTAGCTAATAAGTAGTCAGTCTCCCACATCTCATTAAAAAAAAGGCATGTAAAGGGTCAACATATTTGAATTATAGGAAGTATTAGTGGGGGTTATAAGTAGCTATCAACTGAGGATCTGTCAGACTTGTTGAACCAGAATTGATGATTTGGCTGATGTTTGGATCTTGTGTCATATATTAGAGATTGCTGAAAGATTTCGGAGATTACAGAGGTTTCAATTATGGATTTTGAGTAAAGAAATATTTTTCCTTCAGGTAGTTGTTATCATAGCTTACCTGATATCAAGTTCTTGTAATTTTGCAAGAAGAAGGGTTGACAGTATACTACATGTGCTTGAATTTTATCCTTAAGATTTCTCTTCAGAGAAGGTGAATTATGCATGGCTTTATTTAAATATCTATCCAACTTCTTGAGTACTTTTCTAGCCTTTTAGTGGGGTTAAAAAGACTGTTTAAAATAGTCCTACCTTTCACCTCCATAATTGAAGCAATCGCTGTATTCATATTACATGGTTTGTAATTGCTATGTAATATATAGGACAAACTATACCACTTTGAGCCCAATTAGCTGCTTTTTTTTCCTGGAAATTCGTGTGTGATATTTTTTGCTAGCGGGGAAGGGAGATTACAAACCATATCTATATGTGAAGTAAGTCTGGGTTGACTTCACAGCTTTTTTCAGGAGTGGATGTTTCAAGATAAATTGTGCGTTTGTATTCCAATGAGGATTTATTGGTGCTTAAAAAAAAAAAAAAAAAAAAAAAAAAAAATTACATGGTTTTCATGGGAAAACTGTCTTTTTCCCTTCATTTATGATCAGCCCATCTCCATTACCGTGTATGTATTTTGGAGAACTTGAGTGATGTTAGAAGAGGAGGAGGGAGGGAAAGGTGGTGACACCCAGACCATGTGGTTAGAGCAGGTAGCTTAAGTGCTGAGTTTTGGTGGCCAGTACTGGTCCTTGGAGGCTGAGCCCTGTGTGCTGCAATACCATCAGGTGTTACATGGTGTGAGACTGCCCAGGCCTGGCATCAGGTCCTTTCCTTGCTTTCTGCCTGTTGCTCTCTGTAGACGTTGGCTTGCTATCTATGGAGGTGCTTGCTTGGCTGTCTTAGCACAGTGCTGGAACATCTAAGCATCTCCCCTCTCTCTCCTTAAAAGTACAACAAGGTGTCATTTTCTCCTGACTGTGCTATATGGAAGCTGCTTTTAGCCCTGGTCTACCTTCCACTTTTGCTGGGGAAATAATCTTACCCCTCAGGTTCAGATTTGAGACCAAGATTTCATCTTGGTTGCATCTTCCATGCTTTAGCAAGGCTTTTAGTCTCTTTGATGCTTTGCTAGACTAGTGGCAGTACAACATTTGTTTTTAGACAGATCAAGTTTCAAGTACTGTTGTCCTAAAAAACAAGTCAAGCCATTTCCTTGAGGTTTATTCCCCACTGAGGAATAGAGAACAGCTTGACCACATGCCTGGTGATTTGACAGGTAGATTTAATACAGTTTAGGTAATGACTTTGAGTTGCAGTGGATCTGTGCTACAGGTTGATTTTTAGGATTTGATCTGTGTTAGCAGTAATAGCACCATACATTGCCTTGTTATGCTTTTGAAATAAACCTGTAAAATAAATGAACCAGCTACATCTGAATTCATTCTGGAAAGGGAGGCTGTGTAAAGCTTCTAGCATTAGGTAAGTGTACTTTGTGTAAAGCAAGAAAAGTTACATGAAATTTCTGCCATTTGGTAAACATGATGCATTTGAGGTAGTACTGATGGTGAGTGTATCCTTCTTTCTCAGTAAATTGTCATTTGTCACTCAATATTTAGACTTGTAGAAGCTCGTAAATATGCCGCATTTCATTATACATGGCTTCTGCTTGTAGTGCTTCCTTAATTAACTTCATTGTAGCAGTACATAGTAATTTCAGATGTTAATCTTGGTGTCCTACCATGCTGCCTTTTGCTGTTTTCCAGTCAAATGCCAGTTTTGTTTTTGTCCATTCATTAAGTTTCAATACAAGTATCGTTATTCTGTACGTAGAGGTGGGTATCCCTCCAGGCTAAACTGCTTCCTGCATGCAGCCATTTAAATGTTAAATCATGCCAAGTTAAAGTTACCACATACAAGCTTTTTAAAGATTAACTTTGGAGGATGGGGATGTTTATGGTACATAACAGAAATAGGGAACAGGCTACTTCTCTGCCTGCCTCTGTAGCCTTTTCTTTCACAGCATAATCGTAACCATAAGTCATTAATTCTGTAAATGTTTAAAAAGAAAAGCTATGTTTATCTTATCAGAATGTCAGTGTATTTGTCACCATCAAAATGTATGTGCATTGAAGTGGAGAATTATGCTTCAGGCACAACCAACAGTCTGGAGTGAGGAGTGTTTGTTCTAATGATGAGAATTCGTGGAATTTATGTGGAAATGCTATTGATATTTTTCTTTTCATCTTTCAGCTGGTCAGTATTGGTTCTTCCTATAACTATGGCAATGAGGATCAGGCTGAATTTTTGTGTGTTGTCTCAAAGGAATTGCATAATACTCCCTATGGCACAACCAGTGAACCCAGTGAAAAAGCAAAAGTAAGTTACTAGATGTTGAATGAAAGAATGGTGTCAAATTGTGTGGGCTTCCCTAAGTCATGCTAGGCTTACCTCTGTTCTGGACTATTATTTAATTGCTGTTTTCCTCTCATTCATGGCTAATAATGGTTCCCTGCCCCTTCTATGAGAGACTGTAAATGGTACTGTTGTACCAGATGCATTTTTAATATGCAACATTCTCTAGTGTTCCTGGCGTTTTTTTGGTTTTTTTTTAGTATTGGCAGATATTTATGTTTACCATTGAGAATCTAGGTTTTGTTTCTTACACATTTGAATGCTTCCTTATTCTGCAGCTGGTTCAATTGAAAACTTTTTTCTTGCTTGAGTTCACCTGAAGAAATCTTGCTGTCAAGAATGGAGATTGTGGTCTGTTGTCTCTGAAAAACAGTCATGTGCCATATGTTATAAAACGGAAGTATTTGTCAGCTTGGTGTTTTAAGATTTATACCCAGTTCTCTCTACTTTCTGTTACCAGCTTCACAAAAAGATTGTAACAGACACTGTATCTTAGCCTTTTACTCAGTTGTGTGTCAGAGTTTGTACAAGGGATAATGTAAAACTGAATAGTAATAGGGCAGATCCATTATTCATGCAAGTGTATTCTTCTGTGTATATTGAACAATTTTTATTATATTACTGCGTTTTGTGAGGTGTCACAGTTTAACACTGGCCCAGCAATTAAACTGAATAACAGATGCTCTCTATTAATCCCCCTCTCCTTCCTGATAAAGAGAGGAGAGAGAATAAGGGAGAGAGGCTTATGGGTTGGAAACTAAACTACACAACTTTAATGAAACAGTAATGATAAATAGGAAAAATTACTAAATATATACAAATATGCAGGAAAAATTGATACCACGTTCCTCCCCCCTTTCCCTCAATAACTCTCACGTCACCATGGAGGCTGCAGGGCAGCCCTGGGAAAGTCCAGGCTGGACCCTGGAGTCAGCAGCAGTCGGGAGCTGGAGGCAGGAACACACAGATTCAGGCTGGCATGGATCAGGAGCACAGGCAGAGAAAGGGATGGAATCCTCCCAGGATGCTGAAGCAAAACAGGGAACAGGTGAAGGAAGAGCAGGAAGGAGTTTGACCCTTGTGATCCCTCAAATTTATCCTGAGTATGAGGTGTATGGGATGGAATACTCTGTTTGGTCAGTTCTGGCATCTGTCTTCTCTGGTCCTCCCCAAAGGAGGGGTTCAGGTGGGACCTCTTTACTCCTTCTGCAGGGTAAAATGTTCCTCAGAGCTGAGCAGTGTCCTTGGCTCTGCACACCAGTCTCTGGCAGTAACTATAAACATCCAATGTTATCAGTCCTAGAAGCAGACACTGTCTGAGAAACTTGCTGTTTATTTCAGCAAGTGCAGCTGCTTACAAGAAACTTAGCTGAAAGCAAAAGTACAAACCAGAAAATCACCTTTATCCTGGCCCAAACCAGGACATGAGGATAGGACTACAGGCAAACTGGATGTTTCTGTAGTTGGCTTAAATGCTTTTCATTTAGTGTATGTCGATGGGAAACAATTGATAAAACATCAAAGGTTGCTTTTTCAAGAATCACCTTCAGAGAAATGAATTTTGAAATATTGCTAAGAACTGCCCTGGATCTTGGCACTGTGGCCTCAAATAGATAAAACTTGACTACTTTCCATGCTTTGTAACTTGGTTATGCAGGCACACATATGGAGACATTTTTGTAAATTGCACTATAAAAATACTGCAAGTTATATGTTGGATTATTTTTGAAATTATGCTCTTTTTTTCACTGTTGAGTTGTAAAGTTTTAAGAGCTGTAAAGGTATTAATGTGATCAAGGGCAAACAGTGAACCTGGATAAGCCATGGCTCACTTTTCATGACCCTAATGAAGATCTGGTTTTGCCAGGATGCTTCAGGAGTACTTTAAAAGTTGACAAGTTAGAGAGCTGTGTAACAATAATTTAGGGCTGAGATACATACCCAAAATAAAATGTGAAATTCTAGAACCTAATGACCGTCTTCATACGAAATGGTAGTACATCTTCAGGGAACTTCAGAAGTTGTCAGAGCTATACTGCATCCTTAATGTAAAAGAAAATACAGATCATATGAAACTGTTAAAGCCTAAATAGAAAAGCTAGTTCAGAGTGCAGTACAACTCTGTAAATTCAGTAATGCTGAGACAAGCTAATCTTAGACCTTTCCAGTGAAGTGCTTCTTGGTCATTGTTTCAGAGAACAGAGCAGACCATAATTTGACCAGAGAGATGGATGAAGAAAAGTTATTGTTAACTTTGGTTGAAGATATGATAATTCCCTTCTTTTGTCCTGGAAGAGTTGAGCTGTTGCTAGCAATTAATGACAGAACTTGAAGAGTAATTTTTTATACATTGTGTTTCTCATAGATAATTTCTGTAATAGGTATACATTGTGCCTGGAAAAAAAAATTTAAAAAAACATTTATTTCTTTTTTTGGTTGAGAGGTTTGTAACAGCAATGTTCAGGATTTTTGACTAGACTTGGGAGCTGTTGTTTCAGTAGTTCCCTCTAGTTTGTGTTAATCCTCCAGCCTGCAGTCTGTTCATTAGTATCAGAGCTGATCATCATGAAGTTCATATGATTGAAATTCTGGTACCCAGTGATGTATACAGAATAATGTGTTCATATACAGGGACTGAATTACAGAAGCCATGGGAAAAGTCTCCCTGTTGCTTTTACAGCAGTGTGGGTTAGAAAAAAAACAAAAGACTGCCAGTATGTAATTTTTATGGACAAGCACTTCAATTTTAATTTATAATACTGAATTTTCAGAATAGAAGAAAGCATTTTCTGGTAGCCTGTCTAAACCATCTTCACCTTAATTCCTTCTTAGAGACTTTTTTCTTCCTGTTGTTCTTTTAGGATTTTTCAATCAGTTTGTATACTAATGTAGTAGTTGACTTCTGTGTAACCTTCTAACATGCCTATGCAAAGGAAATTAATGGTTTTTGGGACACAAAGGTTCGTGTGGCTTTCTCTAGTAGCCACAGCACTACTGAAAGATAACCTCAATTCCCACAAGCATTCTTCTCTTGCATGTTGACCTGTCACTATTGGTACAAATGACCAAAGCTTGTTTAGAATGTCTGAATCCAAAGTTAGATTCTCAAGTGGTATCCTTTCCCATTTGTGGCAGAGTGTATGGGCTTAAGGTACCAGTTATACAGTTTTACTTAAATTTTCCCTATAGTTGTGGTCCCTGTTGTTATGCTGCATGGCACTACTGGCTTCTACCTTTTGACTTCAGGACATTTGAAAAAGGAAATTTCCATGAAATCTGTAATGTTCTCCTTGGAATGGTCTGCTGTCATGCTTTGTTACATAGAGGGGGGGGTGTCCCGGATAAAAGTAAATAAATGTCATTCCCAGATGTTTCAGGCGTTAAGTGGACTGTACTTTGTTGAAGCTCTGACTCACTTGCAATCTCTTCTTTTCCCTTCCTTTCTCTATACTTGCTGCATGCTGCATGCCACTCAGAGTGAGGATGAAGAAACGGATTACGATATGAATGACTCAGATTAAGTGTAAATGTCATGGTGAGCATGAGCTGCCCTAGGATTTTACCCAGATGCTTTTCTGCCTCATCCAATCCTACCCCCACTAGTGCTGTCATTTGGCTAGTCCTGGTGGTGCGTGTGTTTGTGATTACCATTGTGGCATGGTTAGCAAAGACAGTATTCCTGTTCTGGTATTGCCTCTTTGACAGAATAATTAGCATTGCTGTTGTAACTGTATTGTGATCAGCTCCTTTAAAGCTTTGCTGAGAAAAAAAGTTCTGCATATAGATTCCAGAGTCAGAATTGGTTTCCATTATTATTTTCTGTGCACTGTTTTTTCTGTCAAATGGTTTTTTTAACATGTGAGGCATCTAATACAAACTTAAGAGTATACATTTTCAGTAAACATTTCATTTGGCAACAAATTAGCAAATTTTGACTGAAGTGCAACACAGTCAAAAGGTAGTCTTACCTGATATTTTTGAAACTAACAATTTTTTTAATCAAGACCTGGCAAATATAAGTAATTAGTGTGATTTTGTTGCTACAGTTACATTTAGCACAGGAACAACTCTCTCTGGGGAGGGAACAGGTCCTTTAGCACTGTGGTTTGAGATCTTACTGACGATCAAGATACTTTAAAAGTCACAAGTGGGAGAACACAGAAGTTTTATCAGAAAGCAACTTTTCCAACATTTTCCTGGTGTCTGCAAGGACTGCTCATATTTATTCTGCTATCCAATTTCTAGATGGTAATTTATTATTGAATATTCAGTGATGCAGTGTGTGGATAGTCACTAGGGCCTGCATAAATTGAAGATACTTAACCATTGCATGAGATTAAACTCCTGCTTTTCACCTGTATTTGCACACCTGAAATTTTTTGCTGTAAAGCAGCCTTACACTTACGTCTAAATTGTCTCTGCCACATGGCTGGAAAACAACGTACATTATTTTCCTAACTAATACTAGAAGCTACTGCTAAGGTGGATTAAGTCTTCAGGAATGGCTGCGAAGAATGGATCAAATCTGAAGCTTTATTGAAAAAAAAAATGGCAGTGTGTTTGAATGGAATGCAAGATTCTTAAACTGCCTGAGAGATGAGCAGTCCTTAGAAGTAGTTCTCATACTCTGCTTCCCTCAGAAGCAATCACATTCAGGATAGGAGACTTAATTCAGCATTTTTTAGAGTTTATAAGTCAACTTTAGATCTGGCGCACCTGGAGTAAAAACAGAACAGAAACATGAAAAGACATAAAATCCTGAACACAGCAGATCTGCAGCAGGGTGGGGACAGTCCCCAGCGTGAGTACAGATTGGTCTTGAATGGATTGGGAGCAGTGCTGCAGAGAAGGACTTGGGGATGCTGGTGTGTGGAGAATGGGCGATGAGCCAGCAGTGTGCACCTGCAGCCCAGAAAGCCAATTACCTGGGACTCTTAAAGAGGGTCCAGAAGAGGGACACGAAAGTTATGAGAGAGAAAGAAAAGGGCTGGAGCACCTCTGCTATGGAGATGGGCTGAGGGAGCTGGGGTTGTTCAGCTCTGGGGAGATGTTTATTGCAGCCTTCCAGTACATAAAAGAGGTTTATCAGAGCCTTTAGCAACAGGACGAGGGGTAATGTTTTTAAACTGAGATAGGGTAAACTGAGATTTCCGACCTGAACTATATGGTGATTCTGTGAACTGAAATGTGCAGACAGGAGCATTATCAGGGAACTCACCTGTTTAGCTAGCAGAGCATATTCTCAAGGGAAAACTTAAGTGCCTGGTTCTGCTCCAGATATACTCCTCGATCCTAGCTATTAGCAGTTTGGGAGAAGACCTGCTCTAACTGTTTTCCGATCTTACTGACCTCTGTTATTGTTAAGATGTCTTCTCTTGGCATTTTTCCCAGTAAGCCACTAAAATTTCTAGTAATAGTCTTACTAAGAGTTTTTTTCAGGGGAAAAAAAAAAAGAGGAATTTCAAATTGCTGAACACAGTCAATCATCCTTTCAGCGTTTTGTAAGTACGGTTTTGATAGAATTCCTGATAACTGAAACTGAATTTTCTCTTTGGAAAAAGTCACTGCTCAGGACTACAAAAGATGCTGTTTCACAACATTTCTGATGAGAAGTGTATGAAACACCTTTCACGAGAGCTTCTGATCAGAAATCATTTCCCCTCCCATAAAGACAAAGGTTGCAGAAGTACCAAGCAAAGTGTGTTAAAGTAATGCCTGATCTTGTAGAATTTTCTGCTTTATGTTGGATTTACTGTCTCAGTAAAGTATGCAAAGGCCAATGTCCAGATCCAGCTTAGCTTTATGTTACTTCCTGTGTTCCTGAAGCTACAGAAAATGGTTCCAAGTTTATTAATCTTAGAAGTATTTTTATCTTCTAGGAAAGAATTAAACTCACATTTAATTTTAAATTGGAAAGTTTCACAAAGTTAATAAATCCAGTATTATTTTTAAACTGCACAGGTGATTGTTTTAGCCATGTTTTTGTCTCTGAAGATTGTTTCACTTACTGACTACATTTGCTGGGTCAGGCAGATGTTCACCATGTGGACATCTACTCCAGCACTGTGTTCTCAGCTGTGACCAGCAGCAAGTACTCGCAGGAGGAATTTAAGGATGAAGCATTGGTCAAACTAACTCCTCATATATTTCCCCACCTTCCACTGAGCCTCAGTTTAGAAATTTTGGCTTCAAGCCTACATCCGTGTCATTGTGTGAAAGCTACAGTGACACTGTGACACCATGAGTGGCTACCAATAGCACCATCGTGTGCAAGTTTGTCTAATTCCTGTTGAATATATTATACTAGTAGTTGCTGAGCAATTTTCAGGGCCTGGCTTTTCCTCACTCTGTCTCTCCTGCAGTTCCACATAAGAGACTTTTTGCTTAGTATAGATGAGTGAAATAAACAATGTTTGTATCCAAAATATATCCTAAAGCTCTATTTTGGAAAACTATCAAAGCAGCTGCAGTGAAATCTGGCTTTCTATCTTCAAATCAACAATATTGAATTTTAAATGAAAAAGAACGACTTATGCACAAGGTGAGATCCAGGTACTGCAGTAAGTGCAGTCAGCTAGTGATAAAGTGGATTTTTTTTTTTTTAAATTAAGTTAACACTGAACTGTCTTTGCACTGTCCCTGAGGCATACAAATGGTGACAAGTTCTTTATAAACTCCAGCCCTTAAAAAATCCCTTGGAGTTGTGCAAAGCTGGTGAGACCCTACTTGACTGCAGTCTGCTATGGAAGATGTATTTGGCTTGGTGACTCATAGAGGATAATAGGTTAAATAATGAACATTTTACCAGTATTAAAAAGGAAACAAGTATCTAGACTTTTAAAATGAAAAACGGTACATGAAACTGCTCTGCTAAGTGGCTGCCAACACTTACCCTACAAGCACAGAGGCTGAAGAGTTTGTGTGTGCTGTCAGATGCTGTGGGCCCTATGGAATGGAACGTGCTGTTGCGTGGTAGGTCTTGGTGTCACTGAAATCACTGCAGAAAGACACTCTGCACTGAAGACAGCTGTGCTGTTGCTTTTATTTCAGCTTTTGACATCAAGAGCCCTTCCCTGGTACTAGGAAAACTGTGGAGAAGCAAAAAGAAATGAAGTGTCATCAGATACTTTTATTTACAGATTCATGTTGTTGAAAACTTGAGCTCAGTGCCTTGAAGCTCTCCTTAGTGCTTTGTTTGGCTGCTGTTGTGATTTGTTCTGCAGTTTGCTTACGGGCTTCTCTGCAGTGCTGCACAGCCCAAGAGTTACCTCCCTATTGCTGACTGCCATTCAGTTTACAGTAGTAACCTGAGAAACATTGCTTGAGCAGTCGGTTCTGAGACTTGGATCCTTTCCTCACTGGAGGAGTGAAACAAAATTGAAACAGAAAAACAAACAAACAAAAAATTGGAAGTAGAACAGGTGGTCTTCATGCTGTAAGATGCTGTAGACTGGAATCATAGGTTTTTCAGGGGTATTTTGTTTCCATTAGACTTCAGTCCCTATGTTTAATGTATGCCTCTTAAAGTGGATCTTAAACCAACTGCTGTTAGGAAACAAAAAATTATTTTTACTCTCTGTAATGGGAATCTCAGTTCCTTGGTAACAATAGAATCAAATTCCTTAGGCAAAATTTTTGAGAAATATATTCCTCCTTGTGAAATCAAAGCTTACATTGCCAGTCAGCTTCCTGCCTAGGTTATTTGAACAGGTGGACAAGGTAATGCAAAAGAAGTTCAATAAGCTGTGTGCTGTCTATACAGAAACAATTTTCATGTGGACAAGAATATGTGAAAAACTTGTGAGATCTTGCATGAGAAAATAATACAAAATATTTTTCAACAGCTGTCAGAATGGTTGCTATTTTCATTTAGCCTGTTGGTCCAGCTGATAAGCTTTGTATATCTGAACTCTGGGAAGTATAGTTTTGTATAGTATATAACTCTGTGAAGAAATGTAGTTGGTTGACCAGTTCATGCAGAAGGCCAAGCCTGGGCATCTATTTCAGATTTTAAATTAACTTGCTGATTTAAATCTTAACAGCTCATACTCTTGGCCTTTGAAAACTTCCTGTGTCATTTCACTGAGTGTGTCCTTTGTGCACATTTTGAACTGATAGTTCATGATTTCAGTACTAATTTATGGGACACAGATGAAACTTCAGTGAATTAGGGTATTTTATAAAATAGGAACAATGAAGATTAAATTAAATTTCTAGTAAAGTACCCAAGTTCATTTACCACATAGAAGCGAGGCATCTTTGGAACTGTGATGAAGTAGAATGGATTATGCTTTACACCTACCAACCCTTAAACTTGGCATATTGTAATCATACTCCATAGCAGTAATTTACATGTGTTTTCATGGTATTTGATAGTAGATAGTAGATATTATATGTATCAGTCTGTCTCTTTCCAGCCTGAAGGCACAGATTTCAGGAATGTCATCGAACCAGCTCCCTGACACTTTAGCAGTTCTTTGAAATAGTCATGATATTGCTCCTTTACCTCCATGCTTTAGAAATGACTTTGAGTGAATTTTCATTTATAGAATTTTTATTGGTCTGTTTCAGATTTTGCAAGAACGAGGTTCCAGGATGTGAAGACAGTATTGAACGGTGACAATTTTTTCTCTTTTATTCCAAGACACAGTGAATTGTCACACTGAAGAGGCTTGGCTGCAAAAGAAACAAAAAATCCGATTTAGACAATTTTCTGTTGATCTGGGTTCAACCATTTTTGCCTAGAAGCTGGTGTCAACTGGCTGAAAGCATTGCAAGATTACTTAATGGGAATACATGGTGTGGAAGTGTGTGTTAAGTTTTGGCAGTAGAGCATGGTTGTACTCTCTTGTGGGCTGACTGACACTGGTCATTTGAAAAGAAATGACCACGCACATTTTCCTCTGAGACATGTAGCACTTAATGTCTGGTGCTGGATGACCCAATATTGATCAGTTCAGAGACGTTTTCCTGCTAATTGTTGTAAACATTTAAAGGACAATGCAATTGGTGCTACACACACACACACGTTACAGCCCACAGATGCAAATATTTGGGCCTATGTTGTTTCAGAATCAGTGGCAGCCCCAGTTGACTACGTTAAACTGCACATTCCTCATGGCTCTGTGACATACTCTTTGATGTAATAACAGACTAGGAGATCAACTGAATCTAGCATGTAAAAAGTTACACAGCAGACAAAGGGTGTATATATTGACTGGATTTATAGCATATTTTAGTACCCAAAGGGAAGACTAAACTCAGAGAAAAGGGCCTTCATCTGAGTTATTGCTGATGTTCCCTCTCTTGAAACAGTCTCCTCTTGCAAAAGTTAAGCTGCAGTCTTAGCCAGATGTTTGAAAGTGGAATCAAAATTGACTTAAAATGAACAAATGAACGTACTATTTCTTTTGAGATGTTTGTACTCATATGTGTGCCTGTGTTTTTATAAAACGCCAATGAGCACTGAACTGTGTGGATTATGGTAGAGATTTTTCAAGAGCTGGAGGCTGTACAGAAAGATGTCTGGATAGTCCTAGATCCCCATCTCTGTGACTGGGATTAAAGTCAACCTTGAATGTGAACAAAAGCTGATCCAATTGAAAAACTTAATTACTTCAGACATTCAGGATCCCTGTAATCAGTCTTTCTCATTCTCTACTGTTTCCGCTATGCACTTCAAGAGCACCGTTTGAAAACATCTGGTGCAGCTTTATTAGTTTGTCCTTGAAGGCTAGCACACAAGACTGGAACGTTTTAATACACTATGTTTTCAGCAAAATATTTAGCACATCTTTAAAACACTTAATGAAATTGACAGTATAAAACTTGACTTCATTATGAAAGCAGTGGAAATGAGTTTCAAAAAGCAACAAGATTTTTTTTTAATTCTAAAGACATTACAGTTTTAATTCTCAGTAACTTCAGAATTTATGCGTACACTTTAGGTAATCCTTCATACAGAAAACTGATTTTCAAACGCTCAAGGTCTACTTTGGTTTTTTGAAGGACTTATGATGCATTGATAAAAGCTTGGCAGGAACAATTTGTAAAAACTATTTCTACTAAGCAGGTTAAGCAATGGGCTCAATGTTTAGTCCATGCTACATCTGATGTTTGAGACAGTTTGTAATGAATTTTGCAACTTGGATGTGGTCTGCACAGGAAGCTGCTGGCCCCTCCACAACAGCATATAAAATGTTTGTCTTTTTTAAGGTGTTAAAACTGAATTGAATTTACTAAAAATGTAATTGTGTGGGGGGAAGTGTTTATACTTTTCTACTTTTTTAGGCACCCATATTTTATCAGCTTAAATTTAGCATCCAAGTTTCCCCTAAATAGTAACAGATTATCTTGTGTATCTGAAAATAAGGATAACAGTTGTCTGTGTTAACTGCATATTAAAACATTTCCTCTGCTGCAGTAGTCACTGTGTTTTTAAACAGGGCAACTCCACTGAATTCTCTGAGCTCCCTAGCTCATGGAATTGCAGACAACAATGTTTTGTGTTTTTTCCTTGATGTGGAGTAATTTGGTGTTGGCCAAAGTAGATTTTAATGCCTAAAGTACCCGTTTTACAATGATCTTTCTAAATCAGCATTTCTGTTGTCTCTCTTTTTTAACCCAAAAAAGACAGAATATTTGACAGCAGCAAAGCATAAGTAACAAGCTGAGCAAACAGAACAAATTTAGAATATGTAAAAAAGTGTGGTTTTCTAAGTATGTTTCTTCCACTGGAGTGTTTTTAGTAAAAACATGCTTATGGAGGCGTTACCTGCGGTCTAGTTTACATTGTATCCCTGTTGTAGCAAATTTTGGGGAAACAAGTGGTTAATTACTTTGCACTTTTTTCCAATACCTCACAAAGATTTTAAGAAAGAAAAATAAAAGAACTTTAATAGGTAGGTACCTTGTAAGTTATTTTAAATATGCTGTTGCTTGAGACCACCTGAGCCAACTACTTTCCTATGCTTGCTAAAGTGATTATTGCTTTAATTTTTGTGAACATGTGAGGCTTTCAGGTAGATGGAAGTTGCTACTATATGCCTTTTTCAAGGCATTGAGGCATGATTTGTTAGTAAGTTTTTATCTTACCCTTGTAATTTCGAATAAAGTTAGCTACGGTAACAAAGTAATTGCATTAGAGTCCAACCTGATCACCAAGTTCTGCAAACATTGCTTTATCTGTTAAGACCTGGCAGGATGATGAGGTAGTATACGGATACAGTTTTAACTGGACTGCTGGTGAGTTCAGTAGGGGGCTGTAGTTGAAAAGCTGTACTTGCAAAACCTTTGGCATGAACTCTGGATTTACTCAGCTTCTCTGTTCTTAAAGAAAAACAGTACTCCAGGCTAGGAATTAAGATCATAGCAGAAGGAAATAGACCAAGAAGGGAGAGATAACAAAACATAACTGCCAATTGAGGTGATCTCTCATGAAAATGTGAATTCTGTGAAAGATTTAACTTTCTACCCTTTTGATGTATAAATATTCGTAGAAACACAGAGTCTTTCAGTAAAGTTATTTGGCATGTTGTCCATGGAAGGGGAGGTTCCTTTGTCTGATAACTAGTGGATTTTCAGTGAAATTCATTAAAGGCTTTTACATTATAGACTTCCAGATTTTGTTTAAAAACTAAGAAGGTCAAATTTACCGTAGCAGTTTTGTGCTTTGAGTTAAGAAACAGCATACTGTTGGCCTTAAGTTGCATCAGAGGCTAATTTTCTGGATTGGAAATTACATTTTTATATTAAATGCATTTGACTTAAAGCAGCAGTTAAACCAGAGTTTATCTGCAATGAACAAGTCATTCTGAGGCCTCTAAGATGTCAGTGTCACATGGTCTGTAGTAATTGTCCAGAAGTATAGTCTTTATTTGCTTCCACAGCAAAGGTGAAATATGTATTTTTATTATTTTTGTAACCAAAAATTCTTCTGGAATTTTCTCCCACTTTTGTGA
This sequence comes from Florisuga fusca, assembly GCA_038090715.1. Classification (NCBI taxonomy): domain Eukaryota; kingdom Metazoa; phylum Chordata; class Aves; order Apodiformes; family Trochilidae; genus Florisuga; species Florisuga fusca. The sequence goes on along the minus strand of JAAWXA010000035.1, from coordinate 55,360 downwards.
ACATTTCTGTGGATTATGGCTAGTTGCAGTTTGTTACCCCACAGTGATTTAATTGTGTGTCAAAGGCCTGATTGTATTTAGAAACTTATATTGATTCTCTACTAAACTTTCAGTCCTTGGTATCATATACTCAGAAAATATGGAAGATGGACTGTTGAGGGTTTTTTTCAAACTCAGCTAGATTTCTTGTAAAGCTAAAGGTTCCTTTAGTTTTTTGTTGTTGCTTTAGTTAAAGACACTTCTTAAGAAATGGAGCTTGATGTATCCATTCAACATTTTTGTCTTCAGATTTTATTTAGAAAAAATGAAGCTGTGTAGCTCCATTTCTAGGTGTGTGATTGCACAGTTATGATTTACCAGAAAAAGGACTCTTTCTGGGAGATACCAAAGTTGAACCAGTCTTCTCTTTCTCTGAGAGAGTTGGGTTGTTGGTTTTTTCCCTCAGTAGAAAAATGAAAACTTGAGGCAGATGAAGCAAAAAAGAACCTTGATTGCAGGTCTGTTGAGTGGTAGGATGGTGATGTTTTCCAGTTTCTGTTCTGTGAACATCTGTTCAGGTTGGGAGTTGTCAGTCTCTTTTTGAGCAGAAGACAGCTACCACCAGCAAATTACAACACATAAATTACTATTTTTCTTACAGTTACAAAAATTAACTTGGAATGCAAAAATGCAATAGCATCTGATTGTATGAAATCACCTAGAAACCAGATTATAATGTGTATTGTCCAGTCCTTTGGGGATACTGGGATATATTCCTTGAAAGATACTGAGAGAAAAGTGAAGTACTGGGCTTGTCATGAAGATTGAAATCAAGTGAAAAAGAGTGTGGAGATGAAGCCTGGGGTTTTGTTCATTTGAGATGTGATAAAATCAGAAAGTGTCACTCTCCTGTTGTATTCTCTTGTTGTGTTGAATCATCTTCCAAGTTTTTTGAACTAACTTCTTCGATCAGCCCTGAAAGGTGGGACACTTGAAAATACATGAGATTTTCTTACACTTATAACAGTACCTGTTAGCTCGGGATGGTAGGTCATTGGAGAAGTGTCTTTTCTAACACAACAACTTTGAAATACATGCAGTCTGAGAATGCTGTCTGTTCTTTCATTATAGTCTAGACTGCATTTATCTACAGCTTTAAGGACAAATCTGAGGTTCTTACCTAGGGGGTTGTGTGGAGTTACTTATTCTCAAAATAGTATAAATATTCAGTGAAAAAAATAAATCTGGAAGGCTTTCTGAACTCGATGTTATACAACTTCTCTTTCCTGTGGCTCACAACAATCAGGAATGTCTTTAAGGCTCCTTACTGAACTGAGGCTTTAAAGGGCTAAATCTTATTCAGTTTGCCTAGGTGAGTGTCAGACAGAAGGAACTCTTTCCATTTTCAGTGCAGAAATGCTAAGTGCTAAAATCAGGGCTAATTCAAGGTTCCAGAGACAACTAGTTGTTTTTTTTTCTTTCTTTCTTTCAGCTCATGGACTTGAATTTTTACAAATATCTGAACCAATCAGAATTGCAGATATAAGCATTAATATATGGCTTGGAATTTCAGTATCCAGCTTGATAAGGAATGCACTGGAGAAGACAGTAGTCTTGCCAAACAGCTCAGTGTTGCCTCTGCTGAAATCTGACAACTTTTCTGAACAGCACGGGCTATAGAGAGACTTTGGGGAAGATTCTGCCCCAGGATGTTGTGACTGAGTATTTCATTGCAACTTAGCTGTCCTTTGCTTTAGAAAAGTTTATCAAGGGATACACTTCTCAGAAGTTCAGTGAGCAGATCCTGGTCCAGGCATAGCTTTCTGGGCCCATCAAAGGGTTCTCTGTAGGATGTTGTGTGTTAACAACTATTATATTGAGAGTGACTTTTTGCAAAGTTATTTTGCTACTTGGGGGGTAGGTGAAAGGGGTGAATGTTCTGTGACAGTGCTCTACTTGCCTTAGGAAGCTGAGCCTAAATTTTGACTTGGTGAGATTTCCAGGCCTGGTAATCTGAACTGTAAGAGTTAATGTGTTTATGTACGTGATTCTTGCTCCTTTTGAAGATTTCCCTAAAGCTGATGCACAACTTTACTCCTTGGCACATGTACTTGCTAGGATGAAGCAAGCACCAGGGCACTGTAAGAGAAATGTTGCCAACCTGTCTGGAAGGAGAGAGACGAGCAAACTGAAGAACTGTCAAACGGCAACTGTTTCCCCCTGCTTCTGCCCCAAGCCTCATCTGAGCCTTGCTGTGAAAAGTCCATTTCTTATTCACTTCCATGTGTCCAATTCAACAGATTTTATTTTTCCTTTTCTCCCAAATCAATGGTCAGGATCAGTTGTGCATCAGCTTTTGTGTTAATATCCAAGCGACCATGCTCCCAACACGTAATGTCCTGGAGAGTGCATTAGCAATAACACTTTATTTTGTGCCAATTCATTATCTCTGAAGTGTTCTTACTGCAGCAAAGTTTGAGTTTTGATCTGGTTTTAATGCTTTTTGCATTAGCTAAAATTCTTAGACACAGGCAAGCAACTGAATCCATGGAATTTCCCTGGATAAAAAAAATCTGCTAGGGCTTCCCAAATAGTTTTAAGATGGTCACAGTTAACCATCATTTTTAAAGCAAACATTCAATTAAAATGTGTGTGAGTTTTTTTAACCTTCTTTTCATAACACTAGCGTATTGTAAACTGCATGAAATAAACCTGTTTTTCCCTTTTAAAGTCTGATGTCTTAAGTCCTGTTCTCAGTCTGCTGCTGTTGACACTAGTGGTGTATAATCACAGGTATTGTTCAGCACCTCAGATACACAATGGAGTGTCACTTTTGTGCAGGGACACAAAGCAGTCATACTTTTTCCTTTGTAAAGGAGAGATGCCCTTTTCTGTTGCCTTAGACTTTGACATACAAATAAGTCATATTTATTCAGATACATATCTGCTGGGAAATTCAGGTATTTTCCTTTGCATTTACTTTGACTGTTGCTGATCATTATAGTAGGAAATAGTCCCCTCTGGTGTGGATGGATAATCACACACAAAAAACCAATGTAATAAGTTTTAATTAATCACTTTGCATCCGTTTTCTTTCACCCAACTCACAAATAACCCTGTCTAATGTCACAGATTTATTTTAGAATCTAGTACTTTGCTTTTAATGTAAATGCTTCTTCTGAAAAATGAAGTTAAAACTGACACATTGTAGTAAGGCCAACATATTGTATAATAAATTTTAAAAAGGTGTTTGCTCTAAGAGCTTTACAGATAGAAATGGCTGAGGGAAATAAATGATGAAGTTGCTGAAATCAGTCAATTTGACAGCTGTGCCCTCTACAAGTATGGAAAAGTGCACAATTCTGTATTAGTACTGAGACCACTGGGGATGGCTCTTATTTTCCAAACTGCTACTAAGAATTAAGTATGAGAAACCAAGCTCGAAAATCTTAAGAGGTTGTACAATAACATATGAGGTGAATTTCATCTTAAGTTTCATTGGTTTTATATGCAAAGCACATTCAAATCTTTCCTTATATATCCAGCAACTTTTGGTGAAGTGTCATTTTACTGAAGTAATTTCCCACATTTGACTTTTATTGGAACAAGTTGTAAGTACAAGCATTGCTCAAACGTCGTAGAAATTAACTAATCAGTGTGTGCATCCGTGTTGTTACCCTAATGTCTTACTAGAAGTATTTGTACCTTACTGTCAACTAATCACTTTCAATCCAAAATCATTCTCTGTCTGTAGCTTCCAGTGTCTTCACTAGTTAGCAAAAGCTAGAGCACAAGAGGGACAGGTGTGCAGTCTTTTAGGGTAAAAACAAGATCAGAGAATTTTAAAAGCCGAGTAGAACAAAGTAATAACAAATCTTTCCGGCAATTCCGAGATCTCTTCCACTAGCTGCAGGTGCCAGCCAGAGCCCGCACTGCCCTGTGCAGGGGACAGAGTTCTGCCGGGGGCGGTTTAAGGCGCCGGAGTCGGGTCCCGGCGAGGCCCCGGTCCCCAGGTGGGACGCTGGGCCACGGGGTTTCTCGTTCAGCAGGTATTTGGATCAGGGTCCAGACAAATCCAAGTGATTGTTTATCGAGACAGTACTCCCGAGTTCCCGAGAAACCACCTGGAACTTTAATGCTACAGAAATAGTTGAAGAAACACGAACAATCCCACGCGAGACGTGGCTGAGCAGACTTCAGGACTGGAATTTGTTACATATCATTAAAATAAAGATGAGAATACAACGTGATTCACACCCCGCGTGCCACCAAAAATGCGTTATTTGAAACGAAAACCAAAGAGCAAACGCCCCGCCCCGCCGCTACCTCAGCCCGGGCCCCGCGCAGCGCGGCAGGCCGCCCCGGAAGAGGCCGCCCCCCCGCCGCCTCTGATAGGCTCTACTGCCCGCCCATCACTCCCGGAAGCCACTCCGGGGTACCAGACCTCATCCTCCAATCAGAGGCCGGCATGGGCACAGTGGGCGGGGCTCGGCCAGGCTCGAGCGCGTCCGGGGCAGGCGCTTCCTGCCAGACCCGCGCTATCGCCCACGGAGGGACCAGGCCCGTCCGGGCGCAGGTGACTCTCTCAGCGCCCGAGGTAAAAATTCACCGAGGTTCTCTGAGGGTTTGTGGGGACCGAGGGAGCGGTGGGGCTCGGGAGAGGCCTGCTTGGATTTTTTCCTGCGCTCAGTGTTCAGGCGTTGTTCTGGTCACCTCTGGGTCCTAGCTCTGCGATGCGCCAAGCGTGCCGGACGGATCGCCTTAAGGCTCAGACGGCACCGACTCAGCGGCACGGACGGGTCGGGCCGAGGGACATAAGGCAGTGCCGCGCTCGGCAGGAGGGGGAGGGAAACTCCGGAGCAGAGACAAAGGGGGGGAGCCGGGCCGGGAACATCCGGGTCATTCGCTGCAGCTTCAATCCGGGACACGCGCGGGTGCTGCGGCCGCTCACGGTGAGGCCTGGCGGGGCGAGGGGCCGGGGCCGGGGCCCGGCGGGGGGCAGGGGGCTTGGGCTGGCGCCAAGGGACGGGCAGAGGCGGTCCTGGCGGGTCCTCCGCAGCCGCGCGGCTGGGCTCAGCAGCGCAACCGTCGATGGCCTCAGTCGAACTCTGCGCCGCCCGCCCCCGAAGGTCTCGGTCGCCGCGGGCCCGCATTTCCGAGGAGCTCTGGGTAGCAGCAGGCCTGCGCCCAGCGGCCCCCTCCCCGATGCACACTTGCCCGGGAGTCCGCGGGCGGGTGCCGGCGTGCCTTGTGCAGGCCTCGGACGCTGCCCCGCTGTACCCCGGCCTTCTGCAGAGGCGGGCGGTGCGCGGCCCCGCCGGGGCGGCTCCGTGCCAGGTCATTTGGCCGGTTGGGCACCGAGACCCACTGCCGCCCGGGTCCTTTTGTTGTTCTCCGTGGGCCTCGGGGAGCCGCTCGGCAAGTACCGCCGCTCCTACCTGCCGCAGGCAGGATGAGACTTTCTGTTCCAAAGCCAGAGTTGGCGTGCTTTAGTTAAACCTCAGCCCTCGGCTTTCTCCACCCTTCAGAATAGTAAAGTTTGTGTTGTTTTGGGGCAAACTACTCCAACTAGTAATCTCTTTCTGTATCACTGTTAAACCTGAAATAAAAAAAAAAGTAAGGCTAGCAATCTTAACGATTTTTTCTCTTGTTTGGAATTAGGAAGAGCAATTGAAAGTTCAGGAGAGTTAAGAAGGGTGCTGTTGATGTATTTAGAGACTTGTCGTGCTTTAGAACTGTGGACATGATTATTATTTCTATGGCATGGAGGCGCTTCTTTGCAAGACTGGCTTTTTGTGTTGGGAAGTGGGTTCCCTACTTCCCCCCCCTGCGGGAAGGTTTGGTTGAGTAGGATAGTCTGTATTGAGGAGCACTGGCTTTGCACCTGTGAGGAGTGTGATGACTTTGTTTTGTCCATTCTTACAGCTAGTGGTAGCAGCAACAGAGTCGAGATAACAAGTAGATTCAAAAGTTTCAGTTAATTTTCTTCTGAGTTGATAGCAGTAAAGGTGATATTGCTGCCTCTTAATGCCAGCGTTTATTTGTGGTGTATTAAGACCAAGCACAATGTGAAGATTACTCTTAGGCTTGTGTTGCCCCTGTAAGGCAGGGTTGATATGCTTCTTGCAGTGCAAAAGTTTCTGTTCTTTCCAGTGATGTAACACATAAATATGCTGGGACTTCTGTTCATTAGCAGTAAATCTGTCAGGTGAAGAAAACACATTAGATATGATATGAAATCAAAACCCTAGGAGCTGAGGGGCTTGGGGTTTGTACTTGGTATGGTTTTGGTGTTGTGTGCGGTGTTTTGTTTTTGTTTGTTGTTTGGGTTTGTGTGTGGTGGTGTGGGTTTTTCTGGTTTTTTTGGTTTTTTAACTATTTCAGGTTAAAAGGTGCCTTACATTTGCAAGGTGTATCAGAAGCTCACCAGAGTTAAACTTAACATACAGATATTTGGGCAGACTCCTATTCCAAAGAAAGAGAGAAGAGTAAAAACAAACCCAAACAAGCCATGCACATAAATTATCGAAAAAGATAAAAGAAGCAGTGAGAATATAATATTTTCAGAGAATATAATATTAATACCCACTTAGTATCTCAGTCCTTCTTGCTACTGCATAATTTCTGGGACCAAAACGTATACTGGAATGATCAGTCTCTGCCCGATCTGAAGCACCAGCAGAAGTAAAGTTAAAATTATTTTACTGAAGAACTGCTGAAGAGTATATACTGGCACTTTGTTAGTAGGTTGATTTGCTTTTGAGGGGGTGCTTGCCTAATGGGATCTTAATTTTTGGAGTGGGCTTTCAGTCTTGTTTGTCTCTAATCTCTACTGTAGTGGCATTTGTTGCTTCTCTGCCCTTCTCAGGGTACCTGAAGCCTGTGGAGACCATCTGCATACAGTGTCTGGTCTCATATACACTGAAATTCTAAAGGTAGTCTCTCAGTGCTGAACTAAGTCAAATACCTCAGGTATTAATAGATCATAAGGAAATCTATAATTTATGAGGGTACACTACAGTGCATAACTATTTGCAAAAGCAATCTGGATACAGAGCCTGAAAACTTATGGGTTTTGCTGTTGAAAAGTTGTTTGGTTGGTGATGATCTGTGGGACATGCTTTGTTTATATGCCTTCTGAGAAGCTGGCATCTCCCCTGAGGTGCATGTAATTAGTTGTCTCTTTAATTGGCTCATTTTCTCACAGAAAATGTAATTAACGTATTTGAAAGCATCCTGTAATTTGTTTCTTGACAGAAAAGGTAGCTGAGTTACTTAACTATCTGAGCATATTTAAATGGTTTATAAGCACAAATAATTTCTCAAATTCTTATGGGAAGGTTAGTGTTATTAAAATGGCCATCAGGTACTATCAGCAAGACAGAAACTACTGTGTTCTGTAGTTCATTTACATCTGTTGCAAGGACACAGGGTCACTAAATATTTTAAATTACTCCCTGTATAATTCTGTCAAGGGGGAGGCTTTTTGTTCTGCTGGTTCTTCTCAATGGCTTCTTATGTCCTGCATGTGAAGAGGCTAAAATCGGAGGTGGTAGGTACAGTTTGTGTTGACCAAATCCTGCAAATCCTCTGATACAACCAAGATGCAGACTCATGTGTTGGCAATACTGGATGAATATTGGACTGAATGTAGGGGTTTTTGTGTGCATGTTTACTGAGTGTTAATGGTCCCAAATGGCTTTGTCTGCCATGAATATAGTTGCTAGTTTAAAGCTGAAACTATGGATGACAGCATCTATGCAAAACTGACTTGCAAAAAAGCTAGGCAAAGGGATTTGAAATTCTGTCTGTTCTAGGAACTGCATACAACACTTAATTTGGTGCTTTTAAAGACTTCATTTAGGTGTCTGCACTGCTAAGCGATTTTTGATTAAGTGTAACTATTACATTGGAAGTGTTCTGTCTTCTAACCTTCAGAGGTATAGCAGGTGAACATGGGGTGAACATAACTCACATGGAATAGGTCAGTGCCTGATGAATCTTTCCCACATGGACACCATAAAAGGCATGGCATGAATGTGAAATTTTTAGAACAAGTATCTCGGTGAGCTGCAATTCATATGGTTATAGTAGTACACTACAGTACTCTTCAAGTAATTTACATATTAAAATTACATGAATTTTCCATAATTATTAAAGCAAACATTTAAACATTGGTTAAGAAAGTGCTCATGTTCCTTCCATTAATTCTCTGCATGTGTTTAGTGGAAGAGTTCTACTTTTCTGCTTGTTGAAAAGGCTTGTTATCTCTGTGTGGAATTGAGAACAAATTGGCCTGGCTTCTCCAGATGCCAAATATCAGCCTTGTGGAAGAAGCAGGCCACTGGCTTTTCTTTGAATTGGTTTTGTATTGCTGTCTGTTCCAGGTGCTTCTGAAGAGTTGTATAGTGGCAGCATGGCAAAAGTGAGGTGGTTTTGTTAAGGTCTCTTACTGTGTTGCTTTTGTTTATAATACTGGCTTTCAAAGGAAGTTTACAGATTAAAAATAACATTTCTTTATCCCCTGCCTGTCAGGATAGCAGTACAGGTGTTAGCTGTCATTTGGTTTAGTTGCCAGGCCAGTGTTATGAGCTGTGCCCTTGTGTGAAGGGGGTGGGAGGGGGCTGCAGAGGCAGGAGTGGGGGTGCTCTCTTTATGAGGTGTGCTCATTCCCCTAATTGTAGTTGACTTACTCCTCACCAACATATGATAAGACATGAGAATACTTAGGCACACCTGAGAAGCATTGACTACAACCATCAGGAGATTCAGAACTATAATAAGCATGATGCCATTTTGACTGGAATCTGGTGAACTCAGCCCAGAAGTGGTATATTTCCTCAGAAGAAGGCTGAAAATGTAATTACCAACAAAGTTTTCAATCCTTGTATGAAACACCACTGCACCGTGTACTGCACTGTATATTAGTATTGCAGACCACATCACAACTGCTTTTCTCAAGCAGTGCTTACCCAAAATAAGCCACATATTAACACTAATTCCAGCTGCAAAAATACATAGCACATACCCTGAATACCAAAGGTACAGCTTGACTGGTTTAATCTCCAACCCTGTGAAATTTCCAAAGAAAAAGGTCTGATTCCCACTCGCACAGCCATATTTGTATCCTCACACTGGAGCTGGAATTCAAACGATTCAGGCAAATTAGTAAAAATTTGAACTGGACTTGAGCTAATTAGCTCGGGCCCCACGTTGGGCATCAATAAATCTATCACGGTTTAACACTGGCCCAGCAATTAAACTGAATAACAGATGCTCTCTATTAATCCCCCTCTCCTCCCTGATAAAGAAAGAAGAGAGAATAAGGGAGAGAGGCTTATGGGTTGGAAACTAAACTACATAACTAAATAAAACAGTAATGATAAATAGGAAAAATTACTAAATACACACAAATATACAAGAAAAGATTGATCCCACGTTCCTCCCCCCTTTCCCCCAATAACTCTCACGTCACCACGGAGGCTGCAGGGCAGCCCTGGGAAAGTCCAGGCTGGACCCAGGGAGATTCAGGCTGGCATGGATCAGGAGCACAGGCAGAGGAAGGGATGGAATCCTCCCAGGATGCCAAAGCAGACATGGACAGGGGAGGAAGGGGAAGCAGGAAGGGGAAAGGAAGGGATTTGACCCTTGTGATCATCAAATTTGTACCGAGTATGAGGTGTATGGGATGGAATACTCTGTTTGGTCAATTTTGGCCATCTATCTTGTCCGTTCCTCCCCAGAGGAGGGCTACAGGTGTGACCTTTCTACTCCTCTCCATTCGGAGGGCAAAATGTTCCTCAGAGCTGAGCAGTGTCCTTGGTTCTGCATACCAGTCTCTAGCTGTAACTGTAGACATCAAGCATTATCAGTCCTAGAAGCAGACACTGTCTTAACAGTTAATTAACTTGCTGTTTATTTCAGCAAGTGCAGCTATTTACAAGAGACTTAGCTGAAAGCAAAAGTACAAGACAGAAAATTACCCTTCTCATTGACATTAGCCTACAGAAGAAAGCCATACCTTTTGTGGTGTAATAGAGAAGATAGATATGTGTTCATCAGTCATGCTAGTGGGCAGTCTGAGCCCTTTTCCCATTACTAATTGTGTTTCTGATGTCAAGCTACTGTCAAAGTAATTTCTAAGATGTGGTTCAAATATCAAACAGAAGGTGGGAATAGTAGTTTTGTAGGTCCACTCCAGTAGCTGCAAAGTTGTCAACATGGGGAAACTCAATGTTCTTCTTAATGTCTGTAGTCTGCAAAAATGTGTATCTTGGCTATAGCAGTGAAAACTAGGCCAGAGTATTTTGTGAGTAAGCAGAGCTTATAAACAGGTAATATAACATTGTTTAAACTGCAAGTAAGAGTTCATACTAAAAGCAATAATTTCTGTTTTAGAGAGACCCTGAATATGTCTGGCATAGCTCTTAGCAGACTTGCACAGGAGAGAAAAGCCTGGAGAAAAGATCATCCATTTGTAAGTATGAGAACTCTCAAATTTCTGGCTCTGCAATTTTTTGGTGTTCTAATTGATTTTTTTCAAATTACATTTTTAAATAATTAAATTTAAATAATTAAATAAGCGGCTTAATTCTGTGTGGGGTGGAAAGAAATAACTGTGTAAAGATAGAATAGTTCATGACATGTTTTAAATACATCTTCTGAAATCCTCACCCTTTGCCTTTTTGCCTTAACTCAGGGATTTGTAGCAGTACCTACAAAAAATCCAGATGGCACAATGAATCTAATGAACTGGGAGTGTGCTATTCCAGGAAAGAAAGGGGTAAGACTTAACTGTCCTAATGTCTCCATGTAGTGAAAAGTAACGTAAGCCTGCTGGTGCATCACACTGACAACAGAGAGCATAACTTAGATGTAGTTTATTAGAAATGCTTGGATCCTGTGGCTGCTTTAGAATCATGGTGGAGTAGGCTATGAATGATACTGGACAAAATACACCAGGAACCCGTTCAACTGTTGGCACTGACCACCTTAAGAATAAAGTTTTTCAGAGGAATGTGGAAGGATGCTTCACTGAGCAAACCTAAGATTGTTGTAATCTTCATGCCAGGGTTTATTGTGAGTTCTGTTCTTACTAAATGCTGGTTTAAGCCCTAAAGCTTCAACATTAATTGAACTGAAATGTTACCTCTAATTTTGATTGCCAGTACCTTTTTTTGTCCATTAAATAGTGTGACTTGAGTCCTTTAACTTACTGGATTTAATGGAAAATAATTCTGTGCTATCAATGTAGAATCTTATTTCCTTTCATTTTGTGGAAATTTCTCTTTTGGTACTGGGGAAAGCAGAAAATTCTTTAACTTCATTTCTTTTTATCTGATTTCACTTGTGCTTTTCTGTCTTTTCCCTTAAAATAAGGGAAAAGAAAAAGTCTAGAGACTATATTACTCATTTTTGTTGGGCTGAAGTGGTTCTGGGGGATAGGAAAGAAAGACTTTCAAGTGGAAAAAAATCATTAATGCATGAAACTTCTTCTATTTTGTACACTTCCAGGATTAACATCTCATTCTGAGCAGAATCTTGTTTCTATTTTTCAAGATGTTAATTAGCATGTAGAGGTAATTCTTGAATCCATTAGATACAGTTTTCTCTTCTAAGATAATACTTGGCTATCTCAGATAAATTTTTGGTAGTTTTTATTCTTGTGGGTCTTCAGTATTTTGCATTGGATGTTGGATTTCTTCTGCTGTTTTGCCTATTCTGTTGCCTCTTGCCAACTCATTTAAGTCACCTTCAGGTCTCCTTTCTTCGAATCTGAGAAGACAAAGTGTGTTGGCAAAACCTGCAGAATCTGTACTCCTGCCTCAGTTTAATGATCTAGTTATCAGAACAAGTAACAGTAACAGAAAATTGTTAGTTACAACTTTATTCTTTTACAGCTCAAGTTAGTTCTTAAAGAAGCATCTAAAAATAATTCAACAGCATAAGTAAAAACTCATTCCCTTGTGTTCTGCCAAAACAAGATTATCCCTCATGATATCCAGTTATGTATGCTATCAAGATATGTCGCCTCTAAATGCTTAGGAAAGTCTTCATCCCATAGGAAGTCTTCATATTACTGCTTTAAAGTTTTTTAAACAACAAAATGGAGTACAGCTCCTTGGCTCCTAAGAAAACTTACCACACCAGGAACAGATCAGTTATGCTCATGTGATTCCTGGTTGAGATTTATTTAAAAAACTGTTTTTACTTGAGTAAAAATGCTGTCTCTCCAAGAAGCAGCAGCATTCCTTTCCCATCTCTAGCAGACCAGCCACTTGTTCTCTGTTGCCTTTGTGTTTGGAGGCACACTGTTCTGCAGCTGCTTTCCCTGAAAAAAAAGAGTAATCGAAACTACCAAAATGATTTGTCAGCTAGATCAAAAATTGAAGTGTTCTTAATCCTGTGTTAGAATTTCCATTCACTTTTTTGACAGCAAATCACTGGTTAACTACCTAGAATTTGACTCAAAGATACATCAGTAACCTGTCCAGTAATGGAACATGATCTTGATGGTACTGCTGTCATATTATTATTTTATTAGCTTTTGAGTGTCTGCTGTCTTTCATCTGTAAGGTATGTTGCTCTATCAGAAGTGAAAACTTTTTGTTGGCTGTTCTGCTGTTCTACATGAAGAAATTACTAAAAGCTATTGTCTTCCCCTATGGTGGAAGGAAAAGCAGGATAAGTTTATCAGAGGGCTCCTAAAAACGAAAAAGTTTGTCTCCTCTGAGAGGGTACGCAGGATAGGTGTTTCTAGTTGCTGACCACTGTTATGCACAAGTTCTTTAAATACATTATAGCAAATGTAATTAAAAGCATTCACTTTTTGAAACATGGTTATTTTCCTATTCTGTAGCACTTTTTTTTCCCCATTCTAGCTCAAAACTTTGCATAATAAATACCAACTATAATGGAGTGCTTTTTCTTTTCTCTTTGGGAGGGAAGGGGTAGGGTTTCTTTTGAGGGGGGGGCATTGTGGGTTTTTTTCTGTCTTCTAAAAATCACGTAATTCAAGTAGGAAATAATTGGGAATTTCTTTCTAAGGTGGTCTGCAAGATACCTGTCTGTCCCCAAGGATAAGATTTGATAGTTTATGCTTGTAAGATGTGAGATGTTTACATCAGCTTGTTTTAAAGAATGAACCCAACACTTGCATGTAGGACAGCCAGTTTCTGCTGTGTAGCAGAAGGATGTCTTAAGAATACAGTTTCTCAGGCAAAGCACAAGTGCTTTTTCACAAGTGTGACTTCCTTGCTGTAATCTGAACTCAACCTTTTATAGACACCATGGGAAGGAGGTTTATTTAAACTACGGATGCTTTTCAAGGATGACTACCCTTCTTCACCCCCAAAATGTAAGTGAAGTGACTAAGATCCAGGGGTTTATATGAAGAATGTTAAATTAGTCCATAATGTTCTATGAATGGTTTTTACTTCCTTACAGGTTTTTTTTAGGGATAGTTGCTTTTTCATTTTTCCTCACCCACCACTTTGCATTAAGAAAGTTGTGATGAAACAGTTCAAGTGCTTAGTATTAAGAAACTGGAAGGTGAGGGGAACTGCTGTGTGGATTCTCTCAAAGTTTGACAAAAGAAGCACTTCATGTGTTCACTTCTTGAAAAGCACTCTCTGGAAACTCATTGTCAGGCATGGTTAGACCAAATCCTTTTGCATGTTCTTACCAGTAAGTTACTCTTCTAAGGCAAGAACTCAGAAGGCAAGAATTCAGAACAAATAATTTTTTTCCATCAACTTTACCCTTTTCATCTGGTTACTCTTAATATGTGGATGGTTTTAGGTTTTATGGTGTGGGTGTGTGTGGGTTTTTGTTTTTTTTTTTAATACCTTTAGATACTTAGTTTCCTTGTTAAGTTTTATAATTTTTTCTTATCCTATCTCAAACTTACCTACTTCAGAAATCTGTAAGTATGTAGTGCCTTCCCTAATCTCTTGGTTTTTGGATTGGCTTTGGTTTTCTTTTTTTTTGGGGGGGGGGAAGGTACTATCTTTGACCATTTTTTTTTCCCCCTCTACTGATCTAGACCAACTCTCTGATCTTATTAGCGCTGCATACAAGTAATTTTCTTTTCTGCATCAGGTAAATTTGAACCACCGTTATTCCACCCAAACGTGTATCCTTCAGGCACAGTGTGTCTCTCCATCTTAGAGGAGGATAAGGACTGGAGGCCAGCAATCACAATTAAACAGGTCATTAATTGTGCTTAGACATATTCTTAGCCTTTTTATTTGCTTTGCTTGCTTATCTTATGTAGGTGTAAGATGCTCACTATGTGTTTCTACAGTTGGTTTCTAAAGGGGCTTTTTTTGGCTGAATGTTTCTCGTAATACCTATGCCTAGGTTACTTCTATTCCTTTTTCTACAGATCTTGTTAGGAATACAAGAACTTTTAAATGAGCCAAATATTCAAGACCCAGCTCAAGCAGAGGCTTACACAATTTATTGGTGAGTTTCTCTGCATATCAGCTTGAAAGCTGTCATATTTCCTACAGCTGTCTGTTACTTACACAAAAATGTACAAATATTTTTAGGAATTATTGGGTTTTTTCTTACCTTCAGGGCTTTATCTTGCAGAGATGTCTAGCTTGTGCTAAACTTGAACAAGACAGTAAGTTTACAGCTGTTTGGCTAGTGGAGCTTCTGATCCTTCACAACAGTGGTCAAGTTTGAAGACTTCTTCAGTCAGACCATGATTCCAGTAATGGTTCTAGCCCCACACAGAGCACTTTCCTTTAGAGGCTGAGTAGCAGCGATGAGGAATAATGATTTGATGAGAGCAGTAAATGAAAACTGAATTAGGTGGCAAGTCCCATTCATCCGTGTAGCAGTAACTGTCCAATAGTGTTGAACTATAAGCGGCACAATGATAAAAGAGAGTTTCTGTGGTTACAGTAGGAAATATACAGCATTTTGTGAAAACTGCATCTTGCAAAAGAAAAGACTTGCAGCTTTAGCAAAATGAACTTTGCATTGGTTAGAAAAGATGGTAATTTGCAAGCCTAAAGAAAGTACTTTGGGGCTTAAAGTTTTCCCACCGTTAGAAATGGGTGGCTGATCTATAAAGGAGCAAAACACTATTAAAAAAGGTGCTTGGAACCAAGCTACTGAAATAATGATCAAGATGGAAATGTGAAGTTACCATTGTGGACAGAACTAGTCTCCAGGAAAGTGCCAAGTTTGAAAAATGGCATTTTTAAATTACTTCACATGCCAGTTGTCAAAAACAGACATGTTATAGGACCCTAGTGAAAAGGAAATACAGGGATAGGCATCTTGGATTATAAATAAATATCAGGGAAGATTGGACTTGATCTTAGAGGTCTTTTCCAACCTTCATGATTCTAAGATGAAGTGTTGTATAAGTGGATGTCCTTTAGTCAATTTGTTGTATTTCAAAAACAAACTTTGTATTAAAAATAAGAATACTTGTTCTCATTCTCAGGACAGATTTGGTATATATTTTCAGTCTATTGCTGGTAACTGTTAATTGGATGTGTCCAAAATTGGCTTAATTTCTTCTTCCTCAAAGCTGCCAGCTTCTGAAGATATGTGCTGCTTTTTATTTTTTATTGCAACCTTCATAGCTAATAAATTGTTTACTGCAAAGCTGCTTGCAAAAGCTTGTCCCTGTAAACTACCCATGCCACAAAAGTAACGGTGACAAATTTTTGTTCAGCTCTTGACTGACACTTCTGACAGCTAATATAAAATACGGTGCTGAATGTAAATGGATGTCACTACCATCCCTTGTTGCAAGGGCCCAGGAATAGAAAGCAAATAACTTGCCCTTTATGTCTCGAGTTGACATCTTAATGACTGGTCATAGCTCCTTGCTTGCTTATTTAGTAGTATTTGGTTATTTAATCAATCTGTAACAAGTGTCCAGATGAATATTTGTATGTAAGGTGCATCTGGCCTTGAGGAAGAGCAGACACAAACCTGTTCATAGTGACTTCATGGGGTATGAAGCCAGATAGTACAATCATTTGACAGCAGAGGAGTTTTGGGAAGTAACTAGTCAAACAGTACCTTACTTTCCTCCCCAGGAAATCATCAGTAATGGTCTAGAAAAGCCATTAATGTATTGTAGGATTTTGTGAATTCCTGTCTAGTGTTTTTGCCTTCAGCAATGACTTAGATTCACATTGAAGAGAAACAGAACAATAACTGACTTCTCAAGCTGTTATTACCCTTTCTCTCTCTTCTATTCAGCCAAAACAGAGTGGAATATGAAAAAAGGGTTCGAGCACAAGCCAAGAAGTTTGCACCATCATAAGCATCTGTCAAGCAGCATCTTAAAAAGGAAGGGATTGGTTTGGCAAGAACTTGTTTACAAAACTTTTGCAAAATCTAATGTTGCTATGTACAATTAATATCCACCTAGGGGAGGGGGTTGTATGTGTGCCATTTTCCATATTCGCCACTTGTATACAGTTCTAAATTTGCTGAATTGCCCCCAGTTTTTTCATACAGGGTCTCTTCCTTCAGTCTTTTGTATTTTTGATTGTTATGTAAAACTTGCTTTTATTTTAATATTGATGTCAGTATTTCAACTGCTGTAAAATTATAAACTTTTATACTTCTATAAATTCACTAGTATCTCTAGTTACTTTGCTATTTGATGCAGGCATGCTTTAAAATATTAGAACTGTATTTAGCCCTCTAGCTGGCTGTATGAAAAAAAAATCATACCCGCCACCCCCTTCCCTCCCTGAATTTTTCTATCTTTCAGAAACTAGGTTGTTACTGCTTAAGAGCCTCTGAGATCCAAAGTCAGCCAGCATCCTTATTCTGCATCAATTCCTTTGTGTTTATATGGCGTTCTGTCTGTGTTGCTGTTTAGAGTAAATAAACTGTTTATATAAAGGGCTTTGTTTCATTTATCTTCATTAAAATTATTATAACTGCCATTTAAACAACTCCAACACAATTCAGTGCAAGTCCTGTTCTTAAGGCTGGTGATGCTGCTCTTACCTTTTCTTGACATGTTGCATTTCTTTTCCCTGCCTCCACCCCCCCAACATGGATGTGGCCCTTCTTCATGCCCTGAGCAGTAATTGCAGCTCTTCAGCTTTGATCTGTTCCTTAAACAGCTTATGAAATTTTGGCTAACTAGAGATCAGTTGTTTGCTGTGCATAATGGGATCAGCATACTGGTGTGACCATAGTGATGAAAAATAATGCAAGCAGTAGACTGATATAAACAGCAGTAGATGCTGTCCAAGAAATGCAGAGGGACATACAACTGGACTGGATTCGGAATGGTACTTCTTCATCAGTAATACTTCTGTGTCTTCTTCCATTTGTCAATGTACATAGCTTTCAGGAAAACGACATGCCCTGTGCAATTAGTTTCCTTCTCTAGAAAGGAAGTCAGTTAAGTTATGCAAGTTATTTTTGTGTATGTCAAGCTGATATGCCCTCAATTAAACTTTCACTGCTTTTTATTGTGTTATTAGTCAAATCATTCTGCAAAACAAATTGTGAAAAGCTTTGCATCTGAGCTTCTTCAGTGCTCTTGTTATTAAAAAATGTCTACTGCTACAGACTTAAGAGAGCTTTATCACTCTTAGAATTACTTATGTCTGTTCTGCCTGTCTGCATTTGATAGCTGGAAACTCAAAAGAGCATTCTGTTTAAATGTACAGAAAACAACTGCTAACATGACACTTCCACCCAACAAACTGGCAGGCTTACAGCAGAGAGAAATGAGATACAGGTGCTAGTGAGAGTCTGACTCAAATCTTCAAGGGTCAGATAGTGCTTTTTTCTGACTTTGTAGCATGCTGCTTCAAGTAATGGGAGCACTGCTGAACTGGGATCTGAAATTTTAGTCCTGTTCCAAATAAAAAGTGCCAGAACTGCAGTGTTTCCTAGGACTGTCTTTTAGACTAAATAAAGAAACAGCATATAAAGTTAACTGAAAAGCCATACTCAGTTGAACAGTAACAGGAAGCACTTTTTTACTTCGATGTTTAAGTACTCATTTTACCCTGAACTAGATGAAGTAGTTGAAATACATATGGCAGGTTCAAGCCTGCAAAAATTCAGAGGCTCCATATCTGGTAGGTACTCAGGGCAATAATGTATTCATGTTTTCCTGTTGAAATACAGCCTAGAAATTGGAAACGTTTAATTGATGTACTAGTGGGGTAAAAGTAATCCCCATAAACCACTTTCCAGACGTGTCCAAATACAGGATGGGGTTTTTTGTTGTATTTATAACTAAGCTTCATGCTTTTAATGCATTAGCATTACATAAACCATAATCTAAAAGTTGAGTACCTAAAGCCTTTATGGGCATCAATAGACCTATAAAGCTCCATCTAGCCTGAGGTTCAGCAAAAGGAAGGCATTTGCTCATCACCAACAGGTGAGTTAACCTTATTGTTAAATGTTCACAAGAAAATTTCTTTATAAAACATGTTACAAGGGCTTGGGATGATTGTGGTGGTTTTTTTGTTTGGATTTTTTTTTTTTTTTTACACTCATGTTATGTTGGGTTTTTTTGTTGGGTTTGTTTTACTTTTGAAATAGTTGATTTATTGGCTGTTGTTGCACCAACTTTCTACCACCATCATCTTCTGAACTCTCATCGCTGCTTTCGGTAGCATCACCTGGAGTGCTCACACTGTCCTCCTCAGATTCTTCGTTACTTTCTGCTAGTCTGGAAACATTTTTCAGGATTATAAAAGTTGAAACACCTTACAATAAGAAAAACAGTATTTAAATTAGATTCATTACCCTGGGGAACTGATCGGTCTGTTTGGATTAGAAAATTCTTTTCCTGAATCAACATCAAATGGATCTGGAAAAAAAAAAAGGGAAAAATAAAGTACACATTGATGAAGAAGGTATATTCTAATGGTCTGCCTTTGTTTGCATTTTAAAAAGAGTATTATTGGCAGGGCTGGGAAAGCATAGGAAATCTGGTCCAGCTTTCTGGTAAGTTACCCTTGTTTGGTCAGAAACCAAGCAAGGTGAGAAACAACTGCCAAATCCTGCCCCTGCCATTCTCAGCTTTTCCATACCTTCTGTGCCCTGTGTATAAGAG
>JAAWXA010000035.1:0-36294 GCA_038090715.1 Florisuga fusca | reverse complement strand
CCCCCCCAAGGAGTTCAGCAGCTCTAGCCAGGCTGTACAGAGTTTTCTAAGGCTTTTAATAAGAAAATGTGGATGTTCCCATAGTGGTGTCATTCTAAAAGGACTCTCTCGTTAGTTCATGCCTACTTAGAAGTGAAATACAGCTGTCCCAAGGTTAGCTCTTGCTGAGTGAGGTTTAGGTTTACTTTGGCTTACACAGCTGTAAAAAACCTGTTACCTCAGAAAAGTCCAACAAAGCACAATAGCGTTGGTAGTACAGTCCATAGAGAAAATACATGGGACTGAGGGTGGAAGTGTTTTTTAACAGCAGTTGGGCTTCCACCAAACAACTGGATTAGCAAAGAGATCAGCGTTCAGAGAAACAGTCTGCCATCTTACACTGTGATCCCCTGCACTACTCTTAGGGGACTTACCACTGTGAAAGGAAGTCAGTAATTAGATATATCCTTTATAATTTGATTTGGCTTTTTTTGTGCTATCTTTAATGAGACCAAACACCTGTCACTATAGCCTGAAATACTGTTGTACCCTTATTACTGGAAGATTTTTGGAATACACTACTGTACGTATAAACTATTTTTGTTATCTCTGTAGGTATGATTTTAAATGGCTCAATTCGGAACTATAAAAACATGTCCATTAAGGGTCTTTGTTAGGTTTATGTATGGCTAACTTGCTGTCAGACTGTATGCTTGTATTTATCTTATAGTCTTCTTGAGTTGCTAATATTTTTACTCATACTCTTAACACCTGTAGATAGAATGAGAAAGCATAATATCTTTAATATCCTTAATTAAAGTAGCTGCTCCAAGTGCAGCTGTGAATATACTGCTACATGCATTATACTTCTTCAATTGTTTTCAACTGAAAAGTTGAAAAAAATATGCAAACTTGCTTCTAAGAATACACAGTTAACAACAGAACAACATATCTCAACAAAGCAGTTATTTTCTACTTTGCCAATATTTTTTTTTCATGAGATTAAAGAAACAATGTATGGGACCTAATTAAGAATAAGGGTGTTTGTGGTGTGTCTATTTCTTACCTATTTCTTCTTTTGTTTCTTGGATGCTGGCTAAAAAGTCCTTTTCAACTCTCACCACTTCTTCCTGGCAATGACAGGCTGAATACTTTTCCAAGAGATTTTTGTTCAAGTCAATAAATGACTTACCCCACTTAAATTTCCTTAGGAGAATGGTGGCTAGCTCTGGGAAACCTAAAACAGAAAACAAATTATCAGGTTTTTTTCAGTGAGATTTCACTCCACTTACAACTTTCTAATATGCCCTTTTATCACAACACAGGTGAGATGCCAGGATTTTTTTCAGTGTTCAGGGATTCAGATTTAGGATTAAGAATATTTTCAAACTTCAGTTTAACTTGAAATATCTAACTGAATCTAAAGAAAATTAATAGTCTTCTAGTGTGGTAAATAAAAATCTTTTGTCCAGGTAATGAATGATTTATGCTCTAGCTCTCACTGTACTCCAGGAAGAGAGCAGTTGTGTATACAATGTTTGTGGAAGGTAAGAGTTGTCTGCAGTATAGTAGAGCATGTGTCTTCAGTCGTCAAGAAAATTCTGTGATGAGTCTGCAAAATATGACCAGAGAGAGCAATTTCTTTTGATCTTAACCAGAACCTACCTTGTTAAAAGACAGCTGTTACTTTTCTTTAAAACAAAAGCTCTTAAAGACCTAAGGACTGAGGTCCTTAAAGACCTTTAAGACCTTAAAGACTAAGGATTCGCTCTCTGCCTTCTCTGGCTTTTTAAAAGTTTTTCCAGCATTAAGTGCCATCCTGAAAAAACCAGGATCACCTGTTTATGTGTCCTGTTTCATAGTTGACTTGAAAACCTCACAGATACTTCGATGCTACCAGATACAAGTACCTGGAAGAAACCCATTTCCAAACCCAACAAAATGCTGACCAGTGGCACAGCATTACAGTTAATTCTATTGCAGATCATCTCATCTGATCTATTAAGGGTGTAAGAATTGCTGGTAGCATACTGCACATCAGACATATCATAGCTTACCAACGATGCAAAAAGCTGCAGCAAAAGCTTCTACACAGGACAGCTTCCATGGTCGACCATAGTTTACAGGATTTGCAGCCACCAGGTAAGGCAGCAGCCGTAGGTGACCTCCTCTCATTCTCTGAAAGGGAGTTTCTTCTAATTTGGCCCAGGAGCAATCTATAACTGCAATTCCACGCTGAGCAATGACAAGCCTGAAAAAAAGAAACATCACTTTATTTGAGAAGTTGTTATAGTATTGATAAAATGAGTTGAATATGGAATCATAAAAAATACAGCATCTACAGGCTCATGATTCTGAACATTAACCTACAACCCATATACTGTGGTTTCTCAAGTGGGATCCACGCATGATTTTTTTTGCCTGTGGCAGCTGCATGAAAATGATTTAATAAAATGGCTCCATTCCTCATGTTCATGCATCAGCAGTTTGGCAATGAATCGGTGGTTAAAATGGTCTCCTCAGCACATCACCGCTGCACTGTTTACACCGCTGCTCTGTGAGAAGTCGGAAGCGGGTCACCCGAGCCCCACCGGAACGTACCGGTCCGCGGGAGAGACGTACTCGGTGGCCAGAGGGCTGAGGACGAGGCCCGGGAACCGCTGGCGGAGGCGCAGGATTCGCAGCAGCCCCTTTCGGGCCAGTTTCCTCCCGGTGCACCTCTTGGGATCGCAGTGCCCGAGTTCCCACATGGCAAGAGGGCACGGGAGCTTCACCTCGGGGCCCGTCCCCGCGCTGCCCTCGCCCTCCAGGCAGGCTGAAAAGAACAGACGCGCGTTAGATCCCAGCAGCCACCCGGCCCGGCCCCATGCCCCGGCAGCATCCAGCGCAGGCCCCACGGTCCGGCCCGGAACCCGCCACGTACTCCGTACNCGGCCGCGCTCCATGGCCCTACGCCTGGGCGGAGCAACCGCGCCGCGGCCCCGCGTCTTCCGCGTCTAGCGGAAAAGGCGATGGCGGCCGCCTGGCTGCTGCTGGTGCTGCCGCCGGCGCTGGGTGAGCGCGGGGGCGGCGAGGGCCGAGCGGGTTGGCCGGAGGGTCGGTCCGCCCGGCTTGTCGGCTCTGCCACCGCAGCCAACTGCTCTCTCCTCTACAGGTCTCTTCGCCTCGGCGGGAAAGATGAAGATCGTCGAGGAGCCGAACACGTTCGGGTATGTAGCCGCCTGCTCGCCGTCTCCCGAGACACCCCCGCACCTGGCGGGGCCGGATCCATCGGCCACGCCGCCCCCTCAGTCGGGCGTTTCCGCCGACTCAGCGGTCGCGGCTCCCGGCGCGGCTGCCGGTGTTGGGATGCTCGGGTAGGGAAGGGTGCAGCATCATCCAGGTGCACAGCTCAGCCCTAAGTGCTTTGACTTTATTTGTTTTGAAAGGCTGAATAACCCCTTCTTGCCTCAGACGAATAGGCTGCAGCCGAAGATGTCCCCGTCTGCAGTATCAGGTATATTGAAGCGTTACCGTTTGTTTGTTTCGGGTTTCTTTTGTAGTTTTCAGCCTTCAGTGACGCTCATTTTTAAAATAATCGACCTTGACTTTATGCAGATAGAGTCTAATTTTAGTTGTCATTTTATGAAGATCGTGCATAGGCAAATATATTTCTTGTGCTTCTGGAGGATTTAAAACTAAATTAACTTATTTGGTGTTCAATGTTTGGTGTTCAGGGTTGTTGGCACTGCTTCTGTCACGGTGTTAGCCATATGTTTTATTCTGTGTTTTTTGAGCCAGTCACAGATCCTTCTGATCCTTACTAAATAGTTATTGAAACAATCCCTGACGTTCTTGAAGATGACATACAAAAGTAATCCCATCATCTGATAGTACTTAATATTAAAAAAATTGTTTCAAAAGAGTCCTAAGAGTAGTCTTGGAGCACATCACAGAGTCTCAGTTTCACCCATAAAGGGCTGGGTGCTGCTTTGTAAGTCCACCACTTCAGCAAAATAAACAGTAATGTAGAGAATTCTGAACCATTTGTGGAGGAGAGTAGAGAAAGTAAACACTGAATGCCAGGAGTAAGCAAAAGGAAATAACTTGTTTCTCTGCTAATCTTAGGCACAGACTTAAACCTTGCTGAGGTTCTGTAAAGCCATTTTGCTACGGTGATGTTGAACGTCATTGTGCATAAGATCTTCTGTCGTGTTTTATAAATGCAGATCAAATGTACATTCTGCAGGAACTGCATATGAAGAGTGAAATAGTTAGAAATAGGATTAGTAATAATTAGAATGCTGAGTGGAAAATGACAAAAATAACAGGGAAAAAATTAAAAGGACAGTGTGCTAGAAATCCTTCTTTCCTGGTGGGGGAATTTACATGGAGCCAAAAATGGGAGTGTATGTGGAACTGGAATCTGGGCACACACAGTTATTTCTTTAGCATTCTTTTATTTTCCAAGGCAGTTGGGGTAATAGTTCCTGACATTCTCTTAAGAGCATCTGCCCAGAAATGCTGGCATGAGTTTAATGCATTCCTCAGGGACATTCAAATTTGCTTTTCTTTATCTGTGGGTGGAGCATCCCAAACACTGAGGCACAGATTGCAGGTAGCAGAGGGGCAAGTGCTTTGGCTGAGCCTGTGGTCATCTGCAGAATGAAATGAAAGATTGTACAGTGAGAAAAATTGCAAAAGAGAACCTGCCTGTGTGTCAGTGGTTACGGCATTCCACAGGGAGTGATTTGGCAGGGTCTGGGCTTTCCTTCTAGGATTGCTTGTGTACATCTCTGCAATTTTAGGTTGTTTTGGGGACGGACACGCCAAGCGAGTTCTAGTGATTTCAGTGTTAGATTTTGGCAAGACGTGCACTGACCATTCTTTTTGTGGATCTGCCTTCCAAATATTTATTTGTATACAGATTTCTTATTTACATTGTGAAAAGAGACATATTTCACTGCGTATTGAAGATGAATAATGTTAAAGATCATGATGCAAATCAAAATAGCTCTAGTGAGAATTCACAGTAATCCATATGAAAGATACAACTTTTCCTTACATACAGCAGAAAACTAAATTGTCATATCCTCTTTGTAGTTTCATCACCACACTAATTTGCCTGAATTTAACTGAAACATTATTCTTGATGTAATTTTTTGGTGTTTTTAGGCCCCGCACATCTATTTAGGCTTGCTGGCAAGTGTTTCAGTTTTGTGGAATCCACGTGAGTAATGGATTTGGATATTTGATTCTATGTATTTATTTGGAACTAACTAGCTTTTTATTTCTGACTGAAACTTTTTTTTTCTTTTCAAGATACAAGTATGAGTTCTGTCCTTTCCATAATGTCACTCAGCATGAGCAGACTTTTCGATGGAATGCCTATAGTGGGATTTTAGGGTGAGGCTTTTATACCTCCAAGTTTTACCTGGGTTGTTGGCAGACTGTTTTATAGCTTGTCAAAATGAGGGCATTTTTAAAATTAAAATTATCTTATTCATCATTGTAGGTCATTGTTAGGTCCCAAGGTGTTATGCATAAAAATGCCTTGTCTTGAAAAAAATAAAGGCTGTTTAGTTTTTTTTTTCTTTTTTTTGAGAAATAGTAACCTCCTATTTTAGTTGAAGGCTAAGCACCAAGCACTATGAGTCCTCCAAACAGTCTTGAGTTGCACAGAGTACTTAGCATAATGGCATTTGTTGTACGATTG
The DNA here is from genome assembly GCA_038090715.1 of Florisuga fusca. Taxonomy (NCBI): domain Eukaryota; kingdom Metazoa; phylum Chordata; class Aves; order Apodiformes; family Trochilidae; genus Florisuga; species Florisuga fusca. Next base: position 30,620 of record JAAWXA010000035.1, on the reverse strand, counting down.
ATCTATAAGCTGTATCTTATTTGAATTAAACACAAATTTGTAAGTGCACGTGGTTTCCAAAATGAAAGCTGATGCAGAACTTTGCTCTCTAATGTTGATGTACCTTGTATATGTATATGGATAACACACTACACTGTTAATAAGATCTCAGCTGTAGGAAATGGAAATACTAAGAGAACAAAAATTAAGTATATGCAGTTAAATTGAGCATGATGTATTTTTTTCTTCGTGACAGTTCACCTTTCTCTTTTCAGTAACTTAAAATAAAATTGTACTGTTTTTGTTCAGAATCTGGCATGAATGGGAAATTGACAACAACACCTTTGTTGGAATGTGGATGAGGGAAGGAGACTCATGTGAAACTAAGAGCAGACAGACAAAGGTATAGTAACATAGACTATGCTAATTCAGACAGCATGACTTTGTACACACACCGTGACACTCTACAGACTGAAATATTCCTACCATGACAATGTCATTGTTGTAAGTCATGATATAAAACATAAAGATTAGTTCCCTTAGCAGCTGGGTGAATGAATGGAGGAGAGAAGCTAAAATCACGATAAATTACTGATAAATTAATTTATGTATTCTCATTGGTTGCTTTTAACACTTTTTTTTTATTCCTGGATGGAGTGGAATATTCTGGTATTATCAGTACTGTAGGAACACACAGTGCTCTGTAATTTGTGTCAGGAAAAATTAAGAAAAAAACTGTTTGTAGAACTTAAGATGCCAGCCTATTGTACTAAGAACACCCAGGACAAAGGAGGGAAAATAACTAGGCAGTCAACAACAGTGTGCTGAGAAGCTAAGTAAGGTGTTAAAACAAGAGCAGAGGGCATGCAAGAGGAATTAAGGAAGGAATGAAATACATGGGAGTGGCAGAGGATCCAACACAAGAGAATCAGGTGTTGGTATGAGTGCACTTTGAAGAAAATGTAAAAATTCTTGTTTTGTTGAGTGGCTAACATGTTCTGATGCTATGCGCAGAAATGTATCTGCTAGCATTTGAAGACAGCAAATAGATCATCAGTGCTGGTCCTGTTTAATGTGGAGGTGTTTCACTCATCTTTGCTTTTACTGATGTTTAGGTTCATCTTGTTTGTGGAAAAAGCAATAAATTGGCTTATGTGTCTGAGCCGAGTACTTGTGTTTACTCTCTGACATTTGAAACTCCTCTTGTGTGCCATCCCCACTCTCTTTTGGGTAAGATTTAGAAAACCATTTCTCAGAGTGTAAATCTGTAGGTTCTTTGATTTTATAACTTGATACAAATTAGTATTAAATATAAAATATAATAGTGAGAGTATTTTAAATCTCAATTTCAAATCCTGTAGGTATTTCTCAGATAAATTGTGGTTGCTAGTAGGGACCCAGTGAGTAATATTTTGCTTTTTTATTGAACTGGTTGTAGGAATCGGCACTGTAGTATCTGCTTATTTACGTGCATCACAAAAAGGGAGCACTAAGAATTACAGTCAACAGAGAAATATGAGGACTACTAGATGGAATTAAGAGAAAAAATATAGTTGATATAGTTGTTGGCATTCTCTAGAAACTTTAGATATGTGAAGTGGAATTTAAATTTAACTCTTAAAAGCAGTAGGTACTATGTACCTTACCTACAGAAACATTGAGTTCTTAGAAGAAAGACATTTGAATAATATTAGAGGAGCATTTAACTAATGCAGGACAGTGCTGTTGTTTTTTACGTTGTTTTATTTTCATTTCTCAGTCTACCCAACTCTGACTGAACCACTACAAAGGAAGTGGGATGAGGCAGAGCAGCTTCTGTATGATGAACTAATAACAGATCAGGTTTGTTGCTGTCTTCCAATTCTATTTGGTAAAGAACAGTTAGTGTAAAATAGCCAAATCTGGCTACTACAGTTTCTTCTTTTGGAATGGATGTATTTAATCTGTATTGTCTTTTTTAAACATTCTTTTTTAGGGATACAAAAAAATGCTGAAACAGATTTTTGAGGAAGCGGGATTTCTAAAAACAAAAGAAGAAAAGGAAGATGAAATACAGAGTAAGAAACTAAGTCTGGAATTTGAAACAGTGGAGACGTGCAGGAAGGTATAGAGCATAATATTTACAATATGGAATCAAATTGCCACCTTTTTACTGTATGACAGTATCCATGTGATAGCATTATGAAAATATTCTTCAAATTTATCTGAAATCTGTTCATGGAATTATCTTTTCTCACTTCAGTAGGTGATGGTCTGCATACAGAGTGATTTGGTATCTTTATTCTAGCTCTACTCAAAAACAAACCAGTACAGTTGAATGTCCAATAAGAAGACAGGAGGGCATGTAGGAATTAGTGTAGGGGCTTCATGAATACATTAAGCTTGCATTATGAATACCTCATGAATACCTCAGATGAACTTTCTTATATATCAGTCTAGAAACAGGAGGGTATTAACAGTGAAAATAAATGAGTAATGACCATGGGACTGTTGATACCTCTCTGTGGCTAATTACCTAGATGTGTCATAACGTGTTGGCAGGTAGGAAGATGTATGCTGTGTCCACTTCTGAATGATTTTCCTGTGTGTGAACAGTCCCTTCTGCAGCAGGGGAAAATAGAGGTAGAAGGTGTGCTCAGCCTAAAAGAGAGCAAGCTGAACATCAGAAAAAGAGCATGGAAGGGGATAAATTCATTATAATGCACAGAACGTGCTGTGGTCATTTTATTTGAAAATGTAGCAAACACACACACATAGTGTGAACATGTACTAAATAATCTGAGATTAAGCTGCATATAATTACACAAAAATTACCATTTTGATGTGGTACTCTTAGGAGCTGGAATATTCACCATTTTTTTTCAATAGTTACCAATACAGTATTCAATAATTTGTACTTCTTTAACTGGCTTTATAGCTTAATTAAGATGAGGTTGGCGGTTTGGTTAAGCACAGAACCTTAAATAGTTAATCTTTTGTTCATTCTTGATTCATGTAGAAACCTAAACACAACTAAAAAATGGAGCTTCTTTGAGATTTCAGATTTTGAGTCTCAAAAGTACTGGGTAATCCCTGGCTTTGTAAGTTAACAGAGAAACCACTTGGTCAAGAGTTGAGGAGGTGATGAGTTTCCAGACTGTAGCATTACTATATAAAATGAGATACAGCTGGTCTTGTAGCAAAGTTAAGAATGCAATTTTGTGCTATGATAAAGTGATAGTTAGAGGATAAATCAGAAATAGTTACAGAAAGCACTTCTAATTTTTCCTTTCCGGCTTGGAAAGAGCTGGCTTTTGCTTTGGCATCGTAGAAATGTATCTTGTTATACAAATTACACCTTGTTCTTGAAATAAGCAGTCTATCTTTAAGGTTACTGTTAAGTGAAAAACTGTAGAAGCCCATTGTTTTATGTGAACTTCTACTTTATGTATGCATTCTGAGAGTAGGAGAGCCAGTTTAAGTGTATTTTATTTCCTAGGAATACAAGCAACTTTCTAAAGAAGTAAAAAGACTTAAAGATTTATTAAGTCAGCATGGCATTGCATGCAAGGGAAATTCTGGTGAGTTTTTTTGTGTCCTTTTTCGTTATTTTCTCTTAAGAATCTGAATACCCAAATGTTGGTTTCAGTTACAGAAAGGATGAAATTATCTGTTATATATGAAGGTAAAATTCAGTAGACAGATCTTTTAGTAAGTGCTTAATAAGGTCCTGATTCCTGCACAAGAGGACTTTGAGTTGTTTAGTTGTGTGGGTTTATTTGGTTTGGTTTGGTTTGGTTTGGTGGGGTTTTTTTGTTTGTTTGTTTGTTCCACCCCCTGCTCCTTATGAACTATTTGTTTAAGGAGGATTTAATTTCTGTGAACACATATTGACACCTTTTAGCTTAGAATTAGCAGTCTTTTTTGTTGTTTTTGATTGGAAAAACCTTTTTTTCAATTAGTGAATTCCTTTTCTAGGGAAAACTCATCGTATTAGAATTTTCAGAAGAATGTATCTAAACATATCATGAACTATTAACTATGTTACTTGCATAGTATTTCTGCCTGTTTGGTAGTTAATTTAATTACTGCAGATTAGAACTATATATCAAAAGCAGAATTTGCAGCTTACTGTAGATGACTTATTTCAAAACTATTTAGTGAATTCTGTTACAAAAATGTTTAGGTGTTTAAAAGCAGAAATAGCTGATATCTTAAACTAAATATTACAGGTGAAAATACGGGTGTGGAACATGAGAGTCACAAACAGGGGGCTGCAATGACGACTGCTCTTAATGGGTCAAAGGATGATGAGCACCTGCATGGCGATACAGGAATTTGAAATGACACTGCATGAAGGAACTTGGGTGGTGAACAGTGAGTTCATACAGAATGACCACCAAGTTGAACGTGTATCGTGACACTAAGATGGTTTGCCGTCTGCAAGTATTCTTGACTTGATTTTCTGCCCTAGAGCAAAGACAACATAATGGACCAAGGGCTCACTGTTATTGGTAACAGTTGGCTGGTCTCTGAGAAAGTGAAACTTTGCTGAGACTGGTATTGGGCACAGGTTTAGAGATTGTGGTCTCCAGTTCCAGCTTTATTTTCTTACATCAAGCATGGTAACAGATGGTGGAAATAAAAAATACTTCGACTAATGCTGGAAGAGGTATGAACGTACAATATTAATATTTCATCTGTAGTAAAATGTTCTTTGTGCAGACTTTGGCATAAGTTTACTGTGTTGTGTAGCACACTCCTCCCCCTCCCGTGTTCAGGGGCTGCCCTCATCTTTGGATAACGGGTGGTAAAGGCAAAGGCTGTTCAGCATCTGATGGAAAGGTGCAGTTATAAAAGAACAGGTGCTTTAAGGGAAGACATGGCAAATCCCTGTACGTGATACGGAATAAAAGACGGCTCTTCAGCAGCCGCTGTGGAATGGAACTGTTGTCATCCCCAGCTCTACTGCCCGCCCGCTTCGCCGAGAGCTGTCCGGACCTCCGGCCCTCCCCGCCACCGGGGGCCGCTGCCCCGCTTCCCGTTCCGGTTGTTGGCCGCTCGGTGGGATGAGCGGGGCGCTGNGGATTCGGAGGGGGGGGCCATCCCCTTCTCCGGCAGCAAGGCCAGCCCGCGGGTGTGGAGTGTCCGGCGTTCCATGGGGAGCGACCACGAGCGGCCCTGGGGGAAGGTGCTGCCCCTGAGTTTGCTGGGAACCGGGCTCCTGCTCTGGTGCGTGTTCCGGGAGAGAACGGAGATTGATGATCGGCTGGAAGCGGCGTTCTCCGGTCAGATGGCGGACACGGGTTCTGCCCGAGAGGACAATGCTCTCTTGCGGCTGCAGACGGGGAAATGAGGGGAGTGCGGCTGCAGTAAGGTTGCTGGCATTCACCTGGTTAAAATCTGTACCAACACTTGAATGGGAAGATTGTTTTTTCAGCCTATCAGCAGCTTTATCTTGCAAGCTTGATTCCTTCATGTGTTGTGCCGTTTCCTGTGCTGTATGTAATTGACTGTCGCAAGGAGTAGCTTCTCCCTGAACTGAACATTAGGGATGTATTGCAAATCAACTTGTATCTGAAGATACGCCTTATACAACTCCTTTCTTACACGGATTATTTTTATTAGAGACGCAGTGTATTAAAATAGCAAAGTTATAAGTCTGTAAAATGGCTGCTGAACATGACCTTCATTTGACATTTTGCTATTAATTTGCAGTCATTTGGTGGAGTTCAACTTATATTGAAGACAGCTGTTAAATGTATTCCTTAATATGTGAGTCTTTGTGTTCTTTTTTTTTTTATTATTCTAAATAATGTAGAAATAACCTTCAATCCTTAATGCTTAGTAGGTTCTTGTTTTTTGGACTATAAACATGATAGGACAGCCTGTTCTAGGTGATTATTACTGGTAGGAAAGATTTTTGCAAGGAATTGATTGGCTTGCAGTGTATTGCAAAGGAAGCCCCCTAGTTTTATTGAACACCATAGTGTTGTTTTTCCTGCATATTCATAGATAGTAAGATTTGCATACTCTAGGGACTTTTCTCAGAGGGGAATTATCTAAGCTCCTAAAGACAACTTTGCTTTTTTTAAAGTTAGAGGAAATTTTTTTCTAAGCTTTCAAATGTGAAAAAATGTAAAGCTTCCTGTGCCATCAAAATTCCTAATGGCAACAAAGTTTAAAAAACACAACACCAAAACCCCACAACAAAATAAAACATAAAACCCCAAACCAAACCAAACATGCCAGCAGCCTGTAACACAGGCTAGAGCTAAGAGGAAACAAACTTGGCATCGTCTGTGTCTTACACTGCTGCTTCGCCGCTGGACTGCATGCACTACGGTGGCACTTGATTTTGCTGTAGAGTCGCCGTAGTTGAACTAGATGGAACCTAGCAAACGAGTACAGGTTGGTGTCGTCTCAAGGGTTAATCTTTCTTAGCAATTCAGCTTTCACTGCAGTAGAATATTGCAGGTGAGATGCACGCAGGGGGCGTCCTGGCAAACAACCGGAATCCTGAGGGGTTCTACTCAGCTTGATCTAAGGTGTAACGCCTCTGACTAGCGTGCTTTCTCCCTGTTGTATTGAAGCAGGAAACCCAGCAGTGTACTGCTTTCTCTAAGGCACCGCAGACCTGCCCCGTCTCATTTTCTCTCCGTCTTCAGCACCTGACCGCTTCCCGCCTTTTCACAGGTCGCGAGTCCGGACACGCGCGCACTTCAAGTGCGTGGAGCCTCTTTCCAGCCGCCTTCAAACGGGGGGTGTGGCCTCGGGTCTCCGCAGCAACCCGGAGTTCGTCCACACCCAGAGGGGCTGGGGTTTGCGTCTCGGAGGCAGTGGGTCAGTTCACAGGAGGGCAGGTTTAACAAAAAGGGAACACCCCAAAGAGGGTTTGTAGTTTGTCTTTTTTAGCACCGGGGGCACATCCAAAACTAAAGGGCTTAGCGTCTACATCACGGTGTGTCGACTTGGAGGAGTGTCTACGCAAGAGGGCATGGAGATGCTACCAGTGGGTGGGATTTGTGTCACTTGGTGCAAAAGGGGCGTCTCTATACCCCAAAGTAAGTGTGTAGTTCTGGGTTTTTTGCAGGGGGGGGGAGGGGTGTCTAGAGGAACCACCAAACCAAAGGAGTGTGTCTTTCAGGTCATGGGGTGCATCTGCTTGGAGGGATGGGGTTTGAAAGAGGGAGTGCATGTGACCAGTCGGTGAGGTTTTTCACACAGGGGGTGTGTCCGTACCCCAGAGGGGCCAGGGCATGTCTAAGAACAGGATGGTGGGCCTTAACACAAAGGTGGTATCCACACCCAAAGGGGGTGTGTCCTGTTATTTTGCACCAAAGGGCAAGCCCCCACACCATGCAGGGGCATGGCTTCCAAGTCCTGGGGTATGTCTGTTTGGAGGGGGTGGGGCATATACACAAGAGGGCATGAGCACAGGACCAGTGGGTAGGATTTGTGTCACAGGGGGTGTGTTCACACCCCAGAGGGGGAGGGGCTTTTACACCTGTGGTGTGTCCGTGGAGCAGGAAGCAGTAACTGTGCCCATGAGCAGTGGGTCTGCACAGCAGTGGCCGTGGCTTGCAGCAGCAGAGGGAGGTGCCGAGGTGACGGGAGATCCAGCTCTGCCATGGACCCCAGGTGGAACAGGTACTGTGGGAGTGGGGTTTGGGGGGGGTGGGACACACACTGACACCTAGGAACAAGTGGGGACCCACACCTGACCCACAGTCACCTCCCCAGCTCCCCACAGGGTATCCTAACACCCTCTAGGGACCCAGCTGTGCCATAGCGCCCCCTGCCGTCCCTACAGTCACTCCAAAATGCCCTGTAAAGGCCTTCCCAATGCCCACAAGGAAGCCCAGTGACTCACAGGGGCCTCCTCTTACCCCCTGCTACCCCTCACATCCCCACAGAGGAACCACCTGCTCCAAAGGTCCCACCAACCACTTCATAAGCACATACAGTGCTGGAAGGGGGACCCTCTTATACCATAAAGCCCTTTAACTGAACAGTAAAGCGGCAAAGGGCCCCATAGCATCTTCCAGCTACCATATGGAAAGCCGTAACAGCCTGACAGGGCCTCCCCAGTACCCCATAGGGACTCCTAACTGCCTTGCAAAAGCCCTTAGCTGTCCCATAATACCCCAACCTCCCCACAGAGAACCCCATTGCCCCATGGGGTATACTAACTGCCCACATGAGCATCCCTGCTGCCCCATGGTTCCCCATACAGACCCCAGTGCCACATTGGGCCTCAGCTGACCCGTAGTCACCCAGTCAGCCAAACAAGGACCTCTAGTGCCCCATTGGGCATCCCAGCTGCCATATAATCCCCCAGCCTGCCACACAGATACCCCTGTATCTCTGCTGCCCCACAGCCCCTCAAGCTGTTGCACAGAGACCCAAAGTGCCCCATCGGGCATCCTAAGTACTCCAAGTGGGCACCTGTCCTGCCCTGTAGTCCCCTAACCTGCCCCACACAGACCCCCAGTGCCCCATTGGGCATCTCATCTGTCCCATATTCCCTGTCAGCCCCACAAAGACCCCTCCACTGCCCTAAAGAGATACACAGATGCCCCATAGGGCATCCTAACTTTCCCAACTAGTATCCATAGCTGCCCAATAGCTTTCCAACCTGCCCAACACAGATCCCCAGCACCCGATGGGGTATCGTTACTGCTCCATAGAGTGTCCCTCCTGCCCCATAGTTCCCCACACAGATGCCCCTGTGTACTGTTGGGCATTTCACCTGCCCCAGTCAGCCCCACATGGGCCCCTCAGATGCCCTAGTCCCCAAACCTACCCCACACAGACCCCCAGTGCCCCATAGGGTGTCTTAACTGCCCCACATGGTTCCCTCAGATGCCCTATAGTCCTCTAAGAAACCCCACACAGACCCCCAGTGCCCCACGGGGCATTTTAATTGTGCCAGATGGGCTCCTCAGCTGCCTTTTTGTTTCCTAACCTGCCCCATGAAGAAGAGAAAGATCCTGACAGGATTAACTCCTGTAAGGAGGGGAGATGAGGCCAAGCTGTTTGTGTGAATTTACTTTATGTAAAATTAGCATTTGTAATTTTGTGTGAGTTTACTTTATGTAGAACTAACACTTGTAATATATGTTAATGAATTGGTATTTATAGTCAGTAAAATTCAGGGTTAAAACTGAGAAAGAAGTGAACACAGAACACGATGACCTAAAGGGGTTAACTTCTGCCTCGGAGTTAATTAAAAGTGTAAGTCTTGTTATCAAACAAGAAACAGCCAAGGCTGGTTAGGCGCCAGCTGGGCACCAAAGTCCGTGAACACCTCCACAAGAAAGAACATCAAGATGTCACTTCCAACAGATCAGGGGAGAGTTACGGCCAGAGACTGATAATGCCTTGTCACAATATCATGAGGTCACCAAGAATCAAGAAAGGTAAAAAGTTCAAGGCTGAGGAAGACTTCTTACTTCATCCAAAGACCCCCTGAAGACCCCCCAATATCTCCCCAAAAGAGGACTCCGCCCGGACTCCGCCTGCTATGAATATTATAATTATATGTTGTGATGATGTAACCTTTTCTTTTTTACTGTATATATACCCTAACCCTTTCCCTTAACCCTTGGAACTCTTTGTCCAGCAAGAGCTGGGAGTTTCCCCGGATCCGAAATAAAATACCTTTGCTGTTTAAAGGCTCAAAACTCTGTCTCTAAACAGTTTCACTGGGCCTTTTTGGGCATCACCCACACAGACACCCAGTGCCCCATAGGGCTTTTTAATTGTCCCACGTGGGCCCCTCAGCTGCCCTGTTGTTTCCTAACCTGCCCCACACAGACCCCCAGTGCCCAACTAGGCATTTAAACTGTCCCGTAGTCTCCCAGTCATTCCCCTAAGGACCCCCAGTGCCCCATGGGGCGTTTAACGGTCCCAGAGTCCACCAGTCAGACCCAAACAGAACCCTTCATGCCCCACTGGGCACCTTGTTGGCCCCAGAGTCTCCCAGTATGCCCCAAAAGAACCCCCAGTGCCCCATAGGGCATTTTAACTGCCCCACATGGTTCCCTCAATGCCTTATAGTCCCCTAAGAAACCCCACACAGACCCCCGGTGTCCTGTGGGGTATCCTAGCCTGCCCCAATATGTACCCTATATTTGCTTCATAGTGTATTCCTAACAGCCCCATAAGGGACACTGATTGTCCCATAGAGGTGCCAGGTGTCCCCTAGCACCCCTCGACTTTCCTAAGTAAACCCTTAATGCCTCATAGGACCTCTACCACCCCATGGGGCCGCAAAGTGCCCCATAGCTCCACCCTCATTGCCCTCCCAGCTGCCCCATAGAACCCCACAAGTTACCACATACTGCACCCCAGTGCCCCATGGGGCCGGCCTCCTACCCCATAGAGGCCCAGAGTGCCACAAAAAGCCTCCTGTGGCCTGGTGGGGATCCCACACCCCTTTAAGGCCCCTGAGTGCCCCATAGCACCCACCAGCTACCCCATAGCAATGTCTAATGTCCCATAAGGCCCTCCCTGTGCCCTGTAGCACCTCCTATCCACCCCATAACAATCCCCATGCCACATTGCACGTTCCACCCACCCCATACAATCCCCATGGTGCCCACAGCTCCTCCCCAACTGCCCCACCTACCTCAGTTTGTCACAGTCTTTCTGCGTCCTTCCCAGTTGCCTCCCAGTTGGGCATAGTTCCTCCCTGTCCTGCCCTCAGCCCCTCCGAGTTTGTTGCCATCCCTCCCAGTTCCCTTCCAATCCTCCCCTTCCTCCCCCCCCAACTTCTCCCAGTGTCTCCCTTGGCTGGGTTGTACAGTAAGAAGGGTGGGGTCACTGGTAGCAACTGGAAAGTAATGGGAGGGGGATAAGGGCACTGGCAGGGGTTAAAGTGGCACTGTGGGGCAGTGGTCTATACTGTGAGGGACCCCAAAGTGCTCGGGGGGGTGGAGGTACTTGGGAGGCGCTGTGGGGAAGGGACAGTCTCCTGACTAGTGACTGTGGGGTGCTGTGGGGCAGGGGCAATATATGGGGCACTACAAGGGGGGCTTTGGGGGAACCTAAAATAGGAGATTGAGATGGAGCAATTGGGGGTTGCTGTGGGGCAGGGGGTAGCCCTTAAGTATTTTTTTTGGGAGACTATGGGGCAATATCTGGAGGTGTGAAGTACTTGGGGGTCTGTGAAGGGGCATGTGGTGCTATGAGAGCATGTGGGGGGGCCTGTGGGGTGAGATGTGGGGCACTTGTAGGGCTGGGTCAGGGTAATTTGTGGGGCACAGGTGGGCCCCTGACTGTTTCTCCCGCCCCCCCCCAGAGCTGGAGTCAAGACTTGTGGGGCCACTGTCCCATGGCCTTCGAGGGGGTCCTGGCCCCCTGCCCCACGGCAAGGACCAGTGGCTGCACTGCGAGCTGGTGAGTGTGACCAACTGCCTCCCTGCCCCACAGATACAGGTGTGCCCCACAGATAGCAGTTCTGCCCCAGAGGTCCCACTTGGCCCCACAGATACGGTGTTGACCCACAGATATGGTTCTGCCCCACAGATACAGCATTGACCCACAGATCCCCCCACCCTTCCCCAGATACAGTTCTGGTTCTGCTGCGTCTCCTATGACATCATTGCTCTGCGTCTGATGACATCACCACTCCTTCCCCAGGTCCAGGCTGATGCCCCGGGGCTGTGATGTCACCGAGGTGGCGTCAGCGATGTCATCCTGGAGCTGTGTGTGATGTCCTCGCCCCTGCCATGATTATGTCAGCGTTGCGATGTCGTTGTTGTCACTGAAACTGTTTCTGGTGAGTACCTTCCTGTTCTGTGATGTCGTTTGGATGTCATTGTGAAGTCACCCATCACCGGTGTGATGTCATCAACGTTGTCACGATGACGGCACAGGGCGTGGTCCGGACCCCACAGTGATGGGGGTGAAGGGTCAGGGCTGCTCCAGCTCTGAGGGGAGGGGACCCCACTTAGGGGCCCAGACCCACACTTGAGCCCTCCCTCTGCCCTGCCCCCCCTGCCATCCCTCTGTTCCCCCAAGACCCACAAGTGTGGGGCTGCTCCACAAATGCCCCCTAAGTGCCCCCTCTCCGCTGCAGAGGTGCTCCCACTGCCCTCCAAGTGGCCCTCTGCACCCCAAAGGGGTTGTGGTGTATTTCTTGCACCTGAGAGGGGGTGGGGCCTTTACACCTGGGTGTTTGTCCACAGAGAATGGGGCGGGACCTGTGCCCATAAGAGGGGTCTGTCTGCAAGGCAGTGCCCGTGGCTTGTGGCAGCAGAGGGAGGCACTGAAGTATTAGGAGATCCAGCCCTGCCATGGACCTCAGGTAGAACAGATACTGGGGACCTCAGGTAGAACATGTACTGGGGGAGAGGGGTTTGGGGGGCGACTGGACACATGCTGCCCCCTAGGGACAAGCAGGAACCCCCACCTGACCCACGGTCACCTCCTCACTGGGCATTTCAGCTACCTTATAGTCTCCTAACCTGCCCCACACAGACCCCAGCGCCCCATGGGGTATTCTAACTGCTCCATAGGGCATCCCTGCTGCCCCATAGTTCTCTACACAAACCCCCAGTGCCCCATTGAGCATCTCGGCTGACCCAGAGTCTCTCAACCTGCCCCACAGAGATCCCCAGTGCCTCATAGGGTATCCCTGCTGTCCCATAGTTTCCCACAGAGACACCCTCCCCTCCCCCCCTGTTTTTAGCCTTACTCTTGGTGGGTGCCCCCCCTCCCATGTGTGTTCCCACCCTTCCAAGCAGGGCTCTACTCCAGGGCAATAAAGCTTCATGCCCACAAGTGCACTATGCAGATGGGGCAGTATTCTGCCAGGTTGGTGCCAAGGGAAAGTAACTTGTGGCAACTCAGTGCAGCACTTTCCAGTTGTGTTTGTAGCTGCTGCACAGGCCCTCTTGGAATTGGATGGGCATTTGTTGTGAGCTGGGATGGTAGCCAGGAGGGTCAGGGGGCAGGCAACTTCTCACAAACACAACAGGAATTTTTTGTCTTGCTGGTATTTTATGTACCACAAGAAATCACAGCCCCAGCATTGAATTCTGGAATGAGCAGATGAGCAGAACACCGTGGAGGATCTGAGGAGTTGGGTGCTGAAGAGGTTGGCAGTGGCTGGTGTGATGCATTGGCAGCACTTGACTGTGGCTTGGTTCCCTGCCTCCTCATTGTGACCCTGTCCCTCTACTTCTCCCCCCATGGGCGTGGCCTTGCCCTTCTTTCCCACCCCTCTGCCTTTCTCTCTCACTCATTTTCTCTTTCCTTCATAACTCTGGCTCAGTTCAGGTTTGGAGCCTTTTCTCCAATTGTGCTGGGATTTCTGAGGAATCTAAATGAACACTTTCCTGCTTTCAGAATGCCCTGGTGTGGGGGGAAAAAAAAAATTAAATTACAGCTCATTTTGAGAGAGAGCATTGAAATCATNTCTTTCCCACCCCTCTTCCTTTCTCTCTCCCTCTTTGTGCTTTTCTGTTTTTCTCTGGCTCTGAGCCTTGTCCCTAAATGTACTGGGATTTCTGAGGAGTCTAAATGAACACTTTCCTGCTTTCAGAATGCCCTGGTGTGGGGGGTGGGAGGGGTGTTGGCAGCCCCTGGGGACAGAGCTCCCAGCTGTGGCCAGAGCAGGGGATGATGTTCTCTGATGGGCTCCAGCTGGGTCTGGGGTAGCCCAGGTGTGGCCAGTCAGGTTGATGAGGGGGGCTTTCCTGAAGAACTGTGGGAAGGGCAGTGTGGCAGGTCCCAGGGTATATAAGCCTCCACCTCTAGTGAGGGGCTCAGTCTGCCTGGGGGTTGTGTTGTGCTTGGAGCTCTACCAGGTAAGAGGAGCAGGGTTGGGGGCTTTTGGCTGGTGCAGTTGTTGTTTGCTCTGTCTTGGCATTTTTTGGTTCCCCAAGTGGTAACACCTGCAGTGTTCAACTCTGGAATGAGGGGGTAAGTGTAACACCCGGGGGCTCTTTGGAGGAATTCAGCATTCTGAAAGAAGTTAGTGTGTGCTGTTATGGGACTTGCTGGTGGTACTGTGGGTTGGAATTTTTCATGGCACATGATGAAGAGGAACCCCATGGCAACAGGAACATCCCAGCGCACTGGTGTGGCTTTCTTTGTTGACTGTGGCTTCAGGTGCCCAGCTGTCTGAAAAATAAGTGGAACCAGATGTGGGGAAGGGCTGGGCAGGGAGGGGGAAAGCTGAGAATTGCAGGGAGGGGTTTGGAAGTTAGTGTAGGTGAGAGGGCTGTCCAGGAGTAGCCCCCTTTGGTCAGGTGAAGGGACCAGGTTAGATTCTAACATGATGTGAACACAGGCAGGGCAGCTCCAGCCTTTGTGTGCATTGGTGTGTAGTTTCTGCTGTTTGTTGTCTTAGAGCTTTCTATGGCCTTGATGTCCTCGTTGTGCTCACAGAGCAAGTCTTGCACCTTGGGTACTATCCCGAGGCTCTGAAACACCTTATCAACGCATTCAGTGATGCGTAACAGATTCACAACGTGGAACAGTCTTGTGTATTGTAGGTTTCTCAAAGATTGTCTTCTGAGGTGTTCTTCCAAACTGTGTCAGCATCTCTAACTGTGGATGTTCTTAGACTGGGATTGGTTCCCTGTATTCTTCAATCTTGAATCCAGGCTTCTCCTTTACCTGTTAAGTAAGCTTAGAAAGTAGCTTCTTGTAAAAGGCAGTGTCCTTCAACACACTTGGGGCCAAAACGGTGCCTCCATGTGTTACTGTTGCATCCGTGTATGTCTTCTAGCCCAGCTGTCTTGGATCCTGGAATCACTCACCTTCCTGAGAGTTTGCTCTTGAGCTTGAATCTTGTGGTTTGCAGTGTTGTGTACTGGGTTGGCCTCAGCATTGAGAGTTTGGTTTGGAGCTGCCCTGCACACACTGTAGTGTCAAGGGCCCTTGGAAGAGTCTTAAAGGAATTATCCATGTGTTGAGCAGGATTCCATAGAGCAAAGGCTGGTGGTCTGCAAGAGTGGTTATTTCTCAGGTGTTGTATTGCCGTTGAAGGCATTGGCCCTCCCCTGTTTTTTATGTTTTCTGTGCGCCCTCTGAACCTCATTTTGGCACCCTGCAAGGATGGCAGGCAGATGGGTGAAGGGTCGAGGTAAAGGAGCGAGTGGGAGGTAGGCATCACAGTGGGCTGCCTGTTGTTTGAGGCAGTATCTCGGCACGTGCTTTTCCTTGGTTTTTGCAGGTGCCACACAAAGCCATGTGTTGAGGAGCAGTCAGAGAAGGTGAGATGGTTGCAGGCTGACTCTTCCAGATTGGAAAACCTTGTGGGGACCCAGTATCCTAGAACATTACACTTATCTCGGGGAAGTACAATGGTGCATACAGTGGTCAGGGAATAGAAATCAGTCTTATTATAAAGCCCCTGTTACATCTACCTCCTCCAGGCAGTTTCAAGCCCAAACGGAGGAATGGAATTGTACAGAAGTATTTACATGTGACACTCCAGAAGATCAAATAGGACTAATACCAGTAAAGATGGCATTAAAGTGGGGATGTGAATGTAGAGGATATAATCATACTATAAGTGTAAGACAAGGAGTGGAACCTATAGATTGCAGGCACACAACAGTTCACAGTCCTGGGAATTTGGTGTGGGTCTTGGGACATGGCCAATGGACATCCCACCTACCCATAGATGGGCTGATCACGCAAATTACTTTGGGTGTACCGACCCTGTGTCCATTGTGGAAACAATCAAAGTTAAGGTCAAAAGAGATACAAAAGAGACAGAGAAGAGATATTAGTAAAGACCTAGATGCTGTAGGATTAGATGAAGAAGATGGGTGGCATGAACCCTCTTCAGGGGTTAAATTTGGGTGGGTGCTGGAATCTTTGTTTGCACCAATTTCCACTTATCGGAACCGGGAAATGTTGTTCAAATTATTGGGACACACTGAGAGGTTGGCAGCAATAACGAAGAAAGGATTTAAAGGCCTGAATTTACAGCTACAAGCCACTGTTAGGATGACCATACAAAATAGAATGGCCTTGGATATGGTGTTACTAAGAGAGCATGGTGTCTGTGGGTATCTGCACTATAAGGACGAGCATTGTTGCGTACACATCCCAAATGTCACTCAGGAGGTAGAGAAAGATATTAGTCAATTGGGACAAATTGAGGGCAGGGTTTACAATGTTCAAAAAGAGGCAGAACATAATTGGGTTGGGGCAGTGTTCAGCTCCCTGGGGATCCAGGTCTCAGGTTGGATATCATCAATTGTACAATATGGAATCACAATAATTATACTCATTATAGTTGCTTTAGTAGTATATAGGTGATATTTAGGAATGATTGCAAAGGAAGGCCAACACACTCGGAGGGTGATGAAAGCCATAACCCGAAGAGAAGTGATCCTCTCACAAGACAACTCACCCCACCCGCCTAACAAGAATCCAGCAGCTTGAAAGATTGAGCATCCTTGCGAAAGAAGATCGAAGGATGCTCAAAGCGGGGGACTTGTTGCAAGTAGTGTACAGACCTTGGAAGCGGATTAGCAAGAATGTACTGAGAAGAGAGAACATGAAGAAAAGTAAACTGTCATTGAAGATAAAGGGTTGAAATATTACGCATGTAAGGGGGGTTGGTGGTAGGAGTCGGTTAAATAATATCTTAAGTTAAACTAGCATGAGAGATTTGTAGTTAGTGGATGTCTGTCTACCATTGTTTGTATAAAGCATGTAACTGTTTTGTCTACCGTTTTGTAGCTGGAATTCTGCACGAAGGTCTCATTGTAAAAGGGTATAAAAGCTGAAACCAAACGGGGGATTTTCGGAATCCTGATTTGGGACCTTTAGTCCCCAGGTTTCCCGGGGCCCCTAATAAAGCACCGGATCAAACCGACACTCTGCTGGTTTGTGTCTCTACTTCGGGCAACAACGTCACGAAATTAAAAAACAAGCAAACAAGCAAACAAACAAACAAAAAAACCCAGAAAACAAACAAAGAAACAAGTCACAAAACAAACAGCAAACTAAGGACAAGCTTTTCAACACTTTATTTGATGGGTATTGTCATCATAATAACAGCTAGTCACATGAAACTTTTGCCAAGTACCTAAGAAGAAATAAACGAACAAAGCTACTGATTTATGTGATCTAGGTATGGTCTCAAGCAGTTTCAGCAGTGATTTCTGCTTGTTTTCACCTATTATTAAAACAGTAGAAAAGAAAAATTTTCCAGTCATCAATGCAGAAGACAAAGAAAAACCTTTTTCCCTGCAATTAATAGTAGGTTTTTTTGTTGTGTTCTGCATTGAAAGTCTCAAAAATTTATCAGAATTTTAAACCAAAAGAAAATATTTTCTCTCAGTTTCGTCTTCTACCATTACTGGTTTATTGCACTCCTGATCGTCCCTTGTCAGCAAGAATATGATAGTAATTTTAGTAATGATATTGACAAGAAAGTTTTTTTATCGGAAAGGTTGTTACTTCCATCCTGTTTAAGTAGGTGGTTGAGTTATTCATAAATAGGTTTCTCTTCTAATTGGAATTATTAAGGTAAAATAATCTCAAAACTCTTAGGTTCCTTCTGTCAAATATGCTTAGCTGATAAAGTTAATGAATTGCACACTTGAAGCATTTTAAATGAGAGTCTACAGGTCTCCAATTTCCTGGATGTGTAGAGAGAAGCACAGGTTGGCTTGTAATGGGTTTTGGATTGGATTTGGATTTGGTTTTGGACAGGTTGGAAATGGGTTTTGGATTTTACCAGTACCTAGCCAGTGTCTTCAGAAGGTGAGATCATGCAGTATCTAGGTTTTTTGCTTAATAAAAATATTAAATAGAACTTTGAATTAAGCCTGAAAAGCTTTCAAAGCAAAGTGAAATCAGATGGAAAACATCATTATTCATTACGGCTCATACAGTCATTCTATTATATCTAAGGTACAGCTTATTAAAGCTGATCCTCATAAAATTGTTTGAGAAATGTCTTCTGAACCTAGATGTTCAAAAATATTGAGATTAAGAGTGAAAGTTATGCTTCTGAATCATAATAACGATTTTCTTTTAAAGCAGGGGCAATATGTCAGGTCTAGTTGGGCTGTAAAGAGGACACTATTAGTCCTTTGTGGTTTATGTAATGCGTATGTCTGTGCAACACAAAATCACATTAGCTTTTCAGAATTACACGTTGTCTTTCAAATAAAGGTCTCATTATCTTTCCACTATCACCCCTAGGCTTATTTCAAAATTGCTGATTTAGAAATTTTTCCCCACTTAAATATCCTTATTTTGGATTTTTATTCTCCAGNTAACATTTCAACCCTTTATCTTCAGTGACAGTTTACTTCTCTTCATGTTCTCTCTTCTTAGCACATTCCTTCTTATCTGCCTTCGATTCTCGGTCAGAGAACCACAAGGACTGTACCCTACTTGCAACAAGTCCCCCCTTTGAGCATCCTTCGATATCCTTTCGCAAGGATGCTCAATCTTTCAAGCTGCTGGGTTCTCGTTAGGCGGGTGGGGTGAGTTGTCTTGTGAGAGGATCACTTCTCTTCGGGTTGTGGCTTTCATGGTGTTTGAAGGTGATGGGACCCTCATGAGAGGGTTTTTCCTGTGCAGTGCAGGAGATTGACCCTCTCAGTAGTTAACGGTTATATGTGTATGGGTTTAAAGTTTTGGGGCTGTGTTTATTAATGGCATGAGGGTAGTAGAACTCTAGATGAGGTTCCTAACTGGGATGGAGATTCTGGAATTATCTGTCCATTGTTCAGCATTCCAGAGACTTGTGTAATACTTTCTTTCAGATGCAAAGGATAAATACGCACTTGAAAGAAGAAATGAGGGAGTAGAGTGCAGTCAGAAGGTCACTCAGTGTGTAGTGCTGGAGGGATTGTGCTTTTGGTAGCTACCTGATTACATTGTGCATTGAACTCATTTTGAAGGTAGAAGCAGTAAGCAAAGTGGGATAGTCACTGAAAGTGTCTGGGGTGAAGTGAGTGATGACTAGTGGGCCCAAAGAGCAGTTCTTTTTGGGGTGTGTGTTGTTGAAGTTAGAAGCATCAGTTGATGTTTATAGGTTCTATTGTAGCCACCATGTGAATTGCAGAGGCTGGATATGCAAATTGCCAAGGTAAAGGAGTAAGAGATGGGAATTGTTGCAGGCAGGGTGATGTCTGAGGCAGCATCTTGGTAGGTTCCTTTTGTTCTTTGCGAATATTGTAAGCAGGCTTACTGGGACAAAGCTGCTCACTATAGCAAGTAGTCCAAGGTAAGGTCAGTACCAAAGAGCAGAGAATAATGTGGTTACTCAGTGAAACAGTTACTTTTTTCCGTGAACTTTGTAGGCCACTGGGACTGGATGAGCATTTGAGGTGAGCTGGGGTAGTAGTGAGGATGAATGTGGAGCTGGTGACTTCCTTCAAGTATAACAGTCATCTTGTCTCTTGGTGTAGCTTGGGTTCCACAGACAATGACAGATGCAGTATCTGGCATCGAATGGGTACAGAGCAGGTGAGAGGAAGCCCATGGTGAGACAGACAGAGAATTACCTCTGTTAGAAAAGACCTTCCGGATCATAGAGTCTGACCATTAAGCTGACACTGACAAGACGTTAAGCCATATCCCTAAGTGCTATTTCTATGTGACTTGGGGGGTGTCTTTAGGGATGATGGGTACTTCAAGGGATTGTGAAGGAGGTTGTTGCAGAAGAGGTTTGTCAACCCACAGGANCTGGGTCAGCCACGCATTTTACATCAAGCCGCTTAAACGTTTCCTTTTGTCTTTGCAGGCACGGTGCGTGCCACCTTTGGAACCGGATGAGCGTTGTAGTTGAGCCGAGCAGGTAGTGCGGGGGTTCATGGGGCTGGTGACTTCTGATCATCAGAACAGGAACTCTTTCTCTTGGTGTTTCAGGTGCCCCAAGCAAGGGTGGTGATAGCATTGTACTCTGGAACGAGAAGGTGCGTGGTATACCGTGGGGCTTCCTTGAGGAGGTGAGTGCAGCGAAAGTAGCGTGCGTTGGCTTAGGTGGGACTTGTGCCAGCGCTGTTTGTGATCTGTGGGTTGTGTTTTTTCCTTTTCTACGCATAGGGGATGAAGAGGAACCGTGCGACTGCAAGCACATCCCAGTCAAAGAATGTGGTTTTCGTTACTGACCGTGGCTTTGTGCTGCTATTGCTCTTGAAGATAAGTTGAGAGGCCAGGGGTGGGTGGGGAGGGTCTGAGCAGAGGAGTCGATGTTGGGAATTGCAGGTGGTGTTTTGAAGTTAGTGTGGGGGAGAGAGCTGTCTGGGAGCAGCCTCCTTTGGGTGGGTGAAGGGAACAAGTTACTTTCCAGTGTGATTCCAGCATGGGCAGGGCAGCTCCATCCTTGGTGTTTGGGGTTGTGTGTTTTGTGTTGTCCGTCTTTGGTGTCTCAGAGCTTCCTCAGGCCTTGATGGTCCTCTGTGTCCTCACAGAGCAAGTCCCGCATCTTGGGCATCATCCCTGGAAAGCCTTTCCTGATCAGCAGTGTGTTATTCCACATGACAAGTCTAAATTGCAGGTCGGTCTCTTGATTTGGAAGTTCCTTGACAGTCATCTTCTGAAACATTATTGCCAACTGCATCAGCATCTGGACTCGGTTCCCACGTCTTTGCATCCTCAGGTCTTGAATGCAGCTTCTCAGGCATCCGTCACTTCATTCCCTTGCTTTGCAGATGCATCGCTGTAGGTCTTATTGCCCAAAAGTCTTGGATTGCAGAGTCCGTCAGACCAAGTCAGTAATATTGAACATCATTGCCATGGTGTGAATCATGTTTAGTCATCATCATCATCATAGTGCCATCTGGATCCTTCTTTTCTTGCATCTTGCATATTTCTTGATGGCCATCTCTTATAANATGAATGTGGAGCTGGTGACTTCCTTCAAGTATAACAGTCATCTTGTCTCTTGGTGTAGCTTGGGTTCCACAGACAATGACAGATGCAGTATCTGGCATCGAATGGGTACAGAGCAGGTGAGAGGAAGCCCATGGTGCTAAACAGAGAATTACCTCTGTTAGAAAAGACCTTCCGGATCATAGAGTCTGACCATTAAGCTGACACTGACAAGACGTTAAGCCATATCCCTAAGTGCTATTTCTATGTGACTTGGGGGGTGTCTTTAGGGATGATGGGTACTTCAAGGGATTGTGAAGGAGGTTGTTGCAGAAGAGGTTTGTCAACCCACAGGATTCTTCTCGATGCTTTCTGCTGGCACTCTGCTTTGTGGAAGATGAAGACGAGCCTGTTGAATGCAGGAATATACCAGTTACCTGATGTGCCTTTTCTTGAGGGAGGAATCTGATCCCTGGCCTGCTGCAATCTAAGCTGGGAGACCAGGAACAACTGCCCTTCAGCATGAATATTGAAATAAGATGGGAAGAGAGAGTCCAAAACAGAAATGCCTCTCATTCAAAGATGTTGCATTTTGGGAACTCCTCATCAGAGCGGATCCCAAAAGAGTGTGGAAGTCACCAGCAACAAGATTCTTTCCTCCTTCAAAAAAAGGAGAAAGTAGTTCTCAAGATGGAAACACAGCACAGCTTTCTCAAGTTGATGGTGTTTCTGGTTTTGTGGTTCAAAATTGCAGCAGTTGAGATGATGAAAATGCATTCCTCTGCACATACATCCAGATGTATTAACAAATCAGAGTCCCTTTTGGTAACCTTACATACTGCAGCACAGGGGATTTGTTTGAGTTGCAGTTTTACCCTCCCTTCTCTCCATCATTCTTCAAAAGTTATATCATTTTTTTGTATCATAAATGTAACAAAAGCAAACTTAGATGTATAAAGTACAAACTGCATTGTTTAGACTGTAACATCCCCATAATGCTTTAGATCTCATATATTACCTAGTTTAGTTAATTATCTATTCTAAATCTTTGAACAGAGAAACAGCTGGATGCTGCAGGTATCTTTTGCTGATGTTGTGAGGGAGTGCTCTGAAGTACTATGTTTCTGTCTCCCTCTAAATGAGGTATATCCATGGTGGTTTGGTAGCATCTCCTTTGGGCAGCTATCCCTCACGGTTGTGCAACACAAAAAAAATTCCTTGTCAAATTATCCCTTTGGAGATAGAAAATGTAATGGTATCAGTTGAACAAATTACATGAATGCAGAAAGGAAGTGAAATACTTGCCTATAGAGGTATTTAAATAGGATATATATAAACATGTGAACACCTCATGAGTGATAGTGAATTTATTTTTTTACTTTCAGGAGTCATTTTTTCCTTTCAGCTGTGCTGTCTAAGCAGGATGCAGGGCCACTGCAGTGTGTGTGTAGCTGTCTCTCCTGACACAAGTAGAGGCAGCCATACAGGGTTCTCTACCCCAGCAGTGGAGTCAGGAAGGATGGGAGCTTTTTATGCCCCCAGCAACAGTGCTGGTTTTTATGTTATGAATGTAATGACAAATCCTGCCTAATAGTCTTTCATACGTGTGTTTTAAGCACTGGAGTTACAGTGCAGAGGGGTAAAGGGCTGTGAGGGCTGTTGGGAAGAGGTGAGGGGGGAGTCTGGGGCCAGGAGGGACTGGGTGTGTTTTGCTTCAGGGAGTCTGTATGAGTGTGCAAAGCTGATATATAGGTCAAAGCAGATATTATATGTGTTAAATGGGTATGTTATAAATGATTGCTGGCTTGCTGAGAGATAGCAGTCCTCCAGCAACTGGAAACAGCATCTGAAGCAGACAAATGCACTCTCTATTAACGAAATGGCCGACTTCCGGAGACTCATTTGTAGTTTTTCGCAAAAAAGACGGCAGACTTCCGGAGTATCATTTGTAGGTTTTCGCAAAAAAAATTGTCGACTTCCTGTAACAAAATGGCCGACTTCCGGGGACTCAGTTGTAGTTTTTCGCGAAAAAGATGGCCGACTTCCTGTAACAAAATGGCCGACTTCCGGTGACTCATTTGTAGTTTTTCGCGAAAAAGATGGCCGACTTCCTGTAACAAAATGGCCGACTTCCGGGGACTCATTTGTAGTTTTTCGCTAATAGAAAAGCCGACTGCCCGTCACTGGCTGTGTATCGGCTTATACTCAGTGCGTGGCAGTGTGTATTGGGATGTTCCATTCTTGGCACGCATCGGACTGTTTGTTTTTTGGAGACAGCACATCTGACACGTAGGACCAATCTTAACCCTGTTATGTAAGGTAAGGGAAAGGTATGATTTTACAGCAGGCTGATTTGGAAATAACAGAAGAGGCTTCACAAAAGGTTTTTGGCTTTACGATCCTCACAAAGAAGAAGAGGTCTCAAACATATCTGTATACAGGTTTCACAGAACTTGGAGCCCAGGGGAGAAAATTACCAGAAGCAGAAAACAACTACACTTTTAGAGTTAGCACGTTTTTGGGCTGCGCTAGAACTAGAACAACTCACAACAGGACATAAAGCGTCTCTGCGTGGCATAATTCCTATCATGCAACGGGTCAAATATGTTCAAGATAGAGCCAAAGTAGGAGTCTATGGTGTGGCTTCCCTCCACTAGCAGCTAGCCATGGCCCCCCACGAGTAATCAAGAACTAAACCCTGATTTTGCAGTCAAAAATGAATCTTGAATGAGGTTTGGAAAAACCTTGGATCTATTAACTCAGCTGATCTCCCACTAAACCAAATGTGCTCTGTCTCAGGCTAAGTACATAGGCTGTCTAAGGCTTGTGAAAGCAGTACCTTACCCTCCCCATTCTGAGAAATTTTTTTGAAACCATGAGAGAAAGCAAAAGCAACCAATATGCTGCGTTGTCCGGGCAGATATTTTAGGTAACCACCAGTAAGATATCTAGGGGAGATAATTTAGGCAGCCCTACGATCTGTGACTTGGGCCCCAGCCAGGCCCTGGTTTCGGTCGTTAGGGGTGTAAGACCAGACGTTTCCACATTAAAGCACAAGTCCTTTGGACTAGCAACAACGGGATACATGAAAAACTGGACCCTTTCTAGCGATCTTTGCGCACCTCACCTACAAGAGGATGCAGCGTGCAGGATTTCCTAACTGCCAGGAAGGTTTCTCCAGGTCCTCATAACAACCAGAGCTCCCCAGCCCCGCAGATCCAGACAAAGTCAAATCATTACGGCAATCAGCAACACATCTTTCTTACTCGCTATCGCTGTGTGTGTATAGTAACAATTAGATGAGTTGCTGTTTTGCTTTGACTTTGCTATTGCACTTCAGTTTTGTTATTTGCTTCTGCACTTGTTCTTATAATTTAATACATCAGTAAATACAAACTAACTTCTTTCTTTGGGTGCCTGTGTCTTGTACACTGACCCGGACCATTCAGCAAAATATCATATTAAGCAGCAGACGTATATAGACCTCAGGACACTCTCAACTGTCATTGAAATCTAGTAAAACCCTTGCCACACAAAACACTAAGAACAGATTAGTAGAGTTGAAAAGCAGCGCAGCAAGTCCCCGCCCCTTTGAGAGTCAGATAAGTCTAGAGGACATGGAGACGGCAAAAGGAAAGCTGAATTTCAGGAACTAGAGTTCCATATGGAGACCAGGAAGCAAATGGATCAATCTATTTGGAGATGGTGGCAAACCATCAGAACTTCAGGTGCAGATGGAACAACCACTGAAATCGCAGGCACATGCAGAAGAGCCGAGAGACCAATCACCCTGGGGAAAGTTGCATTTTAAACAAACCCTCTATACAACAGGTCAGGTGTACATCATGCGGAGAGGCAGCGGAGGTATTAAAAGGCAGAGATAAAATACACAAACTCTGGGGTAGAGAGAGAGTATGAACTCTGCTTTACTGCCGGGGGCAAAGACTGCATCCAGCCACACCCAAGGTCCTCTCTGAGGAAGCATTCAGAAAGAGAGGGGGGTCCAGTCTCCACCTCACTACTCTGACAGAGTGTCTTCCTGGACTCTTCTTCAACATCGTTGCCCCTCAGAGCCTTCTCATTCAGGGCACCGCTCCTTATGAGACCATTCTCACACCGCCCCACACCCTCTGATCTCTGTGGTGCTCTTTTTTGCTCTCTTACTGAGACAGACTCCTTCTTCAGGCTCTCTTTGCACCCCAGAACCCTTACCTTATTTGTTGTGATCTTAGATGTCTGTTCAGTCACTCAGCCCCCGAGGACATCCGTACATCAAGTGAACACATCCAGTTTGTACTCGTGTCCCAGAGCCACCTTCTACCTCTCTTGCAGCACCCTTTTCTCACCATCACACCTCTGGAGACCAACCTCGCGACCCACAGCCACCTTCCATCTCTGTTGTGCATTTTACACTTTCTTCGCTCCATGAGCACCTCTTCTGACACCGACTATAATTCAGTTCCCAACGTCACGTAAACTGAAGACAGAGAAGAAAGCTCAATGCTCCTCCTCTGTCTCTTTTTATACCTCGTGGCAAATGCCACCTCCCCTTTCCCATGGGATTGTGGGAAAGGGTGTGGGCGGTGCCTGGGGTATATAAGCCACAGCCTTTGGCTAGGGGCTTCAGTCAGCTCCTGGGCTTCTCTGAGGTCAGAGCTCTCCTACTCCTGTAGCTGTGGGGAGCTGTTGCGCTGTTACTCTTTTTGCTGCAAGTTTTATCTTGAGGTCAAGTCTTGTGACTCACATGGCTGTGTCTCGGGTTGGTCTGCGGGTGTGAGGGTTCGTCTCGGAGCTGCCCTGCCTGCTGTGTAGGGTCAGGGGCTGTGGGAAGCGCCATAAACCGACCAACTTGGTATTGAGCAGCATTCCGGTGACTTGCGTAATCCTGTTTTTCAGATCCCACGTGTCAATGACTAGCGAGAAACAGATGGAGGAGGAGAGGAGGCTACCATGCAAAGGTTGGTCAGGGTGTGGAGTCGGTTGGAAGGTTCCTCCCTTGGCTACCTGACCGCATTATGGTTTGTTGTCATTTTGAAGGCAGAAGTGGCAAGTGAAGCGGGATACGGGCACGTGAGGTGGCTGTGGCAAGGTGAGCAAATGCTGGTGGGCTGGAGGAGCAGTTACTTCTCAAGTGTTGTGTTGTTGGTTAGTCGTGAGCATCCCTTGTTGTTTGCATTTTTTTTCCGGGTGCCCTGCTAATGTCATTTTGGAACCCCAAAGAGACGGCGGGCAGATGGGTGAGAGGACGAGGTAAAGGAGCAGGAGGTGGACATCAGACAGGGCTGCCCATTGTTGGGGGCAATATCTCAGCGTGTGCCTTTTACGTTGACATTTGCAAGTGCCACACTTCAAGACAAAGCCATGTCTTGAAGGAGCAGTTGGAGAAGTTGAGATGGCTGTGGGCTGGGTCAGGCATGTCAGCTCTGTTGAATGTTTCCCTTATTTCTCAGGCGCTGTGCGTGCCACCTTTGGACCCGGATGAGCGTTGAAGGTGAGCTGGGGTGGTGGAGAGTGGGTTTGTGTATCTGGTGACTGCTGATCAGCAGGACAGTAACTCATTCTCTGGGTCTTTTAGGTGCCTAAAGCAGTGGTGGCCACAGCATTCAACTCTGGATCGAGGAGGTGAGTGGAACAATGTGTGGCTCTTTTGAGGTGGTGGGTGTAGTATAAGTGGTAGTTGATGGCTGAAGTGCACCTTATTGGTGATACTGTTTCTGATTTTCCTTTTATTCTGATAACAGGTGGTGAAGAGGAACATGCCCGTCAGACAGCGTGGTGTTTTGCTGGACATCGATCCAAAAACACCAGCCCTCAGAAAGATAAGTTGAGGGACTGAATTGAAGTGCTGAGGTTGGGAGTTGTTGCCAAAGGGATTTTGAAGTTTTCTGAGCAAAGGCTGGTGTGGGCTGCCTGTTGACTGGGGCAATATCTCAGCATGTGGCTTTTGCTTTGACTTTTGCAGGTGCTACACACTGCCTTGGAGGTACAAAGCCATGTGTAGAGGAGCAGCTGGAGAAGGCGAGATGGCTGTTGGCCAGGTCAGCCAGGTGTTTAATGTCAATTCAGTAAAGTGTTTCCCTTTGTTTTTGTAGGGCTTTTTTGGTGTTTTTTTTTTTTTTTTTTTTTTGTTTTTTTTTGCAACCTTTGGAGCTGAGTGTTGGAGGTAAAAGCCGGGATGGAAATTTAGGGGGTTCATGAATGCGGTGACTTCTTTCAAGCCAAACAGTAGTTTTGTGTATTTTAGGTGCCCTTCATTGATGAGTGCTGCAGTGCCTAATTCTGTGATGAACAGGTGGGTGAGACCTCAAAGGACTCTCGAGAAGCTGGGTGTTCTCTAAGAGGTTGGTGCTGGCTCATGTTGGAATTTCTGGTGACAATTACTATGTGTGGTGATGTGGTTGGTTTGTTTGTTTGTTTTTTTCTTTTACAGCTGATGATGAACAGAAAACTTGTGTTCCTCTAGTCTTGTCCCCGTCCCTAATGCGTACCTCTATGCCTCCACCCATGTTGTGTCATGGTCCCGGGCTCCTTGTACTTGTCCTGTGCCCACCCGGGTGCCTTATCCCCTTGGGGTGCAGTGGCTCTGCCCCCCCTGATCTGGGGCACACTCCTGTGGGTGGCTCTGCGTCCCTATGTGTGGCCACGCCTCTGAGCTTGACCACACCCCCGAGTGTGGCTCAGCCCCATGCTGCGGGGGGTGCTTCTGAGCCTGACCACGGCACCCTCTGTGTGCTGTGAGTAGGGTGGCATGTGAGGGTTAGGGCCCGCCAAAGTTTTCAGTGGTCACTCTTTGCATCCACTCTTTGCATCTTTTCTCCAGTGCCAAGCGTTCGGAGTCTGGGAGCCATATCGAGGAAAATGGGCTGTGGCCGTCCAGGGGTGGCATATTCCAGGTTTCTGGTCAAATGCAAACCCCTAGCCTGATTGTTGGTGGTGTTGTGGGAAGGGTGGCACGTGAGGGTTAGGGCCAGCCAAAGTTTTCAGTGGTTGCTCTTTGCATCTTTTTTCCAGTGCCAAGCGTTCGGAGTTTGGAAGCTGTATTGAGGAAAATGGGCTGTGTCTGTCGAGGGGTGGTATATTCCAGGTTTCTGGTCAAATGCAAACCCGTAGCCCGATTGTTGGTGGTGCTGTGGGTAGGGTGGCATGTGACGTAGGGTCCTCACTCATAATTAGTGTTATGTTTTATCAATTCGTACATCTTTCATTTCCAGATTTTTGAGGCTGAATTAGGCATGTGTCACGGTTTAACACTGGCCCTGCAATTAAACCGAATAACAGATGTTTTCTATTAATCCCCCTCTCCTCCCTGATAAGGAAAGGAGAGAGAATAAGGGAAAGACTTATGGGTTGCAAACTGAACTACACAACTTTAATGAAACAGTAATGATAAAGAGGTAAAATTACTAAATATATACAAATATACAGGAAATAATTGAGACCACGTTCCTCCCCTCTTTCTCCCAGTAACTCTCATGTCATCACCGAGGCTGTAGGGCAGCCCTGGGAATGTCCAGGCTGGACTCCTGGGGTTAGCAGCAGTTGGGAGCTGGAGGCAGCAACACAGATTCAGGCTGGCATGGATCAGGACCACAGGCAGAGGAAGGGATGGAATCCTCCCAGGATGCCGAAGCAAACAGGGAACAGGCAAAGGAAGGGCAGGAAAAGCAGGAAAAGGGTCAGGAAGGAGAAGGGGTCTGACCCTCGTGATCCCTTAAATTTATACTGAGTATGAGGTGTATGGGATGGAATACTCTTGGTCAGTTCTGGCATCTGTCTTGTTTCGGTCCTCCACAAAGGAGGGGTTCAGTTGGGACCTCTTTATTCCTGGAGGGTAAAATGTTCCTCAGAGCTGAGGAGTGTCCTTGGGTCTGCACACCATTCTCTAGCAGTAACTATAACCATCCAGTGTTATCAGTCCTAGAAGCAGACACTGTCTGAGAAACTTGCTGTTAATTTCAGCAAGTGCAGCTACTTACAAGAAACCTAGCTGAAACCAAAAGTACAAACCAGAAAAAACACCTTTATCCTGGCCCAAACCAGGACAGCATGCCAGGGGAATTATGACATTCAACAGATTTTTACCTTTCTGAATTTATCATTCCATGGTTGTAGAGGCAACCAGGTAAACACAATCAAGTATTACCAGTTACAAGGAGGAAGGCATGAGCTCCTTTTATTGGTCCCCCCCAATTCTGCTCATGCCCAGTTGGGGCCAGCCCTGATTGGGCACAAGTGGGCTGAAGAGGAGCTCATGCCTTCCTCCACATATCTGGCAACACCTGACTGTGTTTACCTGGTTTCCTCTACATGTGGTGCAGGTGACATTAGTTTCACCCTTAAGAAACAAATGTTATTCTGCTCTGAACCACGTCCCCATCTCAGTGGTTGAAATTTCTGATCTGGTTTAAGGAAAAATTTTCTTATTCTCTGTGTCCTGAGTTTTTTTTCTAGCCCCAGGTTTTAAAAGGCTGCTGTTGGCAGGGGGAGTGGTGAGGGATATGGGGAGGGATTAGGGTTAGGGTGTGAGGTTCTAAGATTGATAGCAGCTGAGGCTCCTTCATTCCAGGTGCAAACAGTCAAGAACAGGAGAGGTTTCTTCCAGGGGATTCTGGGAAAGAGTTGGAGCAGGAAAACTACATAAAAGCCTCCCCTTTTAATTGACTTCCTTTTCTTTTTTCAGACTGAATCAACAGAGGCAGAAGGGGTTCCCACAAACTTTTCAGATCCGAGAGCTTTAGATGGCAGCACAGCAAAATGTTAAAAAAAGGTAAATAGATTTTTTTCTAAACAATCAGAATCAATATATTTTTAAAATAGCTAGTAATAATGTTGCATGGAAATTATATTATTCCAGACTTGTTTAAATTGAGTTAGGAACTGAGTGAGAAATTTTGAATTGAAAAGTCAGAACAGCAACAAAGAGTTGATTTTTTGTGGTTTTGGTAAAAAAGCCTGATTGTTGGTGGTGCTGTGGGTAGGGTGGCATGTGAGGGTTAGGGTCAGCCAGTTTTCAGTGGTCACTCTTTGCATCTTTTGTTCAGTCCCAAGCGTTCGGAGTCAGGGAGCCCTCTTGAGGAAAATAGGCTATGGCTGTCGAGGGGTGGTATAGTCCTGGTTTCTGGTCAAATGCAAAACCGTAGCCTGATTGTTGGTGGTGCTGTAGGTACGGTGGCAGGTGAGGGTTAGGGCCAGCCAAAGTTTCCAGTGCTCACTCTTTCCATTTTTACTAGTCCTGTTTATAAATGCTTTATGTTAGGGTTAAGGTTAGAATTAGGGGTAGGGTTAGGGTTTGTAAAACAAAAACCCGTAGCCCACTTGTTGACAGTGCTTTGGGTAGAGTGGCAGGTGAATATTAAAACCAGCAAAAGTTTTCTGTGGTCAATCTTGGCATTCGTTTGCCAGTCCCGAAAGTTCGTATCCTAAGGGAGCCCTATAGGAGAAAATGGGCTGTGGCCGTCGAGGGGTGGTATAGTCCAGGTTTCTGGTCAAATGCAGACCCGTAGCCTGATTGTTGGTGGTGCTGTGGGTAGGGTGGCAAGTGAGGGTTAGGGCCAGCCAAAGTTTTCAGTGCTCACTCTTTGAATTATATTTCCAGTCCCAAGCGTACGGATCTTAAGGAGCTCTATTGAGGAAAATGGATTCTGGACGCTGAGGGGTGGTATATTTGGGGTTCCTCCTAAAATGCAAACCGGTAGCCCGATTGTTGGTGGTGCTGTGGGTAGGGTGGCATGTGAGGGTTAGGGCCAGCCCAAGTTTTCAGTGCTCACTCTTTGCATCTTTTGTCCAGTCCCAAGCGTTCGGAGTCTGGGAGCCCTATTGAGGAAAATGGGCTGTGGCCGTCCAGGGGTGATATA
>JAAWXA010000034.1:9232470-9564358 GCA_038090715.1 Florisuga fusca | reverse complement strand
CTCCAGCTGGGAGACATGGACACATCATCCATAACACTGCTGCCTCCTTTGAGAACACACATAGAATCAGTCTGGAGGAGAAAAGACAGCACAGAAAGCACTGTGCTGTGCCTGACCCCTCACAGGACACTTTCTGCTGGGCCTTTTGCAGCCACTGCCTGTTGCCCATCACCCTTATCAGCCATCAGCGCGCTTGCAGCAAGTGTGGGGAGAGAGAGGCCTCCTGAAATCTTTGTTTGTGAAGCCAAAACATGATGATGATGATGTCCCTCTCTGGACACACTCCAGCACCTCAATGTCCTACTTGTAGCCAGGGGCCCAAAACTAGTATTGCATGAATAACTGTTTGTTTTAAATTTTTAATTTTTCAACCTTTCAGTTTAATTTTAATATTGCCTTGTTACTGGTATGTGCAACAGTCCTGTTCTAGCTTCTGAGCAATGTTTTACTATTTTACACTTTTACCACATATTCTGTTAATCTTCTAAGCTAATCTGTTCCAAGCCTGTCTATCATTATTTCTCTGAGAACTGTTCCTGCTTCAGTTGCAGATCTCAAGCCTCATACTCCAGAATACTCTTCCTCAAAATGAAATGTCCCGTGGTCAACAATGCAGAAAAGGTAATAACACAGAGCTATGCCTGATTTCTCCAGAATTATTTTTCATTCTCTTCCACTTGTTTCCAGCTTCTTTCCTGTTATATTACAGATAGAACAGAGCTGTTATCACACTCTTTGAGGTAATGCCAAGTTCAATTTTTTGAGATTATCAAAGTGTTAATTTAGAATCCTATAGTATGTATTTACTTCAAGACAGTAATTTGTCATTAGTATAATGTCATTAGTCAAAGTATTTGACATTTTAGTAACTAGTCACATAATAGTAGGGTATAAGACTTTCTCAACTTCTTCAATGTCTTATCTCAGCTGACTGACATAAATAACTGATTTGCAAATGCTGCTGCTGGATTGTTGGCAGCTTTCCAATTCATCTACACTACAGGCCTTATTATGAAATCTGGTTTTCATTTTTGCTCAGTAAAACTAAGGATTTCTACTTTCTCTCCCCATCTCTTAGGTAGCATTTGAGGCATGTTAATACTTGGTCTGATCCTAAGAATCAAGTTGTGGGCAAATTTTACATTTACAAATGTCTAAATACTTGACATAACTGCTTTTTAAAATATACTACATATTGATTTCTACCAAATAAATAAATTCTAAGAAACTGAATACCAATGAATTGGTGATATATTTTCTTATGTGAGTTCTTGGGTAGTGATCTATGGATTTTTTTACATTCAGAGTTTTTAATTGTGCTTACATACATGCATAGTGCCATAAGGATTGCCTTTAGCTTTCAGTGAACGATCTGATTAATATGGTGAAGAAAGACATAAATCAACAGAGTATTTGCACACTGCAAGATGCTGAACACTTTCCGCTCCAGATTGATGTGTCTAATACAGTTTAGGAAGGATTTATAAGTTGCATTGATAACTTGGCTAACTTTAAAATCTTAACCCTGTGGGCCAGTTTTGGAAGGTCAGTTCTAAACAATGGTAAACTAATTTATTT
This sequence comes from Florisuga fusca, assembly GCA_038090715.1. Taxonomy (NCBI): domain Eukaryota; kingdom Metazoa; phylum Chordata; class Aves; order Apodiformes; family Trochilidae; genus Florisuga; species Florisuga fusca. Next base: position 9,562,780 of record JAAWXA010000034.1, on the reverse strand, counting down.
TGAGTGCAGTGATTTTAAGGTTCTTGTTCTTTTTGAGCAAGCATCTTAACTTGGCTTGAGTTGCAGTTGCTTAGTTCATCTGAGAATTAGGACATTATAATCTGACATTAAAAATATTGTGTTTTACAAAACTAGTGTAAAAAATTGTTTTTACTCATAAAATGAGAGGACTGCTACCTTTTTATGTTTAAAAATCCATAAAGATCAGAGAGGTTAGCAACAATTTGCGAGTGTATCAAAATGTACTGAGACTGATCTAGTGGTTCTGAACACCCTGTTGGCCGTCACTTTGAGTTCTGACATGATCAGTGTGTAATCAACCTTTCCCACTGTAATTTATTCTTTTTAAAACCCATTTTAAATGCTGTAAGTAAGTGTGTTCAAGCACCAAGTAAAATGAAACTCCGGGTTTAGAGATACAGGAAATGAAATGTGGTTGTTACAGCAATCATGACCTTGATATGCAATCTAAAGTCCTAGTATCCCAGAACATTCAGGAAACTTGGATCCAGGGCAGCTTATGGTCTCAGCTCTGTATATGAGCCCATTCCTAGTTCAGTGGTTTCTCTGTAGGTGGTCTCCATTTGATCACATTATTCTCTTACATTTAGATCTGAAAAATCTAAACAATCTAATGGTTGACTTGACAGATATTTTTGTGACTTCTGTTTTACCAACTTAAATTATAAATGATTCATTCCTCCATCTCAGCGTAACTTTTGCCCACAGTTGTTCAAAACAATTGCAAATATTAAAATGCAGTGTCTGGATTTAGTTGAGTTCAAAATGTTGTAAAACTGCATCAGAGGGAAGATTTACATAGTGTTACGTTTCATTGTTTGCTTATATACTTGCAGATAGGGGTCCCCAAAAGCTTAGAATGTTTCAAAATGTAAAGTAATACAACTTACATAGTAGTGATTAAAAAACACCCAACAAATTAATATTTAAGTTTTCTGTAGAATCACAAAAATTATAAACATACAACCATAAAATCATAAGAGCAAATGTGATGAGAAATACTCCAGTCCTTCCAAAAACATGGTTGGAGCAGTTCCATGTCATTTTTTTTTTTCATGTTTCTGTTGGTTTGATGTGAATTACCCTTGGTGCTTTCCACAATATGAAGAGATGTAATCAATTCTTCCTCACATTGTAGCTTTTCATGTTTACTCAGTAATGACTGATTTGGCCATGCCTCTTGAACAGCTACATCTTGCTTGAAAATGCAACAATTACCTGTCTCCACGTTTCACTCTCTGATTCTGAACATGCCATATCACTGTAATAGAAGAATGCTGTATATCTACAGGTCTTATTTTTGTCAGTTAAATCAAATATTCAGAAAAAAAAAGCTAAGGGCCAGAATCCTTTTTCCTGCTATGTGGTATGGTGGGCATACAGAAAGGAAACAGCAAAGCACACACAGCCTGCCCTGCTGTCCTGTTCTGCTTGATGCTGTGACTGCCACACCTTCTCTGGCATTGTCTGTGGGACCAACATGGAACCTGCCAACTTTCTGGTACCAGTGACAGGAGTCCCTCCAAAATCAGTGGGTTTGGATGGTCACAAAGAACAGAAGGTACTTAACCTGCTTTCTGCATGCAACTATTACTATCTAGGGACACCTCCAAAATAAAATACAAAGAATGGCTGCCTCAGCCATATGATCATTCAGCACACTGGGATCAGCCCTCAGAAGGCACCAGCTCTGACAGCAACAGGTAGTCAGCAGAGAAACCAGCAGCACCGGCTGACAAACAACAGGTGTTTGAAATTAATCCCTATGCCTCCCTATGACTGATATTATAGAATCCTTTGGGATCATTACATGTGCCTAACTGTAATTGCTGGAGAAGGAAAGACTGGAATGGCATTACATCAGCTCATCCTGTTCTGAGCTTCAGCATCCATTGCTGGCCACTGCTGAAGACAGGATACTAATTTCCAACCTCCATTGCCATTCTCATATCCTTGTGTTAATACCACATTCAATTTCCTTGCAGAACTGTTTCAAACAATAAAATCCTCACTACAACATGACAACTAAGTGAACGGAGACCATAATCTGAAAATATAAACTAAAAGTAAGCAAGGGCAAAATAGGTTGTTTGGCAATCATAAAGCACATGTATCCTGCATTTGACATCTTGAGATATGAAAATATGAATTAACCAACAGTTAGCTTCTCTGTAAGTAGCTTTTTATCACACCCCGATTTTGAATTAAGAGAGATATAAGTACATAGCAGAGAAGTTAGCTGTGCTACACTCTTAGCTAGAACATAAGATGAATTCTGTATTTGTTCAAGATTCCAAATGATGCACTATTCTTTTATTGACAAAGTAACCATGAACTCTAGACCTAAGATGTTATGAGTCTAACATTTCTGTGAATGCTCAATTATAAAAATCAAAGCCAAGTGTTTGCAATTAAAGTCAAGAAAATGTCTGTATGTGTCCTGTTGTCACTGGCAGGGCTGCCACTCTCCCCTGCAGATCTATTCCTTTCATTAAACACAAAAAAGGATAGCACAGATTTTGTGAATGTCAGCATGATGCACTCACATGATTCCTATTTGCCTGATAATTTCTTATTTAACATTAATAAAGCAACCACAATACATTAATTTAATTTTCAGATATACTAATCACTCAAAAGGCACCTATCCCGTGTTCTGACCACTCTCCACCTGACAAAAATTCAGGAGGGAATATCATTCAAATTACAGTATCTGTTACTTTGCCCCCCAACTTCATGAACAAATACAGTCTGTAATGGCACCTCGCAGCTGCAACATTTCTGTTCTCCATAGCTAAACAACAAAAGAATGGATACAAGATTTAGGTAACAGCTGATGCCTAGTTTCAAGGAATAAATACTTTAAAAGTTGGTTTTTTAGTACTTTACTCATTGTCCTTTACTAATTTCCCATAACACAGACAAACTCTGCTCAGTGTGGCCTAGTACAATGGCACATTTTATTGACTTTTAAACCCTTCCCACAATTCTTTTCTCAGGCCACTTCCCATGCGATGTTTGTGAGGGATCTGTGTGCCAGAATTTCTATACTGCCTGTCTATTCATTTGTGTTGTAAAACAGCTGAACAGAGAGGAGCTGAGCAAGTTGACGGAGTGTGAGCCTGTTAGGAAAGTGAGTATTCAGAGCATGTTCTACTTTCAGCTGCCCCAAGGGCAAGGACAGCTACAGATAGGGTTGCAAAACACTTGGCCTTTGAATGGGAAGGAGGCATGAAGGTGGTCAGAGAGTGCATGCTGCTGCCAGCTCCAGTTACTCCTTGTGCAGGTGAGGAGAGCCACTGGCTGGATGTTTGTGAGATGTATGTAGCTCCTGACTTGGGCAAAATCACACAGAAGAAGGAAAATGCTCTGAGTCCTGCTGGGTCACCTCGCACAGCTTCCTGACAAGGGATTAGGAGGAGGTACAAAGCTTGGTGAAGATTGATGAAACTAAAGAGCGATGTGTTTGTCAGGCATTTGCTACTTAAATTTCCACTGTAGCATTCCAGAACAAACATGCAGTGCAAAACAAGAGTATTTTTACCAGTTTGGGGCCATGTGGTGTCCTGCTAACAGCTTAGGAAAATGAACTGACTTCCAAGGCATGTTGCTTATTCAGGACATACACATTGATTTTTTTATGCCTAGAGCTGCCAAATCAAACTCACTAAAGACTAAGGGACACCATCCACTTCAGAATTAACTCTATATTTGTTATATTTTCCTCAAAGTACTTTGAAGTCCAAAAATAAAAGACATAAAAATAAAACGTATTATTACAAGCCGTACTATGAAAGATTAGGAAAAATTTACTTTATTAAAAAGGCACATTTTCCACAGATGTGTGCCTGTGTGAATGTGCAGTGCTTCCTGTGTGTCTGGATTTGTGAGAGCAATGTATAAGTACCACTGAATCCATTTGTAGTACATATTTTGCATTAAACTACTGGAACTGTATATAAATGTGTTAATATAAGTTACTTTTTAAAGTTTTTTTTTTAATAATTAGTTTGGATTTTACAATTTCTTTTGTTTTTTCCACATCAAAAATTATGCATCCAAATAATGGAATAGCAGAATGATTCAGATTAGAAGAGGCCTCAGGAATTAACTAGCCCAGCCTCTTTCTCAAAGCAGGGTGAAAATCCATTTCATAAGTTGAAATGCATATAAATTTATGATCACTCTGTCTTGTTCTCTTGCTGTGCACCTAAGTGAAGAGTTTAGCTCCATCTTCTTAATGATCTCCTTTAAGGTTTTATAAGGCTGCAAAAAGATCCCCTTGAAGCTGTTTCTCCAGGGTGGACAATCTCACCTCCTTTAGCCACTCATTACAGGCAAGTGCTCCAGACCCCTGATCATACTGCTGACTCCTCCTGAGCCTGCAGCCACCCAGCACCCAGGTCCCTTTCTGCAGAGCTGCTCTCCATCCACTCCCAGTTTATACTTGTGCCAGAGTTACTCTGTGCCAGGTGCAGAATCCAGCATTTCATCTTCTTAAATGTCATGCCACTAATGATTGCCCAGGGATACAACCTGTCTGGATTCCTCTGCAAGGTCTCCTGTCCTTCAAAAGAGCCAACAGCATCTTTGACTTTGTATCAACAAAGTTGCTAATGGTGCATTCAACTCCTGCATCCAGATCACTGACAAAAACAGGTAAGAGATCAGGCCCTAAAACTTAGCCCTGAAGAACACCATTTGTGACTTCCTATATCCAGTCTGAATCTCCCCTCTTTTACTTTAAAGTGGTTTCCTTTGCTTCTATTGCAACAGGCCCTACTAAAAAGTCTCTTCCCAACTCTCCCAGTCGGTTCTCATAGCAGAGGTGCTCCATCCCACTGTTCCTTTTTGTGGCATTCCTCTGGACCTGCTCCAACAGGTCCATGTCTTTCCTGTGGTGAGGACTCCAGCACTGGACACAGCGCAGGTTCTTGCAAGAGCAGAGTAGAGTGACAGCATCACCTCCCTGGCAACACTTCTTTTAGATGCATCCCAGGATGCAACTGGCCCTCTGGGTGGCAAGTCTATGTTGTTGGCTCATGTCCAGCTTGCAATCCACCAGTACTTGCAAGTCCTTCTCCTCAGGGCTGCTCTCAATCCCTTTATTCCTTATTCTGTATCAATACCAGTGGTTGCCTCCACCCAGACCTTAAACCTGGCCTTGTTGAATCTCAAAAGGTTCATATGAATCCACCAGTTTGTTCAGCTCCCTCTGGATGGTGTCAACTGCATCACTCAGCTTGGTGTCATCTGCAAGCTTGTTGAGGATGTGTCACTGTTGAAGATATTAAACAATGCTGGTCCCATTATGGACACTGGAGGGACACCACTCATTGCTGAGCTCCATCTGGACATTGCTCCGTCGTCCACTTCCATCTGGATGTGACCATTCAGCAAATTCCTTACTCATCTAACATCAAATCCATATCTCTCCAATTTAGAGAAACAGGGGGAACCTTGCCAAAGCCTTGCAGAAGTCCAGAGAGATGACATCCAGAACTCTTCCCATGACCACTAATGTAGTCATTCCATCATAGAAGGCCACTAGGTTGGTCATTCAGGACTTTGCCTTGGTAAAGCTGGATGTCTCAAAACATCTCCCTATCCTCTATGTGCCTTAGCATAGCTTCTAGGAGGATCTGTTCTACAAGTTCTCCAGGCAAGAGGGGACCCTGACAGTTCAGCAGTTCCCAGGGTCCTCCTTTCTACCCTTTTTTAAAAGGCTGCAATGTTTCTCTTTTTCCAGTCTCCAGGGACTCCAGCTGACTGCCAGGACTTTTCAATGTGACAGAGAGTGGCTTGGCAACTACATCAGCCAGTTCTTTCAGGACCCTGTGATGCACCTCATCAGGTCCTCTAGATATCTATATATTCAGGCTCCTCAGGTGGTCATGAACTTGATCTTTGAGTGGAAGAGACTTTGCTCCCTCAGTCCCCAACCTGGGGTCCATCCATTCAAGAGGTTGTGGGAAGACAGCTTCCTAGTGAAGACTGAGGCAAAATAGTTGTGTTCCACAGCCTTCTCCTTGTCATTTGTTACCAGTTTGCCAGTCTTGATCATAGGGGTAGTATGTTTTCTTTAACCTTTCTTTACTGTCTGGCATACATGAAGAAGCCCTTATTATTCTTTGTATCTTTTGCAAAATTCAGCTCTAGCTGTGCCTTCAACTAATATCAAAGTAGTTGAACAAGACTTTCGATGTATGAACCCCTTTTGACCGTGCCTAATGATTGCACTGTTCTTCAAGTGCCCTTCATCTCACTCTCTACCCCCAATATGCTCAGTATTCATACCAAGAAAACCTAAGCAAACAGGAACTTGCAGCTCCTGCAAGCATATCCTCTGAACATGGAGGACAGGCAAGCAGGGCTGCTTAACCACCACATTACAGGGGAAACATGTATAACCTCAGAGAGCGTGATTTATTCCTGGGATCTGAACTGCCTCTGAACGGACACTCTTCCTCCACTGAGGAAGAAACCTACGCTTTCAAGGTTTTCCATCAGATAACTTCAAAGTGAGACAGATTAAATCAGTTCTATGAAACGAGAAACAAAAGGAAGCTTAGTTAAGAGCAATGCAGTAGGTACACCCCGAAAAGTTGGGGAAGAGATCTTTCTTTCTGTTTCTTCACACTCCTCCTCTCCAGAAGGCCATCACTGAGAATCTCTCCTGTGTCCACCCCTCATGTGAGCCAAATATCACGTGCTGAAAGCAGAGCATGTGCAAGGCTTTGTCCTTGTACATAACAATAATAAAGAAAATTCCATTGCTTCTAAAAGTTGACATTACTGTACTGCTAACTGCACTCCTGTTTTTGAATCGTGGCAATTTCATGTTTTACCACCTTCCAGCCGTTCACCCATCAGAGTTTACTGACCTAAAATAGAAGGAAATTCGTACCTGCATGGTAGACAGTATGCTGGCATGTGTTGATTTAAGTGATAGACTCTAAATTGTGATGAGGAAAACAAAAAAGTGTACCTGTGGGGTTTGTAACTTTACTGGGAACAGTGAATTCTTAAGGTGTCATATAAAGACTCACCAAAGTCCTGCTGCAGTATCTATCACCCCAAAAATAAGGAACTAAAGGAAGTACAATCATTTAAAGAAAAAGGTTAGAAAAAGGTCTTATGATTCATGTCCTACAGATTTAAACTTTCCTGTAATGACTTTAGAAGAAAAGGGTTATGGCCTCAGATGTAGATGCCCTCCAAGTGCAACCAGATTGAATGGATTCCATCTTTAACATGAAAATTTCACTACACAGAGCACATTTCCAAATCAGTGTTGGAAACTGACCACTAAGTGATATCACATGGATTTATTAATAAAAAATCAGGCCACTGTCTCTTGTATCCAAACTTCAGGAAGCTTCATTGCAATGTCACAAAAAACAACCAGATCAGCTAGAAAGTATTTTAATTAAAGTCCAAGGACTTGGGCTACTTTCAGGAGAGCCTGGTTTCAGCCCCTTCCCCCTTCAAACATAGTTTAAAGCCCTCCTTATCAGCCCCGCCAACTTATGGGCTAGAGTCCTTTTGCCCTTGCTAGACAGAGGAAGCCCATCTGGTTTGAAGGGACTAGGTATGATGAAATTTGGTCCATGGTCAAAAAAGCCAAAGTTCCTCCGGTGGCACCAATCCCTTAGCCACCTATTGATGAGACAGGTTTTCCTGCTCCTCTCCCCATTCATCTCTGCTACTGCAGGAACTGAGGCGAACACCACCTGTGCTCCTGTCCCATCAACTGATCGACCCAGTGCCTTGAAGTCCTTTTTAATTGCCTTGGTACTTCTTCCATTAATGTCATCACTGCCAGCCTGGACTACCAACAGTGGATAATGATCAGAGGGCCAAATTAGCTGAGGGAATCTCCTACTAATATCCCTCACCCGGGCCCCAGGAAGGCAGCAGACCTCCCTGTGGGATGGGTCCGGCCGACATATAGGGCCCTCTGTTCCCCTCAGAAGGGAGTCACCAACTACAACCACCCTTCTTTTTTTCTTTGTAGCTGTAGTTGTAACCCGTCTGGTAGATGGGGGGCGAACAGGAGACCTTCCAGACAGATCTTCCTCTTGTCTGTCCTCTGCCTGATTCTCTGAGCCCAGAGCCTCATATCTGTTCTCTAAGGGCACCTGGGGTGATGGTGGGGGTTGGGAGGGGATTTTTTTACCTCTCCGGTGAGGGACCTGTTTCCATTCCCCCCCATCCACCTGGTTTGCTCCAGCTGCCTGATGGCAGGAGGGGCAGGGCTTCACCGTCTCCTGGACTTCTTTTGGGGTCAAAAAGGTGTGACTCCACCAGTCAATTTCCCTTTCACTGACCCTAATACTTCTTAGTCTCTCCACCTCCTCCTTGAGCTCTGCTACCAGGGACAGCAAGTCATTCTCATGTCATAGCAAGTCATTCACAGCTCGCATCGCACACAGACCCCACTCACACTGTCCGCCAGGCCCAAACACCCTACACAGCCAGAGGCCTGAACAGCTATGTCCATCTTGGTGTCCCTCTTAAGGGGTTCCGTCTGTGTGGACACACCCTTTGTCTTAACAGCAACAGCTTTTGCTTTTTTGGAAACCATTGCTGGATTAAGCTGAGTAATAACAGGTCAAAAAACAAACCAAAACAAAACAAACCCAAAAAACCCACCCAAAACCCAAAAAAAGAGATCTGGTAGGTGGCTGTGCTCCTCCTGCTTGCCCTGCCTGTGCGAACTGCCATGCCACGTTCCTGTTTGCCGTGCTCTGGATCGCTGGCACTCCTGGCAGCTGCTTAAATCCCTCTTGGCAGCGTTGGGATCTGCCCCCTTATCAGCTGATTGGCCTCCCCTGGGACCTCAGCAGAAAGGTTGTGCAGCTAGCTCCCAGCCATCGTCTGTAGAACAGAGATGTTTGACGATTACTTCAGGAAAACTAGGTTTTATTATCAGTTGGTTTCTTCAGAATTTGCAAATTAAATGACCATATTGTAAGAAACCTTCAGTTGCTTCCTGGTGCCATAGCACTGAATTTTTAATGTTTTCTTTGATTCTTTGCAAGTAGAAAGTGACTTCCTGAATCACAGAGCAAAAGTAACTGGAATTCTTTTTGCCTGCACTATGCAGGATGTCATGAAATGTTCCAAATTATCTCTTTAGCCTATTAAACTGTAAATCAATGAACAGCAAAATTTGCTTCAGCTGCCCAGACTCCTTAGTCTTTTAACACAAGCAGAACAATGCCTTCTCACTTCTTTTGTTTCTGGAAACATTCAGAAGAAATTCCTTAGTGCTCTTCTGAATAACTGAAATAGTATTACTTTAATTATTTAAATATGCTAGAAGCAGTACTGCACTGCTCCCCTGGGAGAAATATAGATGTGTTGTTCTACTCAATTCTCATTTACTCATGTATAGGAAGAGGAATAATCCATAATGGCCAAGTAAAGGAAATGGTGTTTATCCCAGTGTGTTGTCAAAACACCTTCCCACTTCAAAGGTAATTCCTTAATTATTTTTCTAAAGCACAAGAATGATCTGCTGGTAACACAGTACATTAAATCATCTATCTAGCCAGCTAGTCAATGCTAGAGACCACCTGATGCTTCACAGAAATTTAAACTCAGACCTGAGGCATCGAAGAGCCAAAACCATGTGAATTCTATTAAAGTCAAGGAAACACTATTGATTTCAACAAGAGCCAATTCAAACACATATTAAATTCTATTAAACTTATTAAATTCTACTTCCTTGCAGCAGGTAACCAGTCTACTTTGTGATGTGAAACATGAGGTTTTATTTATATTCCTTTTTAACCTTGCTTAAATAGAGTTTAATTACTTAGCTTTTTAAAAATAAAACCTATCTACAAAATCCGGTCTTTTTTTTTTTTAAGGCTTCCTGCAAAATACAATTCCCTAGGCTTATCCCATGGACTAGATTTCTTTACATGGGATGCATTCTTCCATGCTTTGGAGTCTGAACACTCTGGAGTTCATTTGAAGTAGAACTTTAGCTATTGAATCCTAAATCAAGAGAAATTGATGACAAAGAGACATGTGAAGGCTGTGTTTTGCTGATATGACCTTCCCATTAATAAACTAACTTCTCATGGCAAAGAAACTTCATCGAGACTCACAAAAGCTGCTGTGCTGATATTATCTCCCCATCAATGAGTAATTTGTTTTGGTTTTAGTGTCAACATCCTTATATTGCTGTACCTTTGTTTGTTCTAGTACTTAGTAGACTGAGTAGCTAACTACTCATAGTTGCCATTTCATCATTTTATTTTTTTTAATAGTAAGCAAGAGCCCAAAGGAAGTAGCTCTGCAGTAGTCTGTTTGTACATCACAGCTTGTCATAGAGTCTATTAAAATTACTATAATTAGCATTGCTGCAGTGGAAACTACTCATTTATTATCAGGTGCTCCTTTCAGCATGAGACAAAAAGAAACATGAACAAAATTACAAATTTTATTATACTTTTTTCCAGAAAAGTCAGAGACCTAACCAGGCTAATGCACAAAGTAAGAGCTGGAAACAAAGCTACTACTCAAGGTTAGAGCAAATACAATTCTGAAAGCCTCAAGTGAGTCACTGGGACTGATGCCCAATATAGGGACTGAGAGATTGTTCTGGAGAAGTTGCCAGGAAAAGGCAAATAATAAAAAACACAGGTACTGAGAATAAATGAAAAGACAGCATTTTAAAACACATAATTGTGTGGGTTTTTCCCCATGAAATGTAATGACATACACCTCCCTCTGTGTTTGGCCTCTAGAAAAGAACTTGTTTTCATGCTGTCAAAGCACAAGCAATTACATGCCTTTGCTTTCCTGTAATTTGACTTCACTTCATTGAAAACAATGATGGAGATAATTCACTTTTGTAACACTAGTAAGAATGAGAACTGCCCAGTGTTATATCATATTGTGCAACCATATTAAAGCAATTCAACCATTCAATTAGATATTCAACCAAATGCAAAAATGTCCTGAGCCAAAAGAATAGGTACCTCTATGTATAATATAGAGCTGAGTGTTCCTCTGCCAAGCCCAGCTTGGATAAAAGCAGCTGATCTGCTGAACTGCACAGTAAAAAATGAAAATCCAAAGGAAACAAGTCAGATCAGGAGCATAATTAGATCTCTGAACTTCAGGAGAGCAAAATTCCAGCTCTTCAAGGACTTAGTCAATAGGACCCCCCATGGGAAACAGTCCTGAAGGACAAGAAAGCAGAACAGAGCTGGCAGATCTTTAGGGATGCTTCCCATAGAACACAGGAGCTCTCAGTCCTCAGACACCGGAAATCAATCACGGAAGAGACCAGCATGGCTGAGTAGAGACTTGATGGCCAGACTAAAAGGCAAGAAGGAACTCCACAGGCAGTTCAAGCAGGGACAAGTATCTTGGGAAGAGTATGGGGACACTGCCCAGTTGTGTAGAGATGAGGCCAGGAAGGCCAAGACTAGACTGCAGCTGAATTTGGCAAGGGATGCAATGAATAAGAGGGGCTTCTACAGGTATGTCAGCCAGGAAAGGAAGGTTAAAGAAAGAATCCCCCTCATGAGGAGCAAGAATGTCAAACTAGCAACAACAGGAAAAAATAAGGCTGAGGTTCTCAATGATGTTTTTGCCTCAGCCTTCACTTGTGACATCTTTCCTCACACCTCCCAAGCTGAAGAACCACAAGACAAGCAGAACAAGGTTCCACCCACTCAAAGTAAAGATAAGGTTCATGACCATCTGAGAAACCTGAATATACTGTATGGGACCTGGTAAGATGTATCCCACAGTCCTGAGGGAACAGGATGATGTAGCTGTCAAGCCACTTTCTATCACATTTGAAAAGTCATGACAGTCAGGTGAAGTTCCTGGAGATTGAAAAATGGGAAATATTGCAACCCTTTTTAAAATGGGTAAAAAGGGAACTACTGACCGGTCAGCCTCTCCTCTGTGCCTGGGAAGATTGTGGAACAGACACTCCTAGAAGCTCTGATAAGGCACATGGAAGACAGGGAGGAGATTTGAGACATCCAGCATGGTTTCACCAAGGTAAAGTCCTGCCTGACCAACCTAGTGGCTTTCTACAATCGAGCAACTACCTCAGTGGACAAGGGAAGAGCAGTGAATGTCTTCCATCTGGATCCTTCTCTCTGAGTTGGAAAGATACAGTTTTGATGGGTGTACGGTTCAGTGGATAACAGTTGGAACTGGTTGGATGGTTGCATCCAGAGGCTAATGGACAATGCCTTGATGTCCAGGTGGAGAAGAGTGATAAGTGGTATCTCTCTCAGGAGTCTGTACTGGGGCCTGTGCTGTTTCATATCTTGATCAATGACACAGACAGTGCTATCAAGTGCACCCTCAGCCAGTTTAGTGATGACACTAAGCTGAGTGGTGCAGTCAACATACCAGGGGGACAAGATGTCATACAGAGAGACCTGGGGCCATGTGAACTTCATGGGGTTCAATAAGACAAAGTGCAAGGTCCTGCACCTGGCTAGAGGAAATCCTTGTTATCAATACAGGCTGGGGAATGGCATGATAGAAATCATCCCTGTGGAAAAAGACCTGGGGTACTGGTGGTCAAAAAAATGACCATGAGCCAGCAATGCAAACTTGAAGCCCAGAGGGCCAATTGCATCCTGGGCTGCATCAAAAGAAGTGTGGCCATCAGGCTACAGGAGGTGATTCTGCCTCTACTCTACTCTTTTGTGACACCATCTGGAGTACTGTGTGCAACTCTGGATCCCTCAACACACGAACATGGATCTGTTGGAGCAGGTCCAGAGGACAGCCATAAAAATGATCAGAGGGATGGAGCACCTCTCTGATGAAGATGGATAGTCTGAAAGCATTGGGGTTGTTCAGTCTGGAGAAGAGAAGACTCTGGAGCAACATTATAGTGGCCTTCCAGTGCCTGAAAGGCCTACAAGAAAGCTGGAAAGGGACTTTTTACAAGAGCTAGTAGTGACAGATTGAGAGGCAATAGTTTTAAAATGAGCAGGGTACATTTGGATTGTATATTAAGAAGTTACTTACTATGAGGTGGAGAAACACTGGAACAGATTGCCCAGAGAAGTGGTGGATGCCCTATCCCTGGCGACATTCAAGATCTGGATCAACAGAGCTCTGAGCAATCTGGTGTAGTTAAAGATATCCATGTTCACAGCAGGAGTATGGACCAGATGACCTTTCAGGGTCCCTTCCAACACAACACATTCTATGATTATAGAATTATGTAGAATTTTCTGTCAAAAGTTATATTTTAGCAAGATAGTAATACAAGTGTAAAATGTACTATATAGAGGAATAATGCATTATATAGGCTGATAAATAGGTAAAGGATTGAATCTCATGACCCATGGCATAATACATGCATGCATTTATAGGAGGTAGGAAGAAATTCCCTATTGAGCTGTTACGGTATTGCACCTTCATCTGAAATTTACCCCATCTGCTTTCATGGACAGAATAACAAAGCATTAATATCTAAAAATAACAGCCTTAAAATGGGATCTGGTTTCTTTAAAGTCCTGTGTTTAGACTTGTGTGAAGCATTTTATGAAACACTGGACTTCTTTTGATTTGGAAATCTGTAACTTCCTTCCAGGATGTTAAGAACTGAAGCATGTTAGTCACACATGTTAGTCCTTCCTCATAAGGAAACTGTTTATGCTTCCTGCCAAAACATGAGTTCGATGAAACTATGATTTTTTTGCTATTTCTTGACTTCATTTATCAGAGGTTTTTTTTATTTGTTTGGGTTTTTTTCTAAAGACTGAGCAGAATCTGATAATAATTAGGTAAAAGAATAAAATAACAAGGTGTATTGATAAGAGGTGGGGGAGACAAACAACTGATGAAACCATCTGCACAAACATTCCTGCTTAGAAGTGGTTCAGCCATAAAGGCAGTGGGAAAGTGAGAGGTCACTGAAAAAAAGAAATTATTTGGAGGAAGAAAGAAACAGAATTCAAGACATGAAAAAAACCCAGCTGTTTATAAGCAAAGGAGTCAGGTGAAGGGCAGGAGTGGGAATCCAACTAGTAGGGACCACTACCTGAGTCTACTTTCAGTCCAGTAGAGAACAATATAACATGATGTAGAAGTCTTGAATTTTTACTCCATCAATTGACAAGACTTCCACAAAAAATAATATGACTTTAGGGTTCCCAAAAGTTTGTCTGGCATAACCATTGACTAACCAATTTTGCATCTGGGCACAACATAACAAACCCAAATTGAATACAGAGCTCGATCCAGGAGTCTGCACCTGCTATAAATATGTGCTGCCTGTTCACAGCTACATTAAGGAAAAGTCACAAATGTTTGGAAGACTGTTCAGAGGGAGTAGTACATGCTGTGCAGCATTAAGTTGTACAAGGCTGAGCTTCTGAAAATATTTATCAGCAGAAGACTAAAGCAAGCAGTGTAATGGAAGGTTAAGAAAAACAAGGATTTGGTGTCTCACAGTTTGTCGTAGTATTAGTAAAAATCTGGCAAACACTTGAAAACAGTCAAAGGCATTGAAACAGAACTAGCTGTATGATGAAAAGTACAATGGCTTATAATAGACACATGGAGCCATCCAAGCCACCTTCTTTATGGTATTAAAAACCTTAATTACATTCACTTTCAAGTTATCTGTTAAATGCTTGTATTCCAAACGTATCCTCTTTACTATTCTTCATACCACATCTATACAAATGCTTTGACAGCTATAGGAGAGTAAATTTTTTTATTATTTTTTTCTCCTGACTACCTTGCCATAACTTGCGCCTAGGATTTCTTAAGTAGAAAAAAAATAATTGTTCTTACTGTTTTTATGTATCTTCACAATCTAATCAGCACAAGATTCATCTTCTTTAAAGGCAGCATCCAGACACTGACTTTGTGAACCTGTTGTGAGTGTATACATGGAATGTAGCAGTATATTGCTAAAATATTCCAGTCAGATGGCAACAGCAGCAATGACCTATGCTATGGCAAAACTGTTTTTATTACACACCTGTGCTTTCTTAGAATTTGCTTTGGTATCTCTAGAGTGTGGTAAAACACACACATAAAACTCATATCAGAATTTCATTTCTTATTAGTGTTGATGATCCAAAACATTCCCATAGCAAGAGAAGCACTTCCTTTCAAGTGCATTCTCATTCAATATTATCTGCTTCATCCATGCTAAAATCACATCAGCCACTATCTTTTCTTCGTTGAAAAGGAGTTTCCTATGAAAGAAATGATACAATAGTTGCCTTAGCACAAATTACCTGGAGAACAAGAGCACAAGAATAAGCAAAAAAAATTGGCAGCTTCTTAGGCAATGAGCTAGTATAACCAATACCTATCTTTCAATTGGTGTGAGTCAGGGAAGTCCAGCCAGTATTTCCAACATCCAATGCCCAAAAATGAGTGACTCATCAAATATTCTGAGATTTTAAAATGGATACTCATAATCCTTTCTCCTGGGTATACACAATCCTTGTTATTAATACAGGTTGGCAAAGGTGTGATACAGATCAACCCTGCAGAAAGAGACTTGGGTGCACTGGTAGATGAAAAGATGGACATGAACCAGCAATGCATACCTGTAGTCCAGAGGCTGCATCCTTGGTTGCATCAGAAGCAGAAGTGTGGCCATCAGGTTGTGGAAGGTCTTTCTGACACTCTACTTTGCTCTTACGAGACCTCAGCTGGAGCACCGTGTTCAGCTCTGGAGCCACTAACAGAGGAAAGCCATTGAACTGTTGGAGCAAGTCCAGAGGAGAGCCACAAAGATGATCAGAGGGCTGGAGCACCTCTACTATGAAGACAGACTGAGAGAGTTGAGATTGTTCAGCCTGGAGAAGAGAAGGCTGTGGGGAGACCTAATAGCAGCCTTCTAATACCTGAAGCAGACACTGGAAAGCTGGGGAGGGACATTTTACAAGGGCATATAGCAATATGGGTGACAGTTTGAAGCTGAAAGGGGGTAGATTTAGCCTAGATATAAAGACATTTTTTATGAGTGGTGAGACACTGCAAGATGTTTCCCAGGAAGGTTGTGGATGTCCCCTCCCTGGAAGTGTTCGAGGCCAGGTTGGATGGGTCTTGGATCAAACTGGTCTAGTGAGAGGAGTCCTTGCACATGCAGATGGCTTGAACTAAATGATTTTTAAGGTCTCTTCCAACCAAGGTCCCTTTACTCTGCGATTCTATGAACATCCCCTTCTAGCTACCTAGGCCTTCTGCAGAAAGTCACCAATTGGTTTTGGAATATACCAACCACAATCTAGAGTATCCCATGGATTGATGCGAGAGGCAGTGATTGTGATAATACAGTGGCCTATGGATTGCTAAAGCTAAGAAACAAGTAAAACTGTTTAATTCAGCAACAAACAAGAGTCCTGCTCAGGCAGTGATTTCTGGTGCCCAGCAGAGCAGAACACTAGCAACTCCAATTGCTTCAACTCCCAGATGCTAGTTTTGTGGCAACTGTTGTTGGAAGCCTTGAGCTGCTCTCTGTTCTGTTTCCTTGCATAGAATTTAGTCTTCTGGTAACAAATCCTCAAATTCTCATTCATCTGAATGAGTCAATACATTAACAGGGTGGGTTTTTAAGTATTTAGGCTACATTGTCACGGTAGTGTACAACATCTCAGACATGCCCTGACCTTATCTGGTGATGTTTGTCAAAAGTCTTTTTCCCATGTCTCAGCTGTTCTAGAGAACTCAGAGACTCCATCACAGAGCATAAGGAAAGGAGAATGCACCTCAGCACTCCCCTCACTGCACAAGAATTAACAAAATCTGGTTTGTTGAGGGCTAACCTGTAGCTGTAGTTGTGCTGTAGCTATGAGTTTTTATGAAAAACAGTGTAATTTCTCAGCTATTTAGCTTATTTTTGATCCTTTTGCACAATTGAATTTTGTAACAGGGTACCTGGAGAGCTGGTGCTGTTTACAGGCACACATGGTGACAGGTAAATGATTACATTTTCTCTATCCCCCACCTCTGAGCTGGGGATTTTCCACTACAGTGTCTTTGCTTAGGGAAAGTTTTAAAATGGCAGCAGTCTCAGGTTGTCTGATTTTAGTGCTGATAGAATGGTACTTGATTTGCTTGACTAAGGAAGCTGCTGGCAAAAAATGTTACAGCTGGCAATTTACTTGTCTCCATGCATATTTTGGCTCCCTATCAACTTTCTGAAGTTTTTTTCCAGACAGGCAGAGAATATCCACCATATCTACCATGTAGCAAAATGTAAAGTTGATGAAAATATTTTATTTATACAGTCTAACACAAAAGTGCAGTTTGGTATGCTATAAATGTAAATTCTAATACTACTAATGAAAGCTATAATCTTATTGTGGAATGAAAATATTTTTTCTCATTTACTGGGACCATTTTGGTTTTTTTTAAATCTAGGTTTAAGTTTTACAGGAACCTTTCTTACATAAATACTGCTAAACACTGGGTATCTTTTAGGAGTAAATATTTGATGATTGCTCCCCTTTTCACCCTGAAATATGTAACATGCTGTGGCAACATAAAAAACACAGGCCTAAATGAGATTTGTCACTGCCCTCACGAAATGGCTTCTGAACACAGATCACAAAAATGAAAGATGGAAGTAGCCTACATTACTAAATTATTGCAGCTCAGTTGCCAACTATTTATGCTTCCATGGACGGGTGTTTTTTTTCCCTAAAAAAGAAAAAAATAATATTACATATTGCATATAAATTACATTTATATTACATATCATTTTGTATAGGTTTCCATATCCCTTGATACCTGTAAGAGCAACTTCTAATAAAAGTGAAATAACAAACAACAATAATGAGAAATTAAGCCAATTCAGCATCAGAATCACAGTTCTTTAGTAAAAACCTCCTAACTGAGCACCTCCAGATCAAACTCCTGAAATTTGGCACACTAAGTATTGTGCCATTTTACAGACCTTTCACTTGAAAATGCGGTAAATATTACAACAGTTTTAGGATGCTTGTGTTTTTATATTTTCTCATGATGATTTAAACAGTTTTTTGTTAATATTACTAAAATGGCATTCAATTAGTAATTCTACTTGTATTTTTTTTCAATAGACAAGATGAGAAGATGAGCATTTTGACATTTCCTAACAAGAATGGTCTTATTTTATTGAATGTCAAAACATCTATTTATAAATTACTCATGCTTCTGTCACTTTTGCAGTCTTACTAACAGATTAAATCTATTGATACAAACATTCTAATAATTTTGATAAATTATATACAGTTTCCATATATATATTTAAATACAGTGATATCCATCCCTAATTAAAAATTTTGTTTTAAAATACTTAAAATTATTAAGTTTGAGACCAGTTAAAGAATATTTCCTTTCTAAATTACTTAATGTATTTTAAAAATACTTTTAACTATTACAGGATTCTTAGCTGCCTTTCTAGTTATAATAATTACATTTTCTAATAATATTATGTAATATAAACATATATTATGCTGCTATTGAAATCAGTGGGAATTTTGATTGGGACATCAAGTGAAGTGGGCAGGGTGGGTATTCTGTATGGCTCCTAGATGTCATTATGAAGGTGCTAATGATTATTCTGACATTCTGAAACACAGAGCTTTTCATGGCTCTGGTTTATGGTACTCAGAAAAGTATGACTTGTAATAATGTGTTTCAGTATATGCAGAAAGAAGTGTGGATTCCACATTGTTCCATCCCCAGCAGATGTCAATTTTTATATTTGAGAATGCAAGAAAGCACATGACATGACCATGTCAGCTCCAAGAACTGACAAAGAGCTTCGATTACTTTTGTTTTTCTTTGTGTAATGCTGTATTTTTAAATCTTATTTACAAATGATATCTTTGCATGCCCTCTGTTGTACATGGATCAGCTTGAGACAATCAATTCCTCTGTCAGAGACTGCTTACTTCAGTGATCTTACATGCACTACATCTGCTGTAGTAGATGGAACTCTTTGGGCTGAAAGCAAGGGACACGTACTTCAAGTTAGCCTCTTGACCAATTTAAAGCTGTTGTACTGAGCAGTTAAAGGAAGATAGTTCTTTTCTATTCCTTTCAGACAGATGGTTTCACTCTTAGAAGCACTTAATACTATGATTCTGTTTCCTACTGAATAAACTAAGACCTGATATGGGACTGAAGCAGCTTGACAACAGTGCCATAACAGTGACTGGCGAGTCCCAGTTTTCAAAGGAAAAGGAAATCATATTTTCAGAGATGTCAAATTTTCTAAATTAATACAATTCAATAGTATTCATATGCTTTCTTTACAGCTTAAATTTTGGCATTACATCTGTGACAAAGAAAACACAACTTTCTGACAAACCTGGACCAAGGTGTGAATGATTTTTATGCCAAGATTGGATTTTTAGTGAAAATCATCAAGAATACTTTTGAGGATTCTCTCAAAAACATAATGCTTTCAGCTGAGCTTCCCCTTACTTTTTTGCTTGAATTCTCAGTGTATGCAAACCTTATGCAAACTGCAGCTAGAACAAAGTCAGAACTCTTACCAAGAAAAACTGCTGAGTTTCACACAGCTTTAAATATTTTACAGGTCTGAAGCTTTGTTTGCTCTCATTTGAAAGAACTGTTAGGATACTGCTCACAGTTTGCCTGACCTCAGCCTGTAATTTGGAAGGTTTGCTCTCAGGCATACCTGTAACTTTCCACTTCACACTCAGTCTCAACTATTTAGAAAAATCAAGTGAGCCAGAAATGTAAGGAAAGTCTAAGTCTACATCAAAATTCACATTACTTGTTTCCAAGTCACTGTGTCCAAGCCAGTGTGTCCAGGACACACTGAAAAGTTTGGAAAAAGGTCCTTCAGTGTTTACAAACCATTCTCCCAAAGGATTAAAAAACACATATACTTGATACCTATCAAATCAGTGAACATATAAGTACCGATCCGTAATATGTAGGCTAGAGAGCAGTGTTACCACAGGTGACTTCAATCTGAGAAACAGATAGTCATGAAGTCTAAGCACAGATAATGGAGTATACACATCCTTGATGGGAACAGAATTTACCCATGTTTATTTTTCCAGCTTTTTAATTTCTAAGTATCACTGATGAAATGGTGATAACAATAATTATAATAGCAATCAGTAACAATTTTGTAGATCTAAAGATGCTGTACAGATAAAGAAGACCTGGGCATTGAAAGAAAAAGTATCAGCAGTTAAGTGGCAAGAAGTTCTAAGCTGAGCAGATCTCCATAGGTCAAGAGAAGAAAACTTTAGCTACTAATTAATATATGTGCATGTGTTTATACATCTATCAGCCTTTTTAAAAGGTTAATTTTATACTACTAAAAATCAGTGAATCAGCTGCCTGGGAGAAAAATGTGAATGGTAGTAGAAAACATTTTAAGGATACAAAGAACAAATTAAAAAAGCAAACACATTTTTTGATCAGTATGACAGCTGCAAGGATCTCTATATATGTCGGTGTCTATATCCAAAAATATATAGACAAATGGAAGAAGCAGGAAACTGCCAGCTAGAAAAATAAACCAAAATCTGGAAACTTTAGAAAACTGGTAAAGAAATCAACAGATCTAAGGAGAAATCTATGGTCCACAGTGATAATAACCATAGCAAGTTATTTCATGCATTAGGAGCAATAGGTAAGTTCCTAATATTGGATATAGAATATGGTTGCATAGATGCAGTACAGTGTTAGTGAAAGGCAGCAGAAAGTTATTATTTCTGGGTTTTATCCTCAGAGGAAAGAATCCAATGATTTACATATTCAAGGAAGGTGATGATACAATTTCCATGCAAATATGAAGCAAGCATACCACAAAAATACAAGGAAAAGCCAACATTTTAAAGTCAGCAGGTCAACGTAATTTGCATTTGAAAATCTTAAAGAGCTCAAGAGTTCAGGATTATCTGAACCTTAACTGTTGATTTTCAGTAACTGTTGGAACACTGGAAGAGTTCCAGAAAAAGTCAATGTTGAACATATATTTTAAAGGTGAGTAGTCCAGGTAATTATATATTTACCAACTTGAAATTGATTTTAATGAAATCGATCACTGATACAGCTTAATTAATATAGAATTTATATATATATATATATATATATCCCATCAATAAAAATGAGATAAAAATAGAGCATGACAATTCAACCAACCAATTTTTTGCTAAGTCTCCAAAACTGGAGTACTCTTTCTGATACTTCTGTATGACAACAGGCTCTGTACTGCTCAGCATTTTTGCTAGCACCAAACCAGGAGTACTGCAAAGGTTAATTACTGGTTAATTTGAAGAACTTGAAGTTTAAGATGTGTAAGGTATTTTCTTTCCCTAATGACTCTTTACTGCTATTATCAGTTAGCTGGAAGAAAAGGTAACATTATTGCTAAGATCTCTAGATGACGTTCTGGAGGACTAGTGAACAATGATAAAGATGGTCACTTAGTAGGATCACTTAATAAAATGGATTCACACAAACAGTAAGAAATTTAAGAAAGACAATTATCAAACTACATTACCACAATGGGCACTTTCTCATTGCCCTATAAATTAAACAATATAGTGAAAATCATCTTTTCATCTGTTGAGCATGGGAAAGCTGATTAGCACAAGTCAGGTTCCAGCCTTGGATTCCAGCATTGGTATTAGGCCATCAGACAGCTCATAAAAAAATCTGCTATCAGTAAAACAGACTTGCAACTTTATTTCAACCTGATAGTAACACAATACACAGATAGTATCCTCTTATCCTCAAAAACAGTCTGCCCAGGTTCAGTCTTCACTAGATTTGAGAGGCAAATACATGGGTCATCCATTTCCTTGTGCCTTAAAGTTATTTCTGACAAGGTGAAAAAGGGAAATCTCTTCAAGTTAGGAGAAAATTAATTGTAAGTAGTTATGGAGGGCAAGAAGCTTGAGTCTACTGAGATGGCAGATGGAAGTTCTACAACGATGGAACGACCATGGTCAAGTAGATGGACCACAACATGACTTTCAGTGACAGCAATTTTGTAGGATCAGCTCAATCAAAAGATGTTGCAGCAGATAGTGTGCAGTTTAACTGAGGCTTGCTCTAGAGATACACAACTGAAAATGGTAAGCAAAAGGCATGCTAAAGGTGTACAATCTACAATGAATGTCTTAAATATGAGAAGAAATCTAAATCTTCAATTTACAGGAAAATAGAAACATTGAAGTGTAGAAGTTTTACAAAGGTCAATCAAAATTAAGATCATATATGCAGAAAAACTGCAAAAGTTTTGAAATACTAAGCACCGGGGGCATAAAAGTGCATGGAGACATAATACTGTCACTAGTGTTCAGGTAAAAGGAAGATGAATTGGTAACATCTGAGGAATAGCTTGTGAATCATAGAATCACAGAATAGAATCATAGAATGGTTTGAGTTGGAAGGAACCTTTAAAGACCACTATGTACAACCCTCCTCCAGTACACAGACACATATTCAACTAGTTCAGGTTGCTCAGAGACCTGTCCAACCAGGTCTTGGGTGTTTCCTGGCATGGAGGATCTATCACATCTCTGGACAACTTTTTCCACTGTCTGACTGCCCTCATCATATAAATTATTTTCCTTTTGTCCCGTCTGAATCTCCCCACTTTCAGTTTAAAACCACTACTCCATGTCCTATTATTGTAACAGGCCCTACTAAAAAGTTTGTCCCTATCTTTCTAATAGAACTCCCTTAAGTACTTCTCTTCTCCAGGCTGAACAACTGTCTCAGTCTGTATTCATAGGAAAGATTCTCCAGTCCTCTGAACATATTTGTGGCCCTCCTTTGCACTTACTCCAGCAGTTCCAACTCCTTCCTGTGTGGTAGGCTCCAGAACTGGACATCATACTCCAGGGTATGGGAGTGGGGTCTCACAAGAATGGAACAGAAAGGGAGAATCATCTCCCTTGACTTGTTGGCTGCAGCCCACACATATGGTTGTCTTTCTGGGCTGTTAGTACATGTTGCCAGCTCATGTCCAGCAAACAAATCTTTGTTAAGCCTCACATCTCAGTTCTGAAGTAAACTAATCCTGCTATCCCATTGTCAGGGAACACTAAGGCCCTGCATGACCGCCCTTGTTACTATCTCCTGTCTCCCTTACTATGTGTTCATGCAGTACAGTAAAAGAAGCACCAAGAGAGTCACAGTACAGACATAGTTAAAACCACAACATGAAAACTTTTCAAAAGGGGGTGGGAGGTGAGCTTAGCTGTCCATGGAGTTCTCTTAGCAGAACAGGGGGGGGGGAAACGAAGGTGGAGGAATCATGGAAAGTTTTAGCATCTGTCCACTGTATCTCAAATACAAGTACTCCTTCTTTTTCTCTTGTCGCATACGTCCAAAACATATAACATTTTTTACTACTCCTTAGCAGCTCCAGGCCACCATTTTTTTCCTTAAAATTCTCATTTCTAGTTCTCTTATTTCTCAAAACCTTACCTTAAAAAAACATCTTATTAGAAATGTTTTCTGCTTTTTTTCTTTCCTTGATTATTTCTCCTTGCCTCTTCGGTGCCTATTTGCAATGTTCTTTCAACCTATCTGCTTTAAATAGTAACTCATTTTAAGATACGAGAAATGGACCTTCAAAGGCTTACGGACATGCATTTAGGTGGCAGTACTGAGCTGCAGGCTCTAAAAGCTCTGCCCTCCAAATGCAGTAACAGGGCTGGTTCACAAAGTGTCCTGTTGAACAGCCTCCTCAGAATAGAATTTATTTGCTCTGAATTTAAAAAGATGGTTATTTATTAACAATTAATAAATATTAAAACTTAAAAATACTATTATTTGCCATACATAAACCTACTTACCAATTCTATCAATAAAAATGCTGATCAATGTGAAAATCAATTTTATCTACAAAAATTCTGACCTATATTAAATTATTTCAATTAAAAACAAATTTATTTACGATTCTAGTAAGATGGCTGGTTATCATTCAAATTGTTGTATCTACACATTTCTCACTAGAACCATAAAAAAGGATTTTTTAATTAAACAAGAAAGATTAGATTGGATTAGAATTAGATTAGATTTAAAAAAAAAAAAAAAGTTATCTTCAGTAAAGTAAAGGTTATACATTTCAACTACCATAAACAATTGCAAAACTCCAGTATGTGTAGGGTTAAAGGGTGGAAATGTGCCACAGCTTGCAGTGGAAATTTCCACTGCGTGCTTCATTGGCAGAGGAATGAACCATACCCATAGTAAGGGGGGGGTGTGTGTGTGTGGTCTCTTCATAAATACATTGGAATGCTGTGTCAGATTATTTTTCCTTCCAGCCTTCTGACCAGTTTTTGTTTTGGTCTTCCTGAGTTTTGTGTGCTCACGATGCACACAAATTCCCTAACATTTGTGGGACATTTGCCTAAGAACAAGCTGCAGGATCACGTTTTAGCTTGCTCTGCTTAATTCCCAACTGACTGAGTGCACTGTCCATAATCTTTTCCAGCCTTTGTCACCTAGTCAGTCAGTCTTCCCTTTTTATTACTGAATGTACCTGTTTGCCTTTTTTTTTTTTTAAATTCTGTACAGTCAATGCTTCATTATGGATATGTGAAAAACTTTAGGGTTTTGAGGACAAAAACTATTCTGACTGTGAAACAGCGATTCCTGTGCTTCCAACCTAGTAACTAGGTGCAGGATACAAGAGGAAAGTTAGGAATATCTGGAGAGAAGCTACATAAAAAGGCCCTAGAAGCTCAGTCCTGGAATCTGATGTATGATTTGGAAAAGACCTGCTATAGCAAACTACCATAACGGGCTGCATTGTTATTCACAAATATCAAAAGTAAAGCTGACTGCAAAGGAACTTAAAAAAATATGTTTGTGTATGGTAAAGTGACTGCCACAAGGTAGGAAGGTTTTCACACCAAAAAAAAGTCTCTCAGTATATTTAAATATGAGCTTAATTGAGCTTTTGGCACCCAGATAATAAAATCTTCGTCAATGTGGAATGTTTTCTGAAAGCATTAATTCAGTGAAAATCAGAACGTTGCACAATGCTCTGAATTATTAGGAAGAGAATAAAGAAAACATAGATGATTATGCCTTTTTAATATCCTTTTTATGGGTTAATGAATTCTGAATACTGCTCACAGTTCTTTTGTCACTGCTTAAGAGCATATGGCAGAAACAGGAAAGGAACAAAGAAATAAATTAAAGTGGTGGGAGGTAGTGTTTCCACATTAAGCCTGAGCAGGGTAGGACTTCGATTTTTAAAAAGAAATATTTTAGACATTACATCATTTGAGTAAAGGTAAATAGAAAACAGTTATTAAGTACCTCAATTTAAACACTAGAGAGCACTAAGGGAACCACTCACCAGCAGAATTTGTAATCTCAAGAGAAAGTCTTTTTTTGGAGTAATACATTCATTGAGGTAGTTCTTGCTGTGAAGTGTTGTGGTAGTCAATATTTTAAGGCACTACGGACAAAAGTGACAAGCTGCAGTGAATCCAGTGAGCAGTGGTGAAGCTCTGCAGCTTCTGACTCAGGGAATAACTTGGATGGAGGATGCTCAGACAGACAGAATGCCTTCTCTGGTCAAGTCTTCCCCAAGCAGCTGCTGTGGAGCCACTGTAGGAGGCACTCTGGGATGAGACAAAACTTCAGGGTGTCCTAGCACAGCAAATAAACATTCCTTACTCTGAGAGTACAACACCAAGTTTAACAGTAAGCTAAAAGCAGCACCTCGAAGTGTGAAGACATTTGTAAGGTAAGTGACTGAACAGGAAAGCTCAAAGGGTAGTAATGAGTGTGGCTACATCAGTCACCAGAGGTTTTCCTCAGGTCTCAATTCTAGGGCCAGATCTGTTCGATCTATTTATCAATGATCTGGGTGCAGGAGTTGAATGCACCATTAGCAACTTTGGTCATGATCCAAACCGGGAGGTGCTGTTGGCTCTCATGAGGTTCAAGAAAGATTGCAGAAGGATACTCTAGAAGGATAGACTCTAAGTAGACTGGATCATCGGGCAACCATCAAAGGCACAAAATGTAAGAAGATGAAATATCCAGATGCTGCACCTGGGGCACAGTAATGTGGGCATAATTGTAAACTAGGAGAGAAGGGGCTAGAGAGCAGCCCTGCAGGAAGGGATCTGGAGGTGCTGGGCAGCAGCAGACTCACTCAAGAGGAGTCAGCAGTGTGCCCTGGCATCCAAGAAAGCAAACCCCATCCTGGGGAGCCTGGCTAGTTGGCCATGAGTTGGCAGTGCCACTGTATTTGGCACTGGTGCAGCCTCATCTTGAGGACTGTGTGCAGAGCTGAGCCCCAAAATTCAAGAAGGATGTGAGGTATCCTTGCCCAGAGGAGGGCAGGAAAACGGTGAAAGGGCTGGAGGAATGTCCTTTGAGGAGCAAATAAGGATTCTGGGTTTGTTCACTTCTGAGGAAGGAAGCTGAGGGCTCCTCATGGCGCTCTGCAGCTCCTGAGGAAGGGACGTGGCAACGAAGGTGCTGAGCTCTTTTTCTTGGGATCTAGTGTTAGGACATGTGGCAACAATTCAAAGCTGCATCAGGGGAGGTTTAGGCAGGCCATTGAGAAGCNATCTTCCTCTCCTCTCCTCTCCTCTCCTCTTCCATCCTGAGAGTTCCCAAAGAAATACTAACGGTGTGAAACACACAAAAGGAGAGAGATCTTTAAAATATTTAATATTAATCTAGCCCTACTAATCTTTTAACAAAAAAGGATTTTACCTTTGGGAGGTTTAAAACTCCCATCTGAGCTGTCTGTAACACTTTATTGTCATTAATAGTTTGTAATTTTCTTTGTTGGTTTCTATGTCTAACCAGATCTATAGGGCCATGTAAAGAACCACCTCTGTGTATTCTGGAAAGACACATGATGAAGTATGATTACAGATCAAGGAGTGTAAATGATAAAGAAAGGCTCAGACTATATTTAAATTAAATGTAATGCATTTAAATTAAATGTAATGCATTTTTATTTTTTTAAGTTTTGTTTTTTCTCTTTGTAGTATTTAATTTCACATAGTTTTTAGGGACCTATAGTCTACAGGTTGAAAATCCAAAACAATATTCTGGAAGGGTAATGGCAAGAGAACATGTTTAGCATTCAATAGCTTAAATAGTGCAGAAGACTGTTTCTTGTTACTGCAAGTAAACTTTCAAAAGCTGCTTGCACCTATAGAAATAAAAAATAAATCACTATTATATTGATTTTGAGTCCAGGGTGATGTTGAAAAAGGGACAGCTCATGTAACAATACTGTATGAAGTATGGATATGGTAACCATTAATGCAAATTGACATTGTTGTTCCTCTACCTTGAAAAATAGCATAATAGAACTAGACAATGTTGGTGCACTCAGCACAGATGATGAGAGAGTTACTGCAGAACTGGAGATTAAATGAGAGATGAAACCTGGAAAAATTAGAGCTATGAGTAAGGGCTATGAAATTATGAATGTATGTGGAAAGTGAACATGGAATGAATGCCCAAAATTTCTCTTAATAAAAAAAGTTGCAACATATGAAATTAAATTATTAGGCAGAAGTCTACACAGACAAAGTTTTCCATACAGTGAATAACTAAGTAATAGAATAACAAAACAATAAAACTGACTGCAAGAGGATTGCCTGAACATAACACTATAAATTATATTTAAAAAGCAATTAGACTGAATAATGGAACAAAGAAAATCAAGTGAAAACTTCTAGACACATAGACATTTATAAATTCCTGTTTTAAGTCATAGAATTATAGAATCACAGAATCATAGAATGGTTTGGGTTGGAGGGGACCTTAAAGATCATGTAGTTCCAACTACCTTGCATGGCCAGGGACACCTCCCACTAGCACAGGTTCCTCAAAGCCCCATCCAACTTGGCTTTGAACTCTTCCAGAGTTGTCCCAACAACAGCTTCTGTGGCGAACCTCTGCCAGTGTCTCTCTCTGATCTCAATCTCTCTTCTTCCAGTTTAAAGCCATTGCACCTTCCCCTATAACTCCATGGTATTGTAAAAGGTCCCTCCCCAGCTTTCCTGTAGCCCCTTCAGGTACTGGAAGGTTGCTGTAAGGTTACCTTGGAGCCTTCTCTTCTCTAGGCTGACCAAGCCCAACTCTCAGCCTGTCTTCATAGGGAAGGTGCTCCAGCCCTCTGGTCGTCTTCATGGCCCTCCTCTATACTCACTCCAAGAGTTCTATGTCCTTCTTATGCTGGGAGCTCCAGAACTGGACAATGTATTACCTAAAGCTAGAATGGCATATCAGAGGAAACACCACTATAGTCCTGTCCTCGCCAATTCTTCCCCTAAGCTTCTCTGCTTTTGGCTGCCAGCAGGGACAGGATTCTGGACTTTCTGACTGACTTAGTACAATATAAAGATAATTATTTCAACTTTTCATACAACATTTGGTTATGCTGTTTATAGAATAGTCATGAACTCAGTATGAGTAAATTAATCATTTCTCAAGATAAAAGAAAAAAACTTCAGGTCTACTCTGCTTGTCTGACCCCACCTGGAGTACTGTGTCCAGTTCTGGAGCCTCCGACATAAGAAAGACATAAAGCTGCTTGAGTGTGTCCAGAGGAGAGCCGCAAAAATGATTAGTGAATTGGAGCACCTCCCTGTGCAGAGAGGCTAAAGAAGTTGGGGTTGTTCACCCTGGGGAAGAGAAGGCTCCAAGGTAACCTTACAGCAACCTTCCAATATCTGAAGGGGCTGACAAGAAAGCTGGGGTAGGGCTTTTTGCAGGGGTGTGTAGTGAGAGGACAAGAGGAAATGGTTTAAAACTTGAAGAGGGAAGATTTAGGTTAGACATTAGGAAAAAATTCTTACCTGTGAGGGTGGTGAGACACTGGAACAAGTTGTTCAGGAAAGCTGTGGCTGCCACTTTCATAGAGGTGTTCAAGGCCAAGCTGGATGGGGCCTTGAGCAACCTGGTCTAGTGGCAAGTGTTCCTGCTCATGGCAGAGGGGCTGGAACTAGGTGATCTTTAAGGTCCCTTCCAACCCAAACCATTCTATGATCATTCTATCATTCTATGATATATGAATTGTTATTACTGTATACTTTACAATGCAGTTTGTGAATGACTCATTGTTTTTTATGGTGAATTGAGTATTTTTAGCTGAACATATAAAGAAAAAAGTAAATTCTGGTTACTGTCTTTTTCAGACAGTTCCAACCTTGATTTGTTTTACTGTTTTGTGAATTCTTTATAGAATATAGAGGTCATTTAGCTGAAGCCGCAATGAGCTCAGAAACTGTGTTTCAAAGGAGAATTTGAAATTTGGGCCAAATATACTTTAAGTATGTTTATATGTACCTTTTAGAAATATAATTTAGAAAAAAATATCTGAACAAAATTGTCGAAACCAAAATTCAGCCTGTAAATTTAATCACAACTGAAAGAATCTCTCAAAGTTGTCAAATTAATTCTGCAAAAGACAGAAATCAGGCCAAGAGACCTTTCAAATACCTTTCTAATGGAAAAGGAAACTACAGCTGTTACCACACTTCAAAATAGATGGTATGTTTAGAGTACTGACTTGAGACAGGATTCACAGGTTTAAGATTGACTGTCTTAAAGTGCTTCCGCCCTCTAGCACTACACATCCATCTGGGCCATGGAGAAATGAGGAACACTAGCCTAGTCATTATGACTATTACAGATCTATAAAAATGCAAAAAATCTAGAGAAACAAAGTCCACAGGTAGGTGGTATCTTGATAAAAATCTGGCTTGGTCACAGAAGCAGCACAGACTGTAATAACTAAAGAAGTAACTCAGAATTTGAAGTACTCTCAAGTGGATAAGGCTCCAAGTGTGTGTTTGAAAGTGAGGTATCATTCCTCTGTGGAATTGTTTATTGGCATCAGTGATTCCCTGTGTTACATGAAGTTGCCTAGTACATGAAAAGAAGCTGTAAATCTCATTTATTTTGAGATTTTAAATGGAGTGGTGACAGACTATCTCTATCTATGGAGCTGTGAGCAGCCTGGTCTAGTGGGAGGTGTTCCTGCCATGCACGGGCAGTGGGAACTAAGTGATCTTTAAGGTCGGTTCCAACATAAACCACTCAGTGATTCTATCATCAGTAGCAAGTGGAAGTATATGTCAACATCCCCAAGTTATAAACAAAACCAAACAGAAATGCCTAGACCAGGATTTAAGAAAGAATTGGCTCCTCGGAGCAAGGCAGACACAGACTTGATTTGAAAGATTTTCAGAGGATAATACACAGATTTTAAACAAACATTTTAAGCGGAAATTACAGTAGCAAAGCAGCACATCTGTTTTTGCTATATAATCTATATCCTGCAGCTAACAAAAAGCTCCTGTATAAGCATTTAAATATATACTAATTTCAATCCAAATTACTTTCAGTGCCATTCAAGCATATGTATTGAAGCTACTGATGGCTACTGAAAATAACATTAAAATTATAAATAAGCCACTCATTAATGATGAAGAGACAGAGCAATACCATCATTACTACTGCTAAATCAAGGGCAGTTATATTGAAATCTTGTTTGTCACCTACCAATAAATGAAGGCTAAAAATTAGAAATCTTACTATAATCAAAGCAGAGTTCAAAAGGAAAAAATAAAAAATACCAACACAATATGGGGTTGCAAAGCTGCCATCACTGAATGAACCAAGTGATCATGGTTCTGGGGCAAAAATCAACATGGGCACAAAGAATGGTGTTCCATGTATGGTCTCAAGTGTCCCTGATATGACTGGTTCTCCCAGCTGGCATGCATTTGTTTGTGAAGAAGACCTAAGTGAAACACAGGATGCCTGTAATTTGGCCTGTAAGAAACTAACACTTTGCAATAATTACACCCAAGACACACAGTCAGGACACAAATAGATCAAATAAGCCCTCCACTGTAATGCATTTTCAAAAGAAATTGGCCAGATAGACATCTACCTTGAAAAATACAAATCTTCTGCTTGGCATTATTTCTATTGTTAAGAAATAGGGAAGACTATTTCCATTCTCTTTCAGAAATGGAAATAAATATGGCTAGCCACAGGTTGGGAAATAAATTGCTCACTGCAGAAGTAAAGCAGTGGGAAAGAGAGGTTCTAAGTGCTGTTGTGACTCAAGAAAATCCTTCCCCTTGGATGTGCTGCATCATATGGTGGCCACTCTACATGCTTTTACAAACAGAACTATTTAGGTACAACAAGGTTTCTGCTGAGAGACAGCAATGTAATAATCAGATTTCTAAAGAAATTCATGTAACTTGGGCTCATCAAGAGCTTACTAAGCATTTGGTAAAGTAACACATTAAGCCCTCTGCTGTTACTAATGAAACTTCAACAGTTTTTCAGGTCACTTGGAATTCAGTCATGTCAAGAAAAATAAGGCAGAAATATAGCAAGAAGTAAGAAATCTTAGTGATGTGAATGCTACAACAAAATAACTACTAAACTAGTAGTTATTCACTACTCTAAACTAGTGAAAAAAAAGGTCAGAAGACCCCACTGGATTTCACATTGTATTTCTGCTGTCAAAAGAAGAGAATGGATTTATTTTGAAAATTAAAAATGTGGGCATAGTCACTTACTTTTATCTAAGATTAACACTTTCAGGTTTTGGAAGTTGAGACAGGAACAAATAATTTGTTTTGAGCTGCTGATGTTTGGGAGATCTATACATATTGCACCTCTCATCTTGAATGTGAATGCCAGGCCTTTGGTGTTCTACAGTATGTTTTGAAGTGGTAAGATTTTTTAAAAACACCTGCTACTATAATAACTAAAAGAGTGGCAAATACTTCTAAGGAAAGATGCAATTAGCAATCAGAAAAAAAGTTTTACATTAATTGTAAAAATCCAGATCTCAATGGATGTGCAGTAACAGATTCTAGTTCACACTGACATTTTTATCAAAATGGCAGACAGGGTGTTTGGGGCTAGGGCACATTAGAAACCCTTGCTTGTGGTTTCTAATTTCAAGAAAAATGCTTGTGGTAATGAGAAAAATAATATCCAGTGGATGCACTTGGAATTGACAAATATGGCTACTTGGGATTAGATTTTTCAAATCTTTAAGAAATTCAGAAGTTATTACAAAAATGCCTTAAAGAGTTACACCTGATACAGTTTTTAAGAGGTCACAAGCATCTGATTTACCTGAAGAAATTTGCCTCCACTGTAAGTGACTGTTTAAGATCTGTATTGGTAGCATTGTTATCCATTCTGATCTGACCACGCATCCTCAAACATGTTCCTGCCATGACAAGGAATGACTGACACCCAGAGGTCCTTTTTGAGCATCAGCACTTTATTCATGAAACATCTCTATTTTTACTCTTGTCATTATCTTGTCCACAAGTACAGGCATAGTTTGTGCTACTTTATAATTGGTTATTATGAGCTGATCATACATGTTGCACGCTGATAGGCTACGACTGCTTTGTTTGTGAGAAGCAGAGACTCCTCTAACTACTTAATGCAATCTTCCTAAAAAGCAAAATATGTGCTATTCTATTCTTTTGCCAAGGTCTTGTTATGTCTGTTACCTACATTCCTCTTACCCAAAGGGCAAAACACTAGTACATCTAGGCCAAAGTCTTCAAGGCTTAAAACATGATCTGTTACATTTACACCCCCTTCCATAAAAGAAAGACTGCCAGATAGCACCATCTTTTTGTTAATTCAATACATGCTGTGACTATGAGCATCTCTCACAGGTGGTCACTTTGCATGTTTTTATTGTTTACTACACTGAGTGGCCATAAAGACAGTTAAGGGTTTGGAGTTTCTAAATACAAGGAGGTGCTGAGAGAGCTGGGACTGTTCAGCCTGGAGAAGAGAAAGATCAGCAGGGTGTTATCAATGTGTATAAATACCTGTGGAATAAGAATGTTGGACTAAACATGGAGTCAGACACTACTTAGTGTTGTCCAGTGAGAGGACCAGAGGCAATGGGAAGAAACTGAAATATAGCAAATATTGTTGAAACAAAAGAAAAAACTTTTTTACTGTGAGTTTGACAACGGAGTAAAGCAGATCACCCAGAGACATTGCAGAGTCTCTATCCTTGGCAATATTCAGAACCCAAATGGACCCAGTCCTGGGCAGCCTGCTCTGAGCAGGGAGGCTGGACTAGACAATTTCTAGATGTCTTTTCCAACTTCATCTTTGAATAGTTGATTCTGTTGTTTAATTCATGTCATATATCCCTCTGAACAGGCACCTTACTGTCCTGAATATTAATAAAGTGTTACATGACAACCTACATAAAATTCCAGTGACTGATTCAATTACACTCTGCACTGATCTAGAGGTCTTCTGTCAAGTGTCCCTAGTGAGATACTGAAAAAGGAGGGGTTTTTGCTTGCTCTGATATGCATTTTTTCAAAGGCTGAAGAGTTATTACCACCTGCAAAACATTAACTGAATAAGCAACACCAAATAATTTAAAACATCTGTTTTTGTGACGAAATCTGAAAAAACAAACCAAAAGCTTTCTAATAAAAATGCTGTCTATCAGGATAATCTTGAAGCAGTCTGAAAAGTTGCCCAATTCTTTCATGGCTGGTGCCTTTTAAAACTACTCCCTGTTGTGCAGCTGTTTGCTGAAGTTCCTGAAGTCTGTTTTGTCTTGCCAGAGTTACTCTCCTTGCTCACAGTTCAAAGACATGCCATGCAAAGCACAGCATTTTTATGACATTAACTATTAAAATTGTTTATTATTTTACCTTGCCCTGAGTGTGATGGATATTTCTCTGAAAATGTATCACAGAAACACTTGGGTCTGCCTTTATCCCATTGATGGTCTTTATGCCTAACACGGCACATATTGGTTTTGCTATGTTGGATATTTGGTGGTACAGGAACAGCAGCTTTTTGTGTTCATGAAATCATTTCCCTTATCAACTAGTAAACTCAGGATCACTGCAGGCCTCTCCCATGAGCAATTGCAATCTGCACACAGAGCTATAGACTGGAGCAATATAGTGGACAGTTCTTTTGCCCCATACATGGCTGGTGGCAAGCTCAGAAGACCTGAATTACTGTGTACGTGGGCATCACCTTGGGCCCAGACTTAGTTCAAGAAGGTTTCACAGTCTTAGACTGAAGCTATGCTTGATTGCCACTGCTTTTTTTTTTTTTTTTTTTTTTTTTTTTTTAAAAGATCCCTCTTCTCCTGCATGGTAAAATTCTTCAACCTTTATTATCACCTTTCCTGCTGATAATAAAAAAGCTTTTCTGCCTTTTTTGACTGGTGCTATGTTGTCTTGGTCATGTGTATGAAGAAAAAAATTTTTTCAACTTGTTATTTTAGCCCAAATACAAGCTTCTGAGACATTTTTCACTAACATTTCTTTCTTTTTCTTTGGAAAATATAAAATATAAGCCATTGTCCTCTTTCTCCATCTCTAGAATTCTTTTGGGTCCACAGTCCTACCTATTATTTCCTGTTTTTACTGAGTTACTGATTTCAGTATTCCATTGACTACCTACTCCTGGAATACTTATGATGCTTATAAGCAGGACTCCAAAGCTGTCTTCATTACATTGCCTGCAGAAGCATCATAATTCAGATTGTGGTTTGTTTATCATACTGACCAAGAGTATCTCAATGTTCCCTTGTACCTGTAGTTAATGTCACTTGTTTTATGTTTTTATATTTTTGACAATATATTATACAGTTGATGGCTGGACTAAGAAACACATGCTTATTGGCATGAAAGTAATGATGCTTATTATTATAAAATCTCTTGATCCGTGAGATAGATAATTTCATTAATTAGGTAATTATAGTGATTGCAAATATTATTATTATTGATACAAAGAACTTTATTTAAGCTATTTATCTTGCTATAGTGTAAAGCGTGACAATGCCGCAATTCATTTCACTGATAAATACTATTTTTTACCAGGAGGTGGTGCCAATGTGCCACTAAATTAAAACGAAAACACTTCAATTTTCCACTTAGTAGAAATGAAAATAAAAGCCATCATTTGTGATTTCTGCGCTTCTTTTGGAAGAGGTGTATTGAACAGTCAAGATAAGGAACCAATATCTTATAACATAGAAGGTGTAGATTATCAGTTTATCAGCTTTTGTGTACCTGATGAGAAGCTGCAGTTTTGATTTTTATTTTATTTATTTTTTAGTATTCTGGATTAAGAAGAAGTTCTTTAAAGTCCCAGAGGGAAGATTAAAATACATTCACAAAAAGTAGCTCAAAAAGGATTCCTTGGAATTAAACTCTGAGTTTTCTGGGTATAACTAGAATTTATAAATAAGCCAATTTCTTTTAAGCATTTTCAATTATGCTGTATCTTCCATCTCATTGGAACACTAATTTTTTTATAGGCCTTGGTATCTAGTATTTAGGTTTTCGGCATATTTTGAAAATCAGAATATTTAGACAGTTGTTTGAGAATATTTTTCTTTCCTTATTATTTCCTCTGGAGAGCCTAATGTGGTTCAGCTGCCAGCACCTGGGGTGAAAGGGCTGTATCCACACTCACTGGATGTACACAGAACAGAAATGGAGGTATTGTCCTGCTTTTTCCTGACCTGGGAAATTTACTGTCAGTCACCTTCAGCTGCAGAACAGACATAGGACGTACTTAAATTGCAAGCCAAAATAATTGCAAATGTGGACCTGAGAAGAGGGAGGTAGGTGCCTGGCAGGGATGTGGCCCTGCCTCTCATCCCAGCCTGCCATCTAGATGCTGGAAGTCCTTCAATAATAGGCTGTAGGTATTTCTTTCCTGAAGTTTCCCAGGAAGCGTGGCCTGCATGGTCACTGTCCCTTCCTCACAGCTACCAACATGATGGGACTGTAGCACTTGTTCCTCTTTAAAAACAGACTGGCAGATATGCAGCTTCTGCACAGCAGCACCTCAGACAGCAGAGATGAAACCTCTGGCCAAGAGGCTGGCATCATGCTTTGTGAGGTGGTTATTGCAGAGCTGCTAAAAGCAAAGACATGTCTGTACTGGAGTTACTCAACCCACAGAGAGCTGAGGACATGCTGCTTCATATGTGGAGGCCTTTTGGGGTCCTTTCTAAGGAAAGATCTGAACCACAAATCTTGATTTCTCCAAGTGTACACACACCACTGCTGACTAAAGCAAAAATCACAACCTCTGCCTTAAGTAAAATACAGTATTTTACAAAACAAGGACTCTTCCATGGCATTGTACTCTCAGTAGAAAAAATTAGATTAAAACGTTAATATACATCCTGTCCTTTCTTTAATTACAAGATTCTTTCATCAGTTCTGAGAGGAATGACAGTGCTATACATTCATGGAGCAGCAACATGAAGGTTACAAGAGTACCCTACATTGGACAGTTATGCATCCCAGTTTGCCAAACACCTACTTCATGTGTTTACATGGTACTTTATATATTTTTACAGACTTTAAAACATACAGTAATACTATATTTACATAGTACTCTTGATTCTTTTTCATCTTCAAGCACTCTGCATATGTTAACCACCCTTAACTTCTTAATGCTCTTATTAATCACTTCAGTACTTCTTGGTCTTCCCCTTCTCTAAGAAATGTTGAAAGACCAAGCTGTAGAGTTGCTGCTACAGCATTAACTCCATGTCTTAAAGAAATCAGCACAAACCTCAATAGCATCCACTTAAAACACTTGATTATACTGCAGAAAGATTGGAGGGTTTGCATTAAACCGTTTGCAGAACATTGAAAAAAAGATTTTATAAGACTTCTTAATTTAATAAGTTTTCTTACTGCATACAAATAATGAATTTCTGAGAATAGGTTGTCATTGTAAAAGACTTAGACAAATTATTTTTAAAATCTCTAAGAAAAAGCCTAATACTTATGGAACACTGGTAACATATGCAAGCATATATTCAAGAATGTTAAAATGTCACTGCTGTATGTGCATCACCCTTTACACCCTACTTCAGTATTGAAAACTCTGAATACTGAAGAAATAGGCTCATTCTGTAACAGATGTTTCCCTCAGAGGTAACAAAGATAAACATGGAGTTAAAAGAGAGAAAGGACAAGCATAGTTGCATGGTTAATTAGGACAGGCACAGTTGCAGGTTTCTCTGAAATTGTAACTTGAGCTCAGATAAAATGGATTAACCTTTTAAACACAGAGCAGGTTTGATTGGAGGAATTCACTTGAGGAGAGAATGATTTTCAGAGAAGTCATGTGCTTGGGGGGAAAACAAAACAAAGCTAATTCTAAGAAAAGTTTGAAAGCTGAGAAAAGAAAACCTGCCTATTTTAACAATGTTAAGTGCTGGCAGTGGGAATGTTAGTTTTCTTCTGCTTATAAAATTTGGATCAGACTGGAAAATTAAGTGCTTGATTTTTAAGAACTGAGTCAATCTTTAGAATAATTTCTGCAATTATGTTCTCCCTGTAATTCCTTCTTGAACTTTATCCTGAGTAATCTTCACATGCGTGCATTGCATTCTAAGTCATTAAGGTTTTTTTTTCACCTTGTTTTGAATGGACCAAGGACCTGCTCCAAAGAGCAACTGCTGTATTCTAAATCACCAGTTCTCAAACTATTGTTTGCAGTCATCCACAGAGAGCTGGCTTGTCACATGGTGCTGGCTGTAACCTTGTAAACAGAAATAAAAGACACTAAAAAGATGTATTAAATACTTTCCCATGACACGGTCCCAGCAAATAAAACTGAAGTGACCATGCAGTGCTCTAGGAGAACCAGAAGTGTTCTTTGACAAATTTTGGATGCTGGATGTGATTTTCTGCACCTCTAAACATTCAGAAGCCTTCCACTGCTTTCCTTGGAGTATCAGAACTACTTACCACAGAGAAGAGAATAACAGGAGAGAACAGTGAAACTGAAAAGAGGAAGGCAAAATAAAACCAATGAACTTCAGGAAGGTTGATTCCAGTAAACTCATGAAAACACTGGTTAACAAATTATGGCAGGCAAGTTCATGAGGAAAAGGGGTTAAAGAGACCTGGCAATTCTTCAGAGTAATGGTATTGAGGCACAAGTACAAACTGGCCTGATGCGGAAGAAGGGTGGAAAACGTAAGAAGGGACAAGTCTGACAAAGTCATGAGCTTGTTATTAGTCCCAAACACAGGAAGAGAGTACAAAGAAAGTGGACATTAGTTTAGAATGCTAGGGACAAGAATTTTTCAGAAGATACAAAATGCAGGCCAAGGTACAAACAGCTCCAATTAGCAATGGAAACCTTCCAGTAGACCAGGTTGCTCAAAGCCCCATCCAACGTGGTTGTCAACACTTCCAGGGATGGGGCCTCCACTAACTCTCTGGGTGGGCAACCCGGGCTTCTTAATATCTAGACTAAATCTACCCTCTGCTATTTTAAAAAGTCCCTCCCCACCTTTCCTTCAGGCCCTCTTCAGTTACTGGAAGGTTTCTGTAAGATTTTCCCAGAGACTTCTCTTCTCCAGGCTGAGCAAGCCCAACTCTTCCAGCCTGTTTTCATAGGAGAGGTGGTCCAGTCCTCTGACCATCTTTGTGGCCCTCCTCTGAACTCACTCCAACATCTCCAGGTCCTTCTAATGTTGGGGGCTCCAGAACTGGACACATTACTCCAGGTGGGGTCTCACCAGAATAGAGCAGAGAGGGAGAAATCACCTCTCTTGACCTGCTGGTCACTCTTCTTATGATGCAGGCCAGGATATAGATGGGTTTCTGGGCTGCAAGCACACATTGACAGCTCAAGCTTAACTTCTAATCAACCAACACTCTCAAGTCCTTTTCCTCAGGGCTGTTCTCAAGCTATTCGCCACACAAACTGTATTTGTGCTTGGGACTGCCCCTATCCAGGGTCATGACCTTGCAAGTGGACTTACTGAACTTCATGTGGTTGTCATGGGCACACCACTCCAGGCTGTCAAGGTCCCTCTGGATGGTTTCCCTTTCAGTGTCTCAACCACACCACACAGTTTGGTGTCATCAGCAAACATGCAGAGAGTGCACTCACTTCTACAGTCTATGCCACCTGAAAAGTTGTTAAACAACACCAGTCCCAGTACTGACCCTTGAGGAACACCGCTCAACACTGCCTCCGCTTGGATATTGAGCTGATGACCACAACTCTTTTGAGTGTGCCCATTCAGCCAATACCTCCCCCACTGAGTGGTTCATCCATCCAATCCATATCTTTCCAATTTAGAGAGTGGGATATTCTGCAGAGCACCGTCAAACGCTTTGCACAAGTCCAGGTAGATGGTGTTAGTTGCTCTCCCCTTGTCCACAGATGCTGTGAACTCACCATAAAAGGCCACCAGATTTGTCAGGCATGTTTTGCCTTCAGTGAAGCCATACAGGTTGCCACCTCCACATTTCCCATGTAGCATAGCAGAGCCCTCAGGATACTCTGCTCCATGATCTTGCTGGGCAGAGAGGTGAGACTGACTGGCCTGTAGTTCTTCCTTTTTTACTTTTTTGAAATGGGGTTATGTTTCCCCTTTTCCTGGGGCAACTTCACCAGACTGCCTCAACTTTTCAAGTATGATGGAAAGCAGCTTTGCATCTTTATCCACCAGTTCTCTCAGGAGCCAAAGGTGGATCAGCTGCCATGGACTTGTGCGCTGTCAGGTTCTTTTGATTGTGATAATGGAAAATCTATCTGTCTGAGTTGATAGATTTTTGAAATTTGGCTTTTCCACTGTCCAAAGTCACTGAACAGCCAGGTTTCATGAAAGTATAAAGCACTTTACAGTACCAGATGAGCTGCTTTTACAACATACTATTCCTCAGTTCTCCTCAAAGTGTTTTACAAGGCATAACTCCAATAAAACATCTAATCAAGGAACTCACCTGTGCAAAACAGAACCCCTCTTACAGCTGAAGGCTAACACCACTTTTGTATGTTAGTGTGAAAATTCCATTTATTCTCTTGTTAGAAATAATGCTTAGTGTTGGTTGTTGTGGGGGTTTTTTTCACAAGAGAATGAGAAAGAAATCCAGATCTGAAAGACATGACTCTTGCAGCCATTCAAGCTGAATTACTTAACTTCCAAAGCAGCTAGGCTGACAAAGTCACTGATACATTTCAGAGTGGATGCAGAGAAAGAAACCTTGGAAAGACACTTAGATTCATTACTTCTTTGAAATACTATGGTCAGAAATGGTTCATATTTCATAGAGTCAGCACTAGAATTAAACCAAAAAACTTATACTGTATTTTGTCCACAGAGGCTAAAATTTTTCCTTCTAAAAATTCCAGTGCTACAATCTGAAAAAGATTTGGAAACTATTTAGAAGAATTTATTTTTTAAAAAATCTGTTAAAACATTTATTGTCCTGTTAACAAACCAAGATTCTCAGATCTCCTCTGCTGCTACCTTTTGAAGGTTTTGTTAACAGATATTGAGCTGGGTGCTACAGAAGAATTTGTGATTTTAAATATTGCATAAACTATAACTTTTTCTGTTGTCACCAGCAGGTAGTATAAATTCAGCCTCTTACAATATGTAAGTGCAAGGGTACATACAAGGGTAGCAGCATGAATAAAATAGGTTTAAGAGCACAGCGGAGCCCTGTTCATCGCATGAGTGCGTGCTGTTGTGTTCTTGTGGACAAGGGGCTTTAAATGCTTACAAACAATACCTAAACAATAAGCTAATGGGTTAGACACTGGAAATAGCTACAAAAAAATGAATGT
This sequence comes from Florisuga fusca, assembly GCA_038090715.1. Taxonomy (NCBI): domain Eukaryota; kingdom Metazoa; phylum Chordata; class Aves; order Apodiformes; family Trochilidae; genus Florisuga; species Florisuga fusca. The sequence goes on along the minus strand of JAAWXA010000034.1, from coordinate 9,522,136 downwards.
TGCAAAAATCATGCACAGAAAAATATGGAAATCCTCTCTGCAACCTTAGCTTGCACAAGTTCACACTGAATACCTTCACAGATATCCTGCTCCAACATATGGCATGTTCCTCGTCCAAAATGGTTTTTATAATACAATGTTGTGATAAATATGTCTACAGTAATTATTTTAACAGCTAACCTGACACTCTTACAATAAATTTCATCCCCAAACACTGAAAGTTGGGGAAAATTCTGAGCATTGAAAAAAAAGATTTTATATAGTTTTAACAGAAATGTGAGGTGTAATTATTAAAAACATTTATGTAAAACACAGCTGCAGGTACAGACAGACACACACAATTTTTCCAGATGGGTCTAGAGAAATTCATGCCATTCTGGCAGTTACAATACTATTAAAATACCCACAGGTATTATTTGTAATTTTATAAATATTCATGAAGCACCCCCAACATAAACTTCTTCAATAGGTAGCATCCAGGCAATTTGATTTTTGTCATAACACTTAACTTCTGATTGGATATAATTATTTTTTCAGTTTAAACTGATGGTACTTTTATCATCCAGTGATGTGCCTAATGCAGTGCTCACATTATTTTTTGTGAGGGATTATACTATCTTTTCTTGTCCCTGTCAATATCTTTCCCTTCTCAGAGCACTGTTCACTTTTTCACGATGAATCACTTGTAAATCCCCTAGCAATGCTACATCTTGTAACTAATTGTGGCCTTACGTGCTACCCCTTGTTTTGGGGGTCTCTAATTTGCATTTGGTGCACAACGCATGACAATAACTGTAAAGCCAACTGATTTTTTTAAGGGCACACTTACTGATTGCCTAAGGAAAGGATAAAATCGCGTATCTGCTATTAAGTGGGTCCTGACAAAACACGATCTTGTTCTCCTTCAGACATGAGAACAAACAGCAGCCATTTCTAGTCAACAGTAACTGAAGAGAATAGCAGGGCTCATTTGAAGTTTAATGCAGGAGGATCACAGTACCAGTTCCAGTGCACTGGTCGCGTTTCTGTCCTCAGAGTGACCCTGCAGGGCTCCTGTTCCCTGTCTCAGCGTCAATGCAGGCAGTCCCCTGAGGATGGACACTCCCTAACTCACCTTCAGGAGGCTCGAAGGATTAAATAATAGATGTGAGATTTACTTACAGTTAACTGGGATGCTGCAGTGTTACATTTCTGTGTCACATCTTTCAAAAACACTCACAAAACACCAGATGATAAGGCTGGCAATCAAAGGAGGCAATTTAAGTAATTGATCTTAAAAATGAAGGAAATAGCTTTTTTAAGGTCAAATCACTGTTTCTGCAAAATCAATTGATTCAGTGAGATCAGCTATTCACTCTTATAAGGTAACTTTAGTTTTCTGTAATGTTAGCTCTAGTGTGTATTTACAGATTGAATAAGTACAATTGAAGTTCATATTCTATTGTTTAGAATTTTCCCACTGTCTGGTGAATGAATACACACACTATTCCATTAGACCCAATTACTTTGCTCATTAAAGCACATTTTTGAGATAAAGAAATACTTCATTTTTTCAGTAGAATTCTTATATACAAAGACTTCTCTTCAACTGTACTCGTAACAACACAACAAGTACAGAAAGTCTCTGAGCTGAAAAAACACTGTGGGGTGACAGAGAGCATGTTTTCTTGCACTTCCCATCCTCCTGGCCTTCATTTGTGACCATTGCTGGAGACAAGAGTTTAATGGACACTTTTGGTGTAGCACAAAATCTCCATTCTTATATTCTGGTGTGGTGATCCATCCTGTTCAGGTGCAAAGAAGGACTGATGCACTTAGGTGCAGTTTAGCAGATGGAAACTGCATGAGAATATGCTAATCTTTGATTCAGCTCAGATATTTCATCTTGCCTTAGCTGTGCTAACTTAACACTTCTCTTAAATCCTGGTCTGTAAAAATGCAGATTATATACCTGGGAGGCATAATTCAATTAATTGTATGATTACAAAAACAGAGGTCCAGCTGCTGGTTTCCTCTACTGTTGCTATAAAACCTAACTTGCCATAGGACCACAGGTTTATGTCTGTCTACACAATTTAGAAGTAAAAAAGTCTGTACTACACAGAGGAATGTTGATTTATTTTATCTGCTTCCGGTGGTGTCATTTTAGCAACATACTTTTGCTGCACAACTGAACTGAAGATTTAAAAATAACTATAGCTTTAAAAGGTAGAGTACAAATTAATCCTTAGAAAAAAGATCTGAAAAGTTCCTTAACACATGGCCTAAATACCCACCTTCTTCCTAAGAGATTTCTGAGAAATTTACTCCATTTATCTACATAATCATTGGAATTTAGGGTGCATCTGTAGACATACAAAGTTACCTGTAATACCGTTGAACACTGTCTGAATCAGAAATGTTTAGTAAAAGTAAATTAAAGAGCATAACATAGGAAACAGAAGACTACAGGAAGCTTTATAGAGATAGGCATCATGAAAGTAATATAGTCCCAGTGCCTGAATTACAGATGGGTTTAGGAAAATATTTTTCAGTGCAAAAGGAGTGTACTGCTTCATCTCCTGACTAGCGTGTCTAAAACTTCCTATCCACAAGCAGTAAGAGGAAATACCTGAAAGGTTCTCACTCTTTGTTTGTCTTGCATAACAAGTGGGAGACTTTTATAATTTGTTTGAATGATGTATTTGAGTTGCTTTTATTGCAAGCATTTGCTGCCTACAGTAGTCAACTTCTCAGTTCCCATGGTGCTGTGTACTTTCTTAAAAGATGTTTCGTATGTACAGCATCAGATGTTTCTGTGGTTACTATGGTAATGAAAGTACTTGTCTTTTACAGAATTACAGAGTGAAAAACAGAGATGTAAAACAAGAAGACTGAACAGCAAAATTTTAAGTTAATTTCTGAGGTAGTTTTGGCTAATTTGATAATTCACATACCGGTGGCCTGTCTTTCTGATTAATATTAACATAAAACTGAAGTGGAATAATCAAAATAACTCCTTTATCTGGTCAACAGAATTTCTGCTTATTTGATTTCTACACTGTTTGCACAAATGCACACTTGGATGTGTACATTAGTTAAAAATGTGTCAATAACGAATCAGAAAGCAAGTATTTAATTTTTTCTGTGGTTTTGTGTACAATATACTCCATTACATTCTAACACAAATCATTATTATTGGTTTTACTGAACAAAGGAAATATGGCTATCTGTGTCCAAAGATAGAATAGAAAGCAATCTCTGCACTGTAAAACTAGCATTTTGAAGGTTAAATGCCCCATCCAGTCTCATGTAAAGAGGGCAGCAGAGTTCCCTGTGCCAAAGGTTACCAACCTACAGAATTAGACAATCAACTGGGATGCTCTATTTTGCAATAAATCCAAATTTCAAAGATGTCAGAGAAACAAAGGGCAGGGACTCTGAAAAAACAGAAGTATAAACACAAAGTAACCAAACAAGATCTACTTGGGGAAAATAATAGCTGTGGAAATGATTCAGCCTCTCATACACATAGTTATATCCCTTCTATACAAACTCACACAAGCACATGTAAACATAATACTCTACACACAAAGTATAAATGCAGCATATACCTAGGGAGGAATGAGAAAAAGTGGACACACATCCAAATCAGACAACAGATAGGAAATAATCTATGATTATGCAAAGAGATATGGCTAAAAAAACACTTTAAAAATGGTTATACCAAATTAAGCTGACATTAAGCAAAATAGGACTATATACTCTCTGTGCAGTTCTATTGCCACCATGCCTGTCATACTGGATACCACGTTTGCCTGAGTAGTACATTAAACCCCTTTTCAACAGTTGGAAACATATATTTTAAACTGTTAGACTCCTAGAAATGTTTTCAGTGGTCTAGAAATACATTACCTTACACTTAATGCTATCGCATTTCTATTTCTTCAGTCTCAAGGCCATTCAGATCTTTCTCTATGTCCGTAATTAACGTCAGGTGCCTCCCAATCTTATGGCAGTGCATACAGCTATTACAGAGGTTCTTGCCTTGAGTTTATGGTCTGAAAGTATTATGTACAAGAGGAAAGAAATTACACGAGAAACTAGATGAAAACTCAGGCCACTGAGTCGATGTGAGTTAATTATAGTGTCATACAGCATGCCTGTAACTAAGCCAAGACATGATCTCAGATCACCAGGGTAAGTTGCAGTCTTCTGTGGGGGAGAATAATGCTAAACCAACCGGCTCCTAATATCCCTAACACCATCACTGACACGAGAAACATGTTTAGGTTGGGGTTTTTTCTTCTCAGTGATATCAATGTTAACAATTTAATTTGCAATAAAACATGTATCATTGTTTATGTCAGAAATATTTTTTCTGCTTGTTCAAGTAATAAGGGGCATATTGCTTGCTTAGTAGTAGTAGTTCTAGAAATCATTTAGCACATACTATTAAAATTGTACCTGACAACAAGAATTACTACTTTCCATCCGCATTTTTCTCTGGCATTTATTAATATAATAAGCAAGCTGCTAATTCCTGCTAATTTAACTTTTACAACATTTCTGTGAAATGAAGGAAGGACATACAACTTTACAGATATAGTAAACTGGCTGAGCAGATTCTAGGCACAGATGATCTCCATCTTGGTTTGCTCCCTCTCACAAGGAGCTACATCCTAAATCTTACTTGTACCTGTGTACCTCAGCATTTTCCTGCCTCGTTTTTTATGTTTCTTGCCCACACCATTGTGTCTTCTGTGTATGTCCCCCACCTCCAATCCAGAAATCTCCTTGAGTTTCTGGCCCTAGCAAGCTAACACTCAGCTCCCCATCCTGCCCCCAGTTCAATCCTTTTTTCTGCTGCACTCCAGTCAGGTTTTTCTCCTCTGTCTGCACACCCAAGTGCAGAAGAGACCCCGCTGCTCCTGGCTTTTGCTTGCCTGGAACTGAGCTGGGCCACCAGCAGCTGGGAGTGTCTGTGCTGAGCAAGGTTTTGTGCCTTGGCTACTGCACAGCATGCACAGCTGTGTTTTTGGAGTGACATGTACAGGCTGGTCAGGGTCGAGAACTGAGAGAGTCCACCTCCATCAATCTTCAGACCAAGGTGCTGAATCCTTAAGAAGTATTGGAGCATATTCCAAGTGAGATAATTCAAAGTGTAACTCTGCTGTGTGTGAGTGGAGGAGCTCCAAGGGAACAGCTATAAGGACGCTCTGCCAGACTGCAAATACCATAGTACAGAAGTGGCAGGGATTTTCAAATAAAAGGTTGATAGCTATCTTCTGTTGATTTGAAAAGTTTTCTTCTATCTGGATGGAAGCATTACATACAAAAGCATTCCTCAAAACAGTTGGTTTATGACAGACATGCAGTCTGAACTGTCACTAAAAGCTCTGAAAAGTTATAAGCAACCGAAATTAGATATTTCATAAAAATGTCAGTCAGCTTGCATAAAAGAAAGTGCTGCCCAGCCCTACCTATAATTATTGTTCTATACAGTACAGCTACAGGGATGTGTGTTTTCCTACAAGTTTATACAAGTTACAGACTATTTCTTGTAAGTTCAAGGAAGTAGACATCATGGAATTATCTGATAGGAGAAGATAATTCCACAGGAATTAGTTTAGGCAGCACATTCACACAAATTAAAAACAAAACAAAAAAACCCAAAAGCAACAACAATAAAAAAACCACCAAAACAAAGGAAAACAAAAAAACCCCAACAATGCAACCATGATGTTTTAAGGAACATACAAATTCTGAGTAGAAGTTACCAGCATCTGTAGTGGGACAATATGATAAAGATGGTGCAGATTTTTCATAACTATTAAATTATGAAGGGCCTGAAATATGAGGACAAGAACTGTAGATGATGAGCAGAAGCCAGCTAATGACTTACCAAAAGGTAAGTAATACAGTCAGACAGTGAACTAGGAAAGTTTCATTAATTGCTTTGAATGCTATAAAGAGAATGTACTTAAAAGGCTCTTTGGTCTTAAAAGACTGAAGAAATATAGCCTAAAGCAATTTATGTACCATACTAAGACAACAAGACTTTTACATTTAGACCTCCTTAAAACCAGATGTCCCTCCAACTTTTAATAGCTGACCTTCAACATGATCCGGAAAACCAGCCTTGCTATGTGAAAGCTTAACCACTCCTTTTGCCTTGTTGCTTTTAAAGGTTGTTCATCCTTATGGATGAGTTTATGAACACTAAACACCAATGACATTATTTTTTATACAGGTATAAATGAAGGCAGAATTCCAAACAGATCTCTAAAGATTGAATCAAAGTGATAGATTTTTAAGAGCATTGACTGATTTGTGAGTTTCTTTCAAAACCCTTTGTAGTCCTGGAATGATTTTTGCTTACCTGTCTGGCAGAGCTTTTCCTCCCCCATCATGGTCAGTCTGTCGAAGTGAGTGAGTAACTGATCTTGTGGTTCACTGAACAAACAGAAAAGAGAAAAATTTGGATGAATCAAAATGATTTGTTGGCTAAAATAAAATTCTATTGCTTTCCTTCAGGTGTTTTACCTTTTTTTTTCAGCTAGATGTATAAAATCCAATTTAAAAAAATACAAAATACACATAGAAAAATTTGTATTTTGTTTTCAAAATCCCTGAAATAACTTCTTTAGTTGGACAAGTTTCACCTGAGACTACACTTTCAGATTACATTTATTTTCTATTTTTCCCTCTCTCTAATTATTTGTCCACTTGGGTTTAAGCCTCAGTTAAGCTGATCAATGGAAATTTTGCAGATTTCAATGAATTCTATTTGGAAAAATATTAAACAGTAAATTTTTTTACTGCTTTAAGAATTTTCTTCACTTGCAAGCAGTAATATATGTAGTAGATGCAATCCAAAAGCATCTAAAGAAAACACAAAAATACGCAAATATGCAAATATTACAAAAACATTTGTTACACTGATTATCTTAGTTTTGTATATCTCTAAAGAAATATATAATGAAGAAAGCTAGCAAAGATCAATAGCAGTAGGCATTTGTTCTGAAAAATAGCCAGCACTATATAGCTGAAATGAATTTTTAGTGACAAAAACAAAAGCTGTGTCATTGTAATGTTGTTGGTCATGAACTAGATCAAAAACTATAAAGTGATCTATACTGGTCCAGTCTTTTCACATGAAGGTGACAGGTGTACTCAAATGCGTAACATCGCCCACTGTGGCCAGAGTATGTATACTGTAGAAATTCTTTTGAATTCCTATGTAGCAAAACAACAACAACAAAACAAACAAAAACAAACAAACCCCACAAAAAACCCCTCTGTAAAATAAAACATGATGGAATGAGAAGCTTCTAATGTTGATGCATATTTTTAGGTTTTAGTTTTTATTTTAAAAATAGAATTCATAAGAAGGCTCAGCTTTTTGAATGTGGTATGGCCAAACTATAACATGCAATCCTTTGCTCAAAAGTGTAGGACTGTCTTTCCAGCCATCATGCAGAAAGAGTCTTATGCTCTCTGATTTCTTGTATGTATATGTTTCCAACATCTCTCTGCTCTAGATATTTCTAATACTTAGACACCTTCATCCTCACCTTCCTTTTTATAGGGATACTGTACAGGACACAATAAGTACCCAAAATCTCAGGTGGTATCTAAAATCAACTTAGCCATTAGATATTAAAAGGGGTACTAAGTCATCATCCTTCACCTGCCCAGTAAATATCTCACACTGCAAACCTTCACTGAGGAACAACAAGGGAAGCTGGAGTCCATGCCACACATTAGCAGCATTTATGCTTGAGAAATCTCTGGCAAACCTTTTGTTCCTAATTGAGAAAACCAGAATGACCCTGTTTACAGATGAATCCAAACAATTCTCCTGGTTTTGGATGATGTCTCACTCTGTCATAGCCATCAGTCAAAGAAGAGTAACTGTACTCGCTTTCACATTTTGACTGAGTGGGCATCACCTGACACAGTGAAGTCTAAAACTTCCCTAGAGCAAAGATATACTTAATAGCAACCATTCAATATGTAGCATAACAATTTATTTTCTCACTAATGAGTTACAAGCAAAACCCCACCTGACTGTTGAAAAAGTTAAAAGCCACAGGAAATACCTGAGAGAAAGGCAGACTCAAGGTGATCCAAGTAATAAAATTGCTTAGGCCAAAGAGAACTTGCTGAGAGGGAAAGAGAGAGACCCAGAGGTGCTCAGAACATCTAGGGAGAAAACAAGTGACTACTGAAACAGAAGAACCCCTCTGTTCACCTCTGACTTCAGACTGATGTTTGAGACTACAATGGAGACTACGTGGGCTTGAGCACTACTGCGTGTTAAGCCACAGACATTTTGTTGGATGTCAGCATGTGCTACCAATCTGTTGTGCCACAGCCACAGAACAGCCCATGTGAGAAGATGGGCTGGTCAGCATACAGGTTTCTCATACAACATCCTGTCCTGCAGCAGGACACAGTCTGATCCAGAAGAAAACTCCAGTGCATTGGTCCCAGCTGGCAGCACACACAAAAGGGATGGTTCTGCATTCTCCTGCAGCCACCAATAGCCCTCAGACACTCCAGGAGCCTTTTAGATGCCTCTGCTGAATTTACTCAGCAACCACAGATGCAATGGAGAACATCTGGCTCTGATTTGCTCAAATTCCCACATCACCTGCAGATTGGCTGCTGCCAAGCTCAAGGGCTACCCTTCTAGAAGATTCTCCACATGCCAGCCAGGTTTCTACCTCATTAGAGAGGCAATGTGAGTGACTGCAGGGCCACCAGAGTTCACACCTTTGTGCTCACAGGCTTCACATGAGAAGTACAGACTCTTTGAGCTGGAGGGCACGTTCATAGGTTTGGATTACCTGAGCAAGTCCCTGCCCATTATCTAACTGATGGTGAATGACCACTGTATTTCAGGCTGGTTTATAACTAGTTTAGTCATATTTACCACAATTAAAAACAAACAAACAAACATACAAACAAAAAACAAAACAAAAAAGCAAAACAAACAAAAAAAACCAACCAAAAAAACCCCAAACAAAACAAAACAAAAAAACCACATCACCAACAAACCAGAATAACTGCATTAGGGTATGCAATGCATTATGGATGAGGCGACCTGAGATCCACCTGGGCACTCATTAGCCTGGACATTTTTTTTTTTTTAATCGTATTCAATAACACTGTTACACTTTTTAGATAACATTTTTTATTCAATATATATTATGAACTTTCTAACTTTCAGCTGTAGAAAATACATGCAAGCTGTGTGTGAACTGGAGTAATGCTTTTGAATTGTTGTATTACTGTGTAACGTATGAGAAACTTCCAAAACAATCTACAAAATAGTGGGTAATAAATTGCAATTCCTGCTGTAGGAAGGTGAACAGAGAGCTCTCGGACCAAGACTCAAAGCCAGACACTGTACTTCCTGTCTTTCAGATCTTCTAACATGTAAATCGACCATTACAAAGAGGATTAACTATGAGAAGTGTACGACTGAAGCCCGACATTCAGCCCTGCTCTTTATTTGCTGCCAGAGCAGACCAGGTGTCCAGAATCCTAATGCTCCACTCTGCAGTTGGGGTTTATGTGATCTGCACACCAAGCACAAATCACCATTGTTTTCTGGCTTTAATTTATTGGTGTCTTTAACAACTGGCTATTTTGTGGCTAATTGTACTTTAAATTGCTAGTACAAAATCAAACAGCAGTTGGGACTCAAAACATGCACTTTCATGAAGTAAAAATTAATTTCATGCACTTTCATTTTTAAAAATGTTTTATTTTATCAGAGAATTAGATATATGCTCAGAACCTTCAGGCTTTCTCACAGAAAATTACCATGTGGCATTTTAGTTACATTAGGGGTTTAAGCTTCTCATTATTTTCTTAGGAAATTTTTATTATATGTACTAGAAATGGGATAATGTTGTAAGAAACTGTTTCCAAAAGCTGGAATATAGCATCACAGGCATATCTGTCCCTTTGCAAAATGAAGCCTCGGGCATCTGAGAATCTCCCTTCTTAGCACTTCTTGCAAAATTCTGACAAATCCCACTTTCGAAGATCTGTCTTATTTACCAAAAGTTATCTCATATCTTCAGCTTATAATGTGGGACAGAGCTGAGGGCTGGCAGGGAACATAGATAATACCTGACCACACATTTGGGATGTTATTCTTGTACAGTCCAGACCATGTCTTGTAAGAATACATTTCACTTTGAGGAAGTGAATTTAAACTACGTTACTTGCCAAATATTTTGCAATCTGCTGTGCTGAAAGACATCATGAAATAGTAATAGCTAGCTTCTCTCCCTGGAGCTAAGAGAGAGTTGTACAGATCTAGAAAGAGATGTCTCTTATTAGCCCGTTTTTGTAGATGAAAAACCCTGCAGGCTTAAAGATCATAAGAAACTTATCCTGGGACACACTAAGCACCCCTTGCAAAGCCGGAGGCAGACACTCAATCTCTCATGTCTATCCCATGGTCCAAAAAGAAGACCCCAATTTTTCAGGAAAAACTGAGGGCCTTCTTGACCTACACAAAATGTGTGGGTTGTCACATAAGATAGAAGCAAGATCCATTTTACAAAGAGCAAGATTACATGCCTACTTTTCCAGGGCCAGACTTCATTTTTCCACTTCAAAATTATGTCCAGGCAGAGCTGAAAGAGTTTTTCTGTTGATCTATGATCACCAGATGTACAGTTGCCCATGATGAAAGTATAAATTCTAATGTTATGGGGATGTGAGCTCAAAAAAATGCAGTGAGAACTATGGCAGCCATATAGTCAACTCTCAGTTATGTGTGTGTAGTTGCTTGGGTTGCTCTATATTAAACATTACTAAGCAAGTTCTGCTGTTATGTTTTTCCATCCTGTTAAATTTGGTTCCCATGTTGCCAGCCATGGAGTAGCCTGTGATTCTTCTAACAGTAATGAAGCAGTTTTAAGTGCTTGGAAAGGAAGAACAAACAAAATGAAAATGTAAACACATTTTGCTCTGTTTAACACATTTTGCACATTTGTTTAACAACAAGAAAAAATAAACCACTAAAAAATTTTTTTTCAAACTCATATCATAGAAGTAAAATCCTGGTTGCAAGTGCCACTTGTAAGACTGTAAATTCCTTACAAAATATTCTAGAAGGATGTTTAATGAAATTCATAAAAACATTAAGCTAGGGTAGAAATCTATCAACATTTGATGGGGTTTAACATATGATAAGCAGTAGATACAAAATTGTCTGGGCAATATGTAAGATCAATTATACTCTGCTTTTTTTAAGTCCTGGAACTGAAATCCTCCCAAAATGCATTGGAATCTCTGTAATTTACTCGAATGAACGCACCCACTGTTGAAATGCAGAGTTCCCCCTTCGTGCCCCCACCACACGAAGAGGCACGCAGTAGTTGTTCCATGCCATGCAGCAACTCAGCAAAGAGTGGGAAAAACTCTAGGGCTACTTCTATAGATAGTAATCAGGCTGTATCTTAACATAGATGTAAAGAACGCTTCTGTAAATATTTTTAGCATTTAGAAGAGGGCAAAGGCTTTATTAGTTCTTTCTTGCAGTACTAGCAGTTACTGTGCTACATTTACAACATTGCTGAGACAGTATGTAAGATAATATGTAGCACAGAGAAAATGCTGCAAGATGAAATGCTGAAGTTCTAGCAATTGCAGAGACACTTTTTACAAGCTATAGCATACCACTACTGAATTATCAGATAAATTTGAGAGACCTGTTTAGATTATAAACTGACACTGGATTTGGTCTACGATACACTTACAGCATTTTCTCTGAGAAAGATTGCAGCTGCAACTTCAAACTAAATAATTGGAAAATCAATTTTAGCCTTGAAAAAAGTTATTAGCCATTCTTTCTGCTACTCCACTTTCAAAGCAAGAAGAATTAAACCATAATTATTTATAAACCCTGGCAAATGTAAAAAGAGTGATGAAACTTTACTGAAGTTTAAGTTTTCAAGATTGCTGTTCAGTTTTCTTTAGAAATTTGATACTGTCATGTGAGAGAGGCTTGGCAGAGCTCTGCCTTGTGCACAGGCATTCTTTTGTTGGTATCTAGAGCTGAATTAAGTTGTAAACACCAACTTATGATTCTTTCCCATACATTTAAAGTGTATTGTGAGAAATTAATAGAAAAGCCTGAAACAGGGATGCTATGATTCAACCTGCTAAGACTGAAAGACACATTAATTTAATGAGTGCTTTATTTTAAAGATTATATCCATACACCACATATTTACACTGCATATCAAGAGTTGGGCCCTTTGTCAACCTGTTCTAAAGATTTGGGAAAAAAGGTTAGATTGTCAGTCTAGTAGATATGCATACGTAGATTTATATTTTGATGGTGTTGTCACTTTTCCTGTTCTGTGTTTCTAACTTGCACTTGAAAAACCTTTACAATTCTTGTGTCTAAGAAATATGGAAGAGACTTCTGTCTTTAAATTATAGAGTAATACACATTTATGTGATATTTCCAATGGAATAGAAGGGACTAAATGCTTTTCCAATATTTGTGAGCTGAGATGAGGAAGACTTTTCACTTTCATTTTGTTAAAAAATAAGGTACAGAAATACTGGATTTCCAAAACTTTCCCAAATAGCTCTGAATGTTTCATTTTCCAGAAAACTTACTTGAGATATTTGCAGTGAGATCGTGATGCTGAGCCTCTGTCTCATTTCTTTGTTTGAATGGTAACTGACTTTTCAAAATAAAAGAGGTCTCTCAAAAAATGTGTAAAAATGGCAGGCAGTTCTCAAAATTTTGAGCCACATTGTATCTCAAAAAATACACAGTTCCATAAAATGTTCAGGATCAGAACATAGGTCTTCTGAGCATGACTGCAGCCCTAGGCCCAGAATTCTCCTATACTGCCTGTTTATTGCTCTCAAAGAGCCCCTATATTTGGTTTCTAATTTGTGGTGGTCGTCAAAAGATGCAATGAACCTGACATATGCAGTCCAGCTGTTTTAGCAGGAGTCCCTTCTTTCCATTGTGACTATATCATTTTACTGCCAAAGATTGAGGGAAGAGCCTTTTTCTGAAAAGATATTTAGTTTAAGAAGTCAAACAAAACAGAAAATATATAAATGCACTTATGAAGTCCTAGCTCTCACCAGTCAGTTACTAAAGGATGATTTCTCACATCTGCTTTTTGAGGCCCAGCAATAAAGCCAAGTCTATAAACATGGTAGTTTTAATAGTACATTTGAAATTACTCTGAAACAATGTCACCAGGAAAGTGTCTGTCTTATGCTTATGTTATATGCATGCCCTAAGTTATCTATATGGTTGGGGTTAGCCCATATCTCACAGAAAGAAATAAAAATATTCTCTGTTTTCACTCTCTAGTTCACCTGACAAACACTGGCAGACTTCAGTGGGAATCATGCATTTATCCACACATGGAAGACTAAGAAATAAAGAACAGAGCCCAGAAACATAAAAGTGGACTATACCTATCTCTGTTTAATCATAAAGAAATATGTTAGATAGTGGTCATCTCAACAGAACACTTAAGTGGGGAATAACTTAATAGACTAGCTAAATAAATGAGGAATAAATAATGGCTGCAGAGATGAAATCTAAGTTTATTAGGACCCTGTTTGATTCTAAGATATATGCATTTTAGAATGCAGCTGTAGCTTCTATTTCACAACAAACTAAGCTACTTATAGATATGCAAGAATGTTATAGTTCAAAAGCTTTGAAATACTGGGTTTCTCCTATATAAAAGACTGTACCTCAGTACAGTAACTCTGAAATTCTGTACAGATCTTTACTCAGGAGCAAAAATTCAAGAAAATTAATTTTAGAAGCTCATTAAGTCCTGTGCTACAACAGTTACAGGGGCTGAAATACCAGATATCTAGTTCATTCTGTATCTGTGTGGTTTTATTCTGTCTAAATGGCTACAGCTCAGGCAAGCCATTTTTAATTAGCACAAATTGAGATTGTTAATTTTAGTTAGACAACATATTTTAAATCTTTGATGTCATGGAATTTAGCCTCTGTTTAGTATGAGTCCAGAGATGCCCAAAATATTTGCAGTGTAACTCAAACAAGGAAACATGCAGGGAGCTAAGATCTCTTGAGATCTCTGTTTCAGTGCTGCCTATTCACTACCCTATCCATATATCTAATTTTTTTATTCAAGTTAGAACCAAAGTTAGCTTAGCAGGACTGTAAGCATACACTTCTGTCACTGTCTGTTTACTGAAGTCATAATTTTAAAAGAGGAATGCCTGATTTCCGTAATAATTCCCTTCGTGTAAATACTGTTTCTGATTATTTTCTGGTTATTTTCTATGCTGAAACTTGTTCTTCTATTTACAAAGCAGAAACAATCTTTGTGACATAAAATAAATGAAGCCACCTACACTGGAAAGCATAAAGAAATGCTAAGAAATAATCAACCCCAAGTCTTTTCTCCTCCTTTCACTATTGTTTCTCCATCTGTAACATGAGTAAAAGTCACTAAATTACTTTGTGAAATACTTTCAAATCTGCAGATGTGAAGCTTTATGTGAAAACTAGGTATAATTTTTTTATAACTGGTATTAGTAATATTGAGTAAAATCTACATTTGGGGAGACTAGTTTACAGACATCACTTCTGCTAATTTAAACATCCTACAGAGGTGCAGGTAAATGTAAATGTACATTTACTTCAGTATCTCCTTTCACACCATAACCTGTCCAAACAGTTATGCAGTAAGTGAGTAGCTGACAAACTGAGCTTGCAGCAGCATTCTTTGAAAATCTAACAGGAGCCAGGATTCTGGTATGTGATGAAAGACATTAGACAATCTGAAAAAACATGCCTGAAAATTTGAAACCTTAGGAAAATGTTTACAATAATGTGGACGATACAGGCAATACACATACACTTCTTTGCTCTATATATGTTCCCTGACATCACTCTTTGCCTTAAAAGTTGAAACTAAAGGCCTAATAAATGTTTACAGGTTTCCATAGATAACCCTGCCTTGCAGTAGACATGGGTTTAAGTACACTTACAATATTCCAAAAAACTCTTTTTGCCTTTTTCCTTTGGACAGATATCAAACTTCTTTATTTAGTTCAACCTACCTTTCACTAGAAGCAATCTGGTAGTAGTGGGCTACTTGTGAAGGTATACTGACTAAGGATCACATCTGAAAACAAAATATAAATGAAAAAATTGTAATTCAATCACTAGGCTTCCTCCATTCCGTTTCTTGAGAGATGTCAAAACCACAAATTTTGCCTTAAGAATTTTTTTGACATATACTTTTTTAAATATACTTTTGTCTGATTACTACTACTTAAACTGTTCTCTCAAAACAAAATGAAAAACTATAAATAACATATTCCAGGTTCAGATTTAATTGAAGGTTATGATTGCAGTGAAATTTAAATTTATTTCATTAAATGTTTTAGATTCATGTAAGAGTTCATGCTTTGTTCTTTCTGAAGATCAAGAATATTTTTTTCACCACTAGGTTGGTGAAGAATCTATAGCAAAACCAACAATGTAGTTCAAATATTTCCTGGTAAGAATTATCTGTGAAGGATAAGATATTAACAGATTCGTTTGATGTTTCAGATACTAACTGCTCAGTTATTCTCAAGATTTCAAACTCATTGTCCACATGCTTCTGATACTTCCTCACTAGAATGATTTTTGTTATTGGCTATTTGTTATGGAAATTCACACTGAATCATTTATGGATGGATATCTATGCTACAGAAATGCTTATAGAAAGCTTCAAGAATATTTTGGGATATATACTGGGGAGAAATTAAACTCATATGAATCTTCTCACTACTAAATTTTTTTCCAGAAATATTCTGATGAATAAATAAAAAATGTATTTCATGTGCCTGGTCAGGTAGACAGTAATATAGATATTTCATGATGGATATTAAGAACTACCTTGGCTATATAATCTGCTGCATATTTTGTGATATTTTCTTCATTCTAAGCTTCGTAGACATATAGCACTTTCCTCCCATCTAGCTTGCTAGCAGACTGTACTAGTAAAGGATAGAAACAAAACTAAACAGAGAAAAGCAACATGCTGTCTGAAGCTGTTCTATGGCAGACCAATGCATCTTATATAAAATCACTTCAGGAATTCAGCCAAGGAAGCTGGGGTTGCCTGCAGCTTCTAAACATGACTGAAAAATCATAAGAGGTAGGCAGAATGAAAGAGGAAAATGAGACAGGTATGTAACTTCTTTATGTGCTCTGAAGTACAACAAATACCAACAGAAGGGTGGGGATGTTCTCCGGTAAACTTTGATGCACTAACATTTCAGTAAAGGAACAACTGGGCAAGTGTTAGCAGAATTTGTGTGCTCCAGCAATGCAAATACTTTATACCTGCTGATTATTAGTTATCCAAGCAATCAGATTATGTCTTTATACATTATAAAAAATATAGGAAAGTCACATGTGTGGGTTCTGGGCACCTCTCTTGAAACTATGGATATAAATGGATCTAAAAATGGCAAGCAAGATGCATAGGAAGAAGAAATTGGTCTTTATTAGACCAAAAGATAAAGGTGGAAAAACAGATGACAGTTATCCTTCATTAATTTGTGTTTACTTATTCTGAAATTATTTTTATAGAACTGTATCTCTTTAACCTTTAAAAATTTTATTATTTCCCCTTACCAACTTCTCCTTTAAATAACTGGGCTTTTTCTGAGATCTTGGCTTAAAAATTAAATTAATTAAGGTCCCAGAAGTCTCTTAGATTCAATAAGATGTGGAAGATCTTGCCTGTGTGTAGATCTTCCAGATTTCCTTTTTTATCCTGATTTATCAATTTTTATTGCGATATTCTGAAACCCTTCCTGCAATGTCAGCCTTGTGACTTATTTCTTAAATAATTTTGTGTATAAGATTTTCATTTCAGCAGCAGGAAAAAAAAAACCTGGGACAGAACCATTCTCTATATGTAGCACTAGCACTTGATATTAATATTCATATTTCTGGGTCAGCTTCCTATTTTCTGAGAGACTTTCATTCTGAGAGCAGTAGTTCCTGTTCCTGGCATGCTGGAGTGGGGTTTTTTTGATCCTTTTGAACTACAATTCCATGCAGACATACTTGTCTGCATTTTGCTGGTAAAGCAGGCACAAGAATCCACAAACATTTAAGGTGTCTGGTTCACACCTCTCCTCCATTCTAGAGAGTCTATCCAAACTGAGCAGCTATCCAGCTCTCTTCCAGTCCCTGCAAACCTGGAGGCTGAGGGAGGATACATTGTGTCTGGATTTTTTCAGGTGCAGCTGTGATTCCTTGTAATTGATATTTTTTAGTTCTAAACATCTTTTCATCCTGAAGTCTGTTATAACACATAACATCTTTAATATAATAAAACCCTGGGGATTAAATGCATCTAAATTACCAAGGAAACGTTAGTCCTTATTAGCTGTTTTTTGTACTGATAGGAATTCCAATTTCTGAATGTGAACTTTACAATCCCTAGAAAGAACTAAAAATGGAAGAATCATACAGGGAAACATATGGGCTACCCTATCACATGGAGCAGGCTCTAAGAACTATTATTTTTTTCTGTACCTGTACATTAAAATCAGGCCTCAAAAGTAATTGCAGGAAAATGCAATAGTGGAAAGTATGTACCATTTCTTGTGTACTATGACTGAAATTTTTACTATACATCAATAAAGTGAGTCCCATAAACCTGTACCTGAATCGTGATACAATTCCCCAGAGAACATCTATGCACTTTTTCCCTGCCACTTATATATGGCAAGTACACACTTCTTTTTTAAAACATTTCCTTCACTCTCCAATAATGACAGGAACTGCCCACAGGGCTGCTGTTTGTGTGCTCTACCACTTCCAGCTTTTGCTCACAGAATTCATTTGTTTACAATCACTGTGGCAACACAGACTGCTATGGCAACTATAAACTGCCACGGGAGAAGAGAGAAAAATAAGGGAAAGAAAAGCAGAAAAATAAAGAAGGATAAGAAGGGAAGGGAAGGGAAGGGAAGGGAAAAATTAAGCTGAAGCATAATACTGATCATGGAGAAAAGAAGAACGCAAAAAGAATCAAACTCCAAAATTACCTCATAAGCTTAAGTTTCCCATTTCCACATAAGTGTGTTCAGCTCTCACTGTACTGCTGACTAAGAACCTTCTATTAAAAGCAGAAAAAAACCCTGCAAACTTCTATTAAAATTTATCTTGTTTTTTTAAAACCAGACATTATCGCTGTTATTACCATGTACATGGATCATACATGTAAGTACCAGACAATCCTTAGTGTTCAAATTTAGTTTCAGAAAGCTCCTGTACAAATAGCACAGTGATCTGGGCAAGCATTTTGCAAGAGGTACAGAAAGGGTAAAATATCAGACACTTGGCCAGGTGCATTCAGTATAATGAATTGCAGTTGACAGCATGATACCACTTCATGCATGCTCCTAGCCATGGCAAACATGATTTAAGTGCATTACCTTACAGTTCAGAAATGATACGTGAGAGATCTCATGGTATCTTAAAGCTTAACTTAAAGTCACAGAACAAAATCTATTACATGAATACTTCATTACTATGATGTTCAGTCTCAGGAAGTGTATAACAACATGTGTGTGTTATTTTTCTTCATGTACTATATTGTTATCAGCATGGCCATTTTTATAGAAGTTCTAAGTTTCAATTTGAACTCTACATTTCATAGCAGATCGTGCCTGTTGCTCAGACAGAAGAATTTTCAACTTAAATAACCACTGCTGGCTTTAGGTTCATTACACATTAAGTGTAAAAAGTGTCAACATTCTTATTATGTTCTCAGAAATCCTATCTGAGAAGAAATAGGTGCAGATTAAGTCCACGTAAGAAAGCAGTTTGAGGAAAGGGCACCACGTTCTTATGAGCTCTGCAAACAGGAAGGTTGGATCCTTCAGAGAGCATATCAGCAAAAGTCTTAAGGTTGCCCAGGAGGTAACAGGATGATTCAGCCACCTTCATCGGCAAGCTGGAGGCTGTAATACACGAAAGGGAGATCTGTAGGTGAGTATACCAGCAGTTCTTTGGCATCAGTGTGACAGCAGGGAAAGTACCTAAACTTCAAAAGTGTGCAGTGGGTGATCTCTCTTGGATACAAAAATAGAGGGGGGGTTAATCTGTCAAACAGGAAAACAAGAAATGTCTATCTTTTTTCTTCTTATAAGCATTTCCAATAACTCTTTGTCTGGTTTGAAGAATAAGCAGCTCAGGATTATCACACAAAGCTATTTCTAGAAATATGACATGCAACAATTAAGAATACCTGTTTTGTTATTGTATTATTTAGTAGGTCTCTGTTGTGAGTCTTCAAAAGAATATACAATTATGAACTAAAGAAAGAAAGCAATTTCAGAGTCACAATTAGTAGTAACGAAACTATAAAATGTAAGGTGTCACAGAATTGCTTGCAAATGCAGTACTCTCTGAGTTCCCAGCATTTCTGCAGGATGTCAAATCACACTGCCCAAACATGTTTTCTTCATTATTTATTTTATGTAAAGAAGCTAATGTTTCAAGAATAAGAAGCCATACAGAAGTGTGAAGAGAAGTTTTCTTTCTGCAGCGTTTAAAATCCCTTAATAAAGATTGCCATTACGCATAAATCTTGTAAATTAAAACCTGTGTGAATGTGAAACAATTTTACTGTCACTAATACCCGCTCAGAGCTCAACAGCTAGTGGGATTCAGTCAGACAAGATCACCAGAAGAGTAAAGGCGTTCATGTGAGAGCAGAAATTAAATCTGCAGCCTAATACATAATGGCTGAGTTACTGCTGGATGGTGATGCAGGAGAGATTGAAGGCACAGAAACATAAAGGACAGAGATATTATTTTATCCTCACGAAAGTAACTTCACCGTATTCATGGCATCTTCCAAAAATATCCGAAAGTAGCTGAAAAAAAATACTAAGTAATACACTGCAGGAGACTGCCCTAGATCCTACCATGTGCATGCTCAGTATATATGAGAAAGCAAAAAAAAGGGAAGAATAAAAAGCAGCAAACAAAAGCTATATCGTTGCTTTCCATCTTGCAGAGAAGTTCTAAAGCTGTAAAAGTGGGGGCCCTTCGTGGAGCAGTCCTGTCAGCCAGACTGACTCCTGCACCTGTTGTGTCCTCTGAAACTCAACCAGAGGTGGGGGGGCATGGAGTCGTGCAATCTCCATTGACTCTTCTGTCTGTCCTTGGGTTTCTGCCATCTTCGGGGAATAGGCACTGTTCTCAATTTTTTTTCTACTAGGGAGCAGCACTCTCCTACAGTCCCTAAAGAAGAATGGTTCTCCTACACACATTCTTGTTCAAACTCTCCTATTCTGCCACCTTCTTTTGTAAGAGGATCATTTAGGTCTTCTGCATCTCATCTTTTAGAATAATTTCTAGCCTTTCTCCCGAGATTGCACATTGTGCCTTATTCACTGCTGGCTCCTATCAAGTTATTTAAATGCTTAATATTCATCACTTTCTTCATCAAAAGTATATGCAAGCATCAAAACATGTTGCTTGCATATACTTTAGCTTTACTAGTACCGTAACCACCACCATGAAACACACGCACTACAACATTTTTGAAGGAAAGCTTGTGTCTGCCCAGCATAATGCCAGGTACTTTCTGACTCTTAGAAGCTCTCATAAAATAAAAGGACATGTTAAGTAATACTTTACATTTAGCCCAGGATGACAAAACATCAGAAGGGAAAACAATAACTGAAACTAGGAAAGTACCTCTGGCAGAATTGATTCTAAGACAGTATAAGAGGTAGACAGAGAAAACATTTTTTACTCTGCATCTTCTGCCTTTGAACAGCTGCTATGCCTTTATCATTTCATATCAAAAGCTATTGGTGGCAAATACTGTAGCAGATCTTTCATCTTCACATCAAAAAAGGTGATTCTAAGGTGTACTGATAAAAGAAGAAAAATACAACTCTTTATACTCAGGTTTCCAGAATGCTTAATTTATTTACCTAATTACATAAATTGAATATTGTTTTCCAAAGCCTTGTGGCTAAGGGGTTAAGTCAGAACCCAGGATTTATATGTAAGACTTAGGGAAGTCATTTAATCCACATACATTTGCAATATGGTTTTAGCAAACAGAGAAAAAAAGAAAGAAAGAAAAAAAACCCAAAACCAACTTGAGAAATGACTATGTTCAATAAGGAAAATGAGTTTATGTTATTATATATACACATATATATCATACCACATACCAGTAACAGTTAGCATTTTTTCAGGCCGTAGGCTTATGCCAAGAACAACTCTCTCAGAAACCTGTAAGTGATGTCAGGTCTGAGCCACTATGATACAAATCCACTGAACTTCTTTACAGCCAAAAGTAATGACACAGAAATACTGAATTTTTTTTCTTCATCCCTCAAAAAAAAAAGAATCACTAAAGCTTTGGAATACTTTCTACAGTCTTTCCTGAGCAGTCCTCTGATCTCATTCCTTGGGTAAGATACAAAAAAATTAGTTCAACATTGAGATGCTTATTGCTTCACTGCCTAGAAGTTAAAATCCGTATTTTGGCATGATAAATGCCCTCTATATTGACTGGGAGGGAGTTACATACGTAGACAGAAGCCAGTGTGAGTAGGAGGCAATGCCTATTCCAGGTGGTAGGAAATGCTAGGGAAAAAAGGAGTCTGGAAGGATGTCCCTTGACTGTCTGAAAGCTTCAGTTGTGAAACTTCAGAGCTCAGAGCTCTGGGACACACTTCTGGCACTTCTGCATTTCCCTGGGGAGTCACTACCAAATCAAGGAGGTGTTTGAGCTGGAACATTGCAGTTCTGTTGTTGATGCCACAAAGTTAATTCTCAGCCTGATCACCTCCCAAAACATGCCAACTGTTCAGCTTGGTTGGAATTTTCTATTCTGGAATTTTCTGGATTTTTCTGTTCTGGAAAATAAGACTTTGGGCAGCAGCGTAGCAATGGCTTAATGAAATCAAGAAGCTGCAGCCTAAGGATAGGAAATTATGATAGGGTGCTGTAGGGTAGGGTAGGGTAGGGTAAGGCAGGATAGGGTACGTAGGGTAGGAGAATCAAGTGCATCTAACAGCTAACTACTGCTGCAGGGCAAAACAGATCTCCTGTTGGTCCCTGCTGAAGTGGGTTTCCACTCCTTCTGTCCCTTGCATTGGCAATGGTGCTTCTTTGACCCTCCAGTGATCTGGGTCATGAAATTAAGGTGGCGTACTGTAACTTTAATGGGGGGACGGGCAGGGGTGGGGCGAGTTGCATTCCTGTCATATCTCACCACACTTCTCTGCATCCGCTTAGATACTGTGCAAAACCATACTGAGGAGTGTGATGGGGCTCAGATAGCTGAGGTGAGGGAAAGATACACAGGGAACAAAGTAGAGACAGGATGGAGTAACTGCTTGTGTGGCCCAGACTCTTTGGTGTAGGTATTAGGTCACTTCAGCTGGTAACAGCAGAAAGTAAAGTCATGCATTCGAGTACTGGAACACAGTTGACTGCTTTCTCCTAGCACGGTGAATCTAAGCAAGGACTGGTAATTTGAGAATTTTCCATGTGATTAGAAAGTGCTGTTTTTTTGGTCTCCCTCTGTGATACTCAGCAGTTGCAGAGGTTTTTATTTTGGCCTAACATCACACATTGAAGACAAATGTGAAACAAGAGCACATGAACTGTTTATTTTGGAGTATTCTGGTGATAGTTGCAATAGTAAAGATATCTGAGTAAAGCATTCTACTGTTCATCAGAAGGTAAATGAGTTAACTATGTGGGAACCAGAAATTAGATTTTTCTAAATGAATAAGCTTTGTAAAGATCAAAGCTCACTCTATTAAACAAATTCTCTTTTCATTGAGCTTTCTGTCCCAATACAGGAACAGATATATTTAAACACATTTTTTGTATTCTGTCCATTCCATGCAGCCAGCTATGACTTTATCTTCCTGTTCTCTGGGCTTTTTCTTTACTTTGAATACACAAATCCCTGAACAGTAGGTATAAAATAGTGCTTCTTTTTTCACTTTCCCGCAGTTTTGCTACTTAATATGCAACCTTAGTTAGCCCTAAAAATGTTTCTCCACATTTCAAAGGCATTCAGACCACTGTCTTATTTATTGTTTGGAGTCTTTACAGACATGTAAGTGCTAACAAATACAAAATAAAGTAACTTGGTTTTCATGTTGACAAAGGAAAGTTCCAGACCAAAGAAAATAGCAGGAAAAGAAATATCTGTTCAAGATTCTCAAAACTTCATTGAGAATGTGAGTCCTACTGAGTGCTAGTAATAGTGTTTCCTGCATTTTTACACACATCTCTCAACAGAAAACTATTTATGTGTAAGGAAAAGTATAGTTCCTAGGTATTGCTAATGTTTTAATCATGTTATACAGATCCCAAAGTCACAGCTGCTGCAATTTCTTATTCTACCCCCTCAGAAAAACAAGCAACACAAATACATTTCAAACATTCATAATCTCAGTTTTGTGGGGGGTTTTTTGTTTTTGTTTGTTTGTTTTTTATCTCTCATGACTGCAAGTGTGGTTGAGGGAAAAGAACTGTAGCTTTAACAATGTTGGTGAGGGCCAATAAAACATATTTAAACCTCTCTTCTTCTTTGTGCCCGCCTTTGGCAAAATCAAAACTAGAATTTAGGTGCTCAAAGTGCAATTTGTGGAGAATTTAAAAGCTTGTGTTTGCGACAGACAACATCTGCAGTATCAAATGTTTCAGGCCAAAACCTTGTGCCTGTCTAAACTTGACATACTCTGCATTCCACATGCACTGTCATCTATCCAGCTCTCACCTGAGGCCACCTGGAAACTACCGCAAGACATCTCTGTGGCTAAGTCCTCAGAAAGAAAAGAGAAAAAAAAAAAAGATGTGTTCCGCAGTAGAAAGAATGAAGCTAACATATGCCCTTAGCTGTAAATACTGAATGAAGAAAAGAATTTGTCCTGAGGGCTTATGCAGCACAGAAGTAGGTGCAAATTGTCTCATTCTTATAGTCTTCAAATTGCCCCAGTGATAGTAATTCCTTCTGGCCCACTGAATTAGGATACCTTAGGACTTACTCCTTTACCCGGCACAACTAGTTTCCTAGCTTCTTGTATTCATAAGATCAGACTTTTCCGATGTTGTTCCATGATAGAATGTTTACAAAATACAAAGAAAGAATAGAACACTCTCTCTAATTCTGGCTGCTAAAGAATATTCTCCATGAACTTTAAAGGAAATACAGGTGCAGAAGTTTTCTCTTTAAATCCGGTTGAAATTTTACTTGTTCAGAGCATTCATTTTGTATATATTTTGATTAGTCTATTAAAAAAAATTCTATAAACTATGCAAAACAATTATGGTGTTTATGAATTCCATGTACTATTCCGAACTCCCATGCACAAGTGGCTGAAAAGGATTCACCCACATAATATGCTGAAAGAAGTTACCAGGCAACTGAAGATGTCGTTACACCTAATATTTGTTGTCTGTCTGGTGGAAGAACAGAGCAAAGAAACAAGATAATAGAATTACAGAAACATAGAATGCTTGGGTTGGAAGAGACTTTAAATGTCATCCAGTTCCAGCCCCCCTGCCATGGGCAGTGACACCTCCCATTAGACCAGGTTGCTCAAAGACCCATCCAACCTGGCCTTGAACACTTCCAAGGATGGGGCATCCACAGCTTTTCTAAGCAACCTGAGCAACAATCCTGTTCCAGTGTCTCATCACCCTCACACTAAAGAATTTCTCCCTAATGTCTAATCTGAATCTACCTTCTTCCAGTGTAAAACAATTACCCCTTGTCCTCTCATTCTATGCCCTTGTAAAAAGTCTCTCCCCAGCTTTTCTGTCGCCCATTCAGGTACTGAAAAGCCTCTGTAAAGTCTCCCTAGAGCCTTCTCTTCTCCAGGTTGAATAACCCAAACTCTCTCAACCTGTCTTCACAGGAGAGGTGCTCCAGTCCTCTGATCATCTTCATGGCCCTCCTCTGGACTCTATGCAACAGCTCCATGGCCTCCAAGGCCTGTGTTCAGATCTCCAGAACTGGACACAGTACTACAGGTAGGATCTCATGAGAGCAGAGTAGAGGGAGAGAATCACTTCATAGCAGTTTTAAAAACTGAGATCTACAAATTTGTTAACAAAACTGACAGGTCATCTGAAAAAAAGAGAAACATATTAAACTGCCTTACCATTTGATAGTGATGGGAAATATGTATAAATAACAAAGAAAATACTGGAATGCAGGGAAGAATCCTGAAGCACAGGGTGAATGTTAAACACTGACTGGACATTTTCTGAAAAGTGTCAAGAAAACAGACACATGAATCTATATATAAATATTTCACATATTACAATTTTCTGTCTCAAAAGATAGCTGAAAAATGCCCCATCCTCTAATTCTGATTCGTCATTAGCATATAAGAATGGATGGACTGGGTCAGGCTGAATATGTCTTTAGCACAGGATTTTGTTTTCAGTAGCTGCCAAAGCAACAATCATTGGGTAAGACTATAAAAAACACTAAGGAATAGAGCAAGCACACTGTGACTTCCCTTTAAACTCATCTAGTGCTGCTGCCTCATACTTGCTCCAACTATGTCTTAGAGGGTTGTGCTAAAACCAGTACATCCAAAGGCTGCACCATGAGCAGGGTGGGGTTTTTTAAGCAAGTCAGGGAATTTTCAGGCTGTTCAGCCTTCATTGCAAATTTCAGTGGTGAAATGTAGGAACCCCAGGGAGGTGTTATACAGCAAATTTGTGCACAAGAAATAAGAACAGTAACCAAAAAAAAGCCCTTCCAGACTTTGAGTTATTCAGGACAAGAAATTATCTGCGTTTCCCCTAACAAAGGTATACTATTAAAAGCCAAATGAAACTGGTAATTTCCTTTGAGCTTTCTAGGTCCTAGGCTTAGTCACAGACCTACCTTGGTGGGAGGGAATCTTACACAGGTGCTTGGCCAAAGCTATTATTTACAGCTGGAGACTGAACAGCTAACCTGTTGAATATGAGTTTTAGTAAAAAATACCTAGTTGCATAGTTTTCATATAAGTTAGGAAAAGAGGAGAGAGTATAGATATATACTGTACAGAACTTAGTGTAGAGAAAGCTAACTAAAGTCCATAGCAAGTTCTGCCGGAGGAAAAGAGCCAGCAGACAGCATCATTCTGGGCTCTTGCAAAAATCTTCCATAAACAGACAACAGAAGAGAGATAAAGAGATGGGATCTAGTTTGCTGTATAGTGCCAGACCCAGTAAAGGCCCATGCTGTCTAACTGCTGTCTCCATTAACTCACTACTTGGACCTGTGCAAGGAAAGTATAGCACAAAGGCCATATAGTGTCCCTGCTCTCACCTACATGACTAATTGTCCATCCTTCTTAAAATAGGGCAGTAAAACAGTCCCTGTCAAGTTGTGCATCCTGATCTGTGCTCAGCCACAATATAAGAAGAGCATGAGCTGGTCCATAGCCAAAAAAACCACCAGGTGGAATGTTTCAGTTCAGAAGAATTAACGGGTACAGATCAGTTCTGCCACTCATACCACAGCCTTCCTCCATTTCTTAGTGAAGTGCAGATGTTGTGATGCCTACGTGGTGATCTATTTTATTAAGTTGTAGGCAAAAATAGAAATCCAAATCATGGGGTGATTTTCCTTGCACTTCAACTGCATTCGTGTTATATTGATTTATAGCAATGATGAAAAATTGTTACTGCATCATTTATGGAGGCAGATGAGCAACCTCCGTCACGCTTTGACAATAAACATATAAAGATGCAGTGTAATGTCTGTGTGGATTTTTATGATTTTTATTTACTATAAGTCAGTACTTTGAACTGTAAGGATGTATTTAGGAAGTCGCTAAGCATCTAAGATTTCCACTGAATCCTCTGAATTTGTCTCAGTTTGACTGAAATATTTTAGATGGTGCCTGAAGGTCTGCTGGCAAGACAGAAAGCATAGTGAACAGTGCAAGGGGTGCACTTGGGCAAAGCCAGGGAGGAACAGGAGTTGTGTCTATTTGAGCTGGAACAGCTACAGACAGAAAGGATGCATACCCCATGCATCTCCTGTTTCTTTAATACCCTCCACCACCTCCCTGGGCAACCTATTCCAACGTTTCACCACTCTTTGCTTGCACTCATTATATAGATACCCATGCACTGAGTTACACTAAAAACAAAGGTTCTGTTTTGATTGTATGCTTGAATGTATCATCAGGCTTTTCTTATTCACATTTCAAATTAAAAACTTATGAATCTCTTACACTTCACTGTCCTGCTTGTGACACATTTTGCATTCAAAAGGGCAACTTACTCTTTAGCCCATAATGGAAAAAAAAAAAAAAAACCACCCAAAAATAATTTTAAAAACCTGAATTTGATCCTGATTACTACGGATTGCAACAGAAAAAAATGGTTCAAGGGAAGAGGTGTAATGAGAAGGAGCAAAGAGGAATAGTGGAATGGGGAGAAAGGAAGAGGGACTAATGAAAAGGCACAATTGGAAAAGGTAGTGTAAAGGTCAAGAGAATTACTGCAAGGGTGAAAGGTAGGGAAGAAACAGTCTTTAGTCTTTTGAAGAATCTGGAAAGTCTGGCAACACTAGCAATGACCTTCTCTCAAGCTCCAGAGCTTACTGCAAAAACAGACCCTGCTGACCTCCTCTTTCAAACCCTTTTAAAGTTTTAAATGCTGTAAAATCTATCCTAGTGTTTCAAATAGACTGACTGACTGTTTGCAGTGTGTGAATCCTTGATCAGCCTTTTGGCTCCACACAATCAGCTTTCTACAGTACACTGAGACTCTGGCATTACTTCTCAGTGGCCAGTGCCAGCAGCAACCTCAGTATCAACCATTTTAAATTTGGAAGGATTAAGAGTTTGAATCCAAATCCAGTGATTTGTTTGGCCTAAATGTATATTTTACGCTTCAATTTTATTTTTTTACAAAATCACTCAACACATCTAGCATCAGTATCTAAACCAACTGGTTTTCTTCTAATTTCACTTTTCAGCTTTCAAACTTTGTGTTCAAATGACCCCTTCTACTTTTTAGCCATTTGCCCCAACAGGATCAAACAGGGCATTTTTGTGTAATGAACTCCTTTCTCCATGACCACAGCTTTCACAGTGGACAGCAAAAACGTTGCAAATAGGGCTTTATTTATTTATTGTATTTGTTATATAACACCCATCCCCATGTATCTGGCTTCCCTACAAAAGCTGAAGGCACAAAAAAATAAAGTAAGGCAATAGCCAGTGGCCAGGGAGAAGCAGCTATTCTGCCAAGAGAAGAGCTAAGAAAAAAACAACTCAGAAAAAAAGAGTTGTTAAGAAAATCAAGATAAGATGATCAAGGATGTACTGTCCAGAAAGGTCAGGAGAGTTTATTATCCAGGCTTTGGCATGCCTTGTCTGCTTGATTGCCATATAGAAGCGTTTTACAATCAGCCCTGGAGGTTAATGCAAGTGGAAACGTTGTGTAAACCTATCAATGGAACAAAAAAATGCTCTGCAGCTGTCCAAAAGTTGTAGCAGTGTGAAAAAAAGAAAGAACTGTGACACTCAAGTGTAACTTCTTGACAAAAATGGGTACAGTTTATGTTCATCTGTTAGGGTCACCACCATAAACAGTCACGTAAAAGTTATTGTGACTGCATAGCAAGAACAAAACAAAAGCAATCTGAACTATCTTTTACTACTAAAAATAAAAGTCGGTATCAAAAGTACTGTAGAAAAGGAAGTTATTCATAGCACAAAAAAGACACCTAATTTCCAGAGAATTCAAAATAACTGTTAGCATGCCATTTATCTGCAAACCTGTTGATTCTCTTATGCAGCCATGAGTAAACTGTATCTGAGATATTTCACTCCTCAACACAGTGGGGATGTGGGGGGGGAGGAGGGAGGGGAGGAAGGGGAATGGTGGGAGGGAAGAGGGGGCCGCAGCAAAAGAACAACATGATCTTAAATTCTTGGACAGTACTAGTGCCAGCCAGATCCTCCCAGGTTTTTCGTCAGTATATGTAGATGTTGAAACCTGCCTGGTCAATGAGCTGACAGGTTCGGTGTACAGCTGAGATTAATCACGTCACTCATACTACTGGGCAGGTGATGAAACTGTTTTGAGCTTTTGCTTTTTCCTTACATTCCCTACTGACCTGGCACATTGCACTGGAGATACCTCCTGGTACAGAAGCAGAATATGAGTATTTTAGGAGATGCATGGGGTATGCATCCTTTCTGGCTGTAGCTGTTCCAGCTCAAATAGACACAACTCCTGTTCCTCCCTGGCTTTGCCCAAGTGCACCCCTTGCACTGTTCATTATGCTTTCTGTCTTGCCAGCAGACCTTCTCTGCAGGCACCATCTAAAATATTTCAGTCAAACTGAGACAAATTCAGAGGATTCAGTGGAAATCTTACATGCATGGCTACTTCCTAAATACATCCTAACAGTTCAAAGTACTGACTTATAGTAAATAAAAATCATAAAAATCCACACAGGCATTACACTATAAATATTACCCACTGTTATAAGAACCTTACAGCCTCTTCTTTTTCTCTTTTATCACCAAAACCCTAAGCACAATTTAAATTCCTTCCATGATGACACTGTGCTTTAGAAAACCTTCCTCTTACATTTCCAATAAGTAATTGGAAATTACTTTATTTCCACAAACTCCCTTCATAAGCCCTCAAGATCCTGGCAAAAGTCCAGCTATAAATCTTTTGTGTCTCTTTCCCATCCTTTCATTCCTTTCAATTCTCCCTCCTTTCCAATCTCCAGACTCAAAAAGAAAAACAGCAACTCTGACGGAAGGGCCAGTTCTCCAATAAACTGATTTGTTTGGTGCAGCCTACCCTGATTCAGTGTCTTCAGGTGGAAAGTACTTCAGGGCACAGGTCTATATCTTTTCTTTGCTCAAAGGACACAAATGGCCCAACCCTGGCTGGGAACCTGGACACTATCTGGATGCTAACAGATGCTTTGATCTCCCTATCAGCCCATCCCCCCAAGACATCAGGCTCAGCCTGCTGGGGCTCTTTTATATTTGTCATCAAACGTCACATCCATATACAAACTAATGTACATTTATTCTTTTTTTGAAAAAGACTCCTTGTCCTTATTCTCCCTGTATGTGAGCCTGAGCTCAATGCATCTATCCCTTACAATCTCTGAATCTGTGCTGACAATTCTCCACTCACAGGACTCTGTGCTTGCATGCAGCCTAATATGAATGGCTCACCAGTCAGAAACCAAACCTCCTAATACTTATATTCAAATATGGATTTGAGGACATGCCAAAATTGCAGATAGTGATATCAGAAAGCATATGGAACACTAATGCCTGTGAGTGTTTTCACTTCGCTGTCCACATCATCATGCAAATACAAAAGGTGTTTTCTAAACTGCTTGTCATGCAAGGCCCAAACTGAACACTCACAGGGGCTGAATCACCTCTTTTACATGAAGAAAATATTGCTTTTGATTGCAGGGTTGAGGTTTTTGGCAGGCTACAAGGCAGCTCCCAGTGTGGCTGCCTGTATCACACAGAACTGTATATGTCTGGAGGGCAAATATAAGATTCCCACTGTGCCAACATATCAGCCTTCATAAACACGAATATGGAATGAAAAATAAGAAGCAGCAAGACTACAAGATGCCAGAAGTACTGGCTGTATTTATTATTCTAGTGCATATGCTCTGAGTAAAAAGATCCCTGCAGGGGTTTTACTGCCATTCTCCTTAAAAATTAGGCATTCCTAAATGTGCAACAGCTGACAAAAACACATTTCAAGTTTAAAAAGATCATACTTGGAGAAATGTAATTTAGGAATGACTATATTTTTCTTACAGACTTTTCAGTTTTTATTTTCTCACTAGAGTGCATCTCAAATCACTGTCTGTCAATGAACTGTACCTGAACTGCACCCTTGCAATGCAGTGTTTAAGAACAAAAGGTTTCCCAGCCTCTTCAGTAGACAGCTTCCTGACATTAAGCAGGTCACAATAAACGTGCATACTGTAGGAACAGAATTTCACATATGTAGGAACACGATTTCACATAATCCACCTCTGAGAAAAGAAATTTAATTAAACTTGATAACTTTCTAGAGTTATTCAATTAGAACAATTTGGATTATTCCGTTTTTTACTTTTGATAGAATGTATCATGATAGATAATATTTGGATGACCACTTCAATTCGGTGTCACTCTTTCAGTTAAGTAACACCTAAGTTCAATATGAAATTTCTTCACAATAGCCCTGGGAAGCAATTCGTAAGCTATTCGTATAGCTTACTTACTGTAAGCTATGTGAACTGCCTTTTTTTGCTTCTGAATTTGCCCAGTGACTGTGCATTTTTCTGAATACAAAGCAGCCAATTTCTATACTTAATGTGAGTCAAAACTCTCATGTTATCATGTGCTTAGAGACTCTACTCTTTACTCTTAATTCACAAAGAACCCACAGGTACCACCAGAATGAGAGCAGTGCCAGGGTACAGCAGCTTCAAGATCAAAGTGCAGATTTGTCAAGAAGATAACAAAGAATAGGAAAACAAAACCCCTTCAACTATACAAAGTCATTGTGCATCAGTACCAAGAAGATTCCACTCATTACCACATTAGTGAGCAAAAGAAAGAAGCAGGAATCAAGAGTAAAGGCTGAGTGATATTGATGAGGTTGCAAAAATGTAGTTGAGATATTTGTCCCTTGAGTTCTTTATGTGTGGAAGATGACCAGTGATGAATTAACATGCTGGAAGTGAGAGGTTTGCAAGTTTTTCTAGACCCAGAAGAATGTCTGGTTTAAAGTAAACATTATAGCTGTTTGGAACAGTCTCATTCAAAACTTTTAGACTACCAGTGGAAAAAAAATTGTAATATTAAATACTTCTTAATAACATTTTTGTTTAAAATTTGGTAGGATTTACAATAAGGAAATGCAGGACCTACAGAGTGAAGGATGTTAATGTTTTCCTGTCTTCAAGACTTTTGCTCAAATATGCTAAAGAATGCTATACAGATGGCCCCAATATAAAAAACATTTCCCAAATGACATCATCAAGTCAGTTTAACTGAATGATCTATAGTGGCAGTAAAACTAGAGAAGTAGTATATAAAGGTGATCCTAATGCATTTATTCTTTGAGGTTCACTTTTAATACTTCTCTGTCCCAAATCTTATTAGTGCAGATAGGACTTCTATTTGTATAATTGCTGATCAGTTTTGCAGTTTGCACAGAACTCCTGTAATTCAAAATCCAGAGCACATACTGACTTTCATGTGCTTGAGTATAGGCAAAAGACAGGCAATTTTCTCACTTATATTATTAGAAGAGGAGAGAGCATTATTGGTACAGGGCAGACTTTTTACTTCATTGCCTAGAAAAGGATGGGCTATTTGTGATCAAATTCAGGATGAGAAGGATACGATTAGGATAGTGAGGTAGGAAGGACATAAACCTCTCAGGTCTGCCTGCTCTTGTTAATTCCAAGTAAAACTGCATCTACCTTCTGTTCTCCATGGTAGAACCAACATTCTTGTCCAGTCAGTGAAAAATTCCAAAGATCTTAGTATGAGAAGAGTAGTTTTTAGATTAACATTTCTTATTTAAATATTCGAGCCTAGGTTTAGAATCACAATGTTTGTACTCTCCCTAGCAGCACCCAGATTTCACTATTTTTCTCACTAAGCTATTTGATCTGATTATAATAGTAAAGAGGGACATGTAAAGATATAGTGTTATCATTAACTAGAAAAATAATAGCCAGGTACCTCTTTATTTTCAAAAATGTTCACAAGATCCTGTTTCACTTAGTATTAAGAATATAGGCTGATAGGTCACTGTCAAGTTCAGAAAAACATACATTTCTGTTCTAGTGACAACCATTTTCCAAAAAGTTATGACTCTCTGCTGCTTAATAGGATTGCGATCGCCACTGTTTTCTCTTGCTGTCTGCTTCTGCCAAACACACATATCAGCAGCTACAGCCTGTCATTTCTGCAGCCTTATGCTGGCAACACGTCATCCTATTCAACATAGCCTCTCATTGGCTCTTCGGCCTCAGCCACTGCTTTAGGCTGTAGTTCCCTTTGGTTCATAAAGGAACATCTGACTATTCCTTCATTTACCATCTTTTGTAAAACCAAAATATATGACATTGTAATTTTCCACTATTGTAGCAAACACAGACATTATCTTGTCTATGACCAAAAAAAATAATAATCAGCACTTGGCATTTACAAACATGGTAGTTTCAGCCCAAATGATAAAAAACTGTACTAAAACGGGATATTAAATAACGAATTAACTTATACATATAATCAGTTGTTTACAACTTTGAAAGACAAGTTTAGTTTGTTTCATGCGCTCCATCAAAGATGGTTTTGGCATTAACTTAATCTCAGAATTTACCTGAATAGCATTTCAGAACTTTCAAGGCTAAATCTTTGACATGAAAGCATTTAGTATTATACTCAAGGACTTGTACAAAAATAATGAACAGAAAAACAGTGCTGTGAGTGTCACCATATGCTTAAACATGCTCTGTTGTTTCCCTGGTAATATTGCATTACCTATGGCAGTTAATGTCATACAATCATGAGACCATCAAGCTCTTCCAAGGGGTGATCATCTCTCAACTCTGCCCACCTCTCTAATACCAGCAGCACTGTCTTGTCTGTTTTTATTTACCTGACTCTGATGCTTGTTGGCTCCTTTTGTGATTTAAGTTACAAAGCAACAACAAGTTTTGAAATAGGAAAATTCCTAAACAAGTTGTAGGTGACTTTCTAGCCCAGTTTATATTCCCGTAATCTCACTTGTTGGTCAAGGATTCCTTCAAAAGCCACACGTAGCTCTTAATACAAATTTGCAATTTTTGCAGGCTCATAAAAGGCAAATACAGATGTCAGAAAAGTCTTGTCTTCCATGGGCTGTTTCCAGTAAGTAATGTGATCAAGCGGCCAGCTACAGAATATTCATGAGGGTAATGGTCTTTTTAAAAGATTTTTTACTTAGGAAATATGCAAAGCAATTGATGGATACTTTAATGTGTTATCTCAGTCTGAAGAATATGTTCTGAACAAGATAAAAATCAGCTACCAAACAAAAGTTTCACAGGATCCTCCACAGTTACACCTTTTCAAAACACGTAGCTTTAAATGCAAACAAAGATAGACTTATACTAAGGCCAGTTAAAATCATAAGATTTTATTATTTTTAAAATCATAAACAAAGGATCTTAGCATTGCAATGTAGGGAGATGTTGATTTATCTATACTAGCATGGACAATTTTTGCTACTTTTATCTTTCTGAAAAATTACCTCAAAACCTTCTCTGATGATAATTTAGAATATTGTAGAAGTCATAAGAATGATTTTTCTTGCTTTATATTTAAAAAGGAAAAGGTCATTCTGTCTAAGCGTTGAATAATATACATTCCAATAGTATTTTCAATCTTTACCTCCATGATTGTATGTGTCTTATGCCTTTTTTTTCAGAGACTTGTTGAAATAGTGACACTCATGGATAGCGTCATATATAGAATATCACTGCCAATATTCCATAGTAAGTCATTTTCACCTTCTTATTTGATTTTTACAAACTTACGTAGAAAATTTATACTGGTTTTCTTTTTAAGTAATTATTCTAAAGTAATTATTTTATTATTGTACATAATCTAAAAGTCATTATTTTATTTAATTCAAACTTTATTTTATTAATTCAAACATTATTTTATTTAATTCAAGATGCTGTAACCTGCTACAGGTTTTAAGGTTCAAATCTGAAAATAATAAAACACTGGGAAACACACAGTTCACAATTATTTTAGTAACATTTTCACATTTCTGTTTCACAAAGTATCAAGAAAAAACAAACCAGTTTTCCATCCTGGGCTCCTTGTTTGGCAATAATATTTAATTATGTATATAATGAGACCTAAAACCTACTGCATTTGACTCTGCCTTCAAGAACAATCTGCTGTGTCAAAATGTACCTGACTGGTTTATAAATATCTTTACTATGGCCAGCTGTGAAGGGCACATGAAATTTCTCTATGAGTGGAAGATTCCAAAATGTCATAAATTGAATTTTCATTTTTTCATATTTAAAAAAAAATTACTGAAATTTCATTTTTATTGCTTATAATGTCTGTTAAAAAAAATCATTTTAAAATAAAAGAAAATTTATTTGCTATTGTTATATTCTGATGTACCATAATATACAATAACACATGTACAAACAGAATTTTCAAAATCACTTCTGAGGTTCAGTTTTACATGTATACTGTACACATTCGCGCTTTTACTTATACACAAGCTTCCAAGGAAACTAAACACATATAACATTCCCTCATGCCCTAAACCCAATTTTCCTTATACAGGACTAAAAAATTAAAAAATTAAAAAACAAATAAACAAATAAATAAACAAAAAAGAGAGATTGCTGTGCACACTGGGTGATGAGACCTCAGCTGGCAGTGTATGTATGTGTGTGGATTGAGGTATATGTACGAGTACTCTGCAAATCCTCTGATATTGTCCTGTTAAAAGAACAAGAACAAAGAGAACAGATCCGAGATCCCAGTACTAGGAGAGGCTGTTATCATGTACTGATACCCCACTGCCACAGCAGAGTGTGTCCCTTCCCCAGGGCTCTTATCTGAAGCACTCAGACAATGAATAGAACTCTAAGTCGTTCTAACAGGGCTTAGAAGTCCAGAGATAAAATCTCCCTCCAGGAGGCAGTTCAGTAATATTTATTTTTAAAAATTAAAAAATCAAGAGGAAACTAGCAGCTCTCTTGCATGCTGCATCAAACAGCTTGCTCATTGCAACCTACGAAATCACAATGACAGAAGAAAGTAATTTGAACATTGGAACATACTGGTAAATTATGAAAAGAGGCATGATAGGCCCTTTTACATTTACCAACGTGATTTCAGAAGAAAACAGTTCAGGCAACTGTTTGACAAAGATGAAAAAAATTTAGTTTGTATTCGCCTTTAAAGATTACATGGAAATCTGGGCTTCTAAGGAGATGAGTTTATGTTTACCACGAGGAACTTACCATTATTTGGCCTGTGACTACCCTATACCAACACTAGCCGAAATTATAGTATGAGCAACCAAAACAGACATTAAATGTATAGAAATAATTTTTTTTAATAAAGAAAAATGCAATGAAAAATATAGAAAAAGCACATGAAAAAAACTGGTAAAATAAGTAAAAAACCTACAAGGAAAAGAATCTTTGCTTGATGGAGGAAAAGTGCTGGAATATTCTATATAAATGGTATGTCTAAAAATGACCTTATACAAGAGGATGATAAGGTACCTAAAGGGGAAAAGTAAAGGACCAGAAGGAAAGCAAAATCATGACTGATTACTGCTGTTGGAAATCTGATCTGTAGCTGATCTCCAGCCCAGAATCCTGGGCAAAATGCCTCCCCAGGATAATCTAAATACTCCTATTTAATAAATTCCCCACAAATATATGCATCTGATATACAGACAATGTACGCTGTGACTGCTAAACTATGCTGTAATTTTTGAAACTTCAAGGGGCATTTTCAATGTAAGCCAAGGAAACTTCTGTGGGAAGCAGAAAGATGTAATTTCTGTGTCACTGCTTCTACACCTTACAGTGAGTTATTTGGGGAAGATGGGACACATTGTTACAGAAAGTTCCAGGAGTTTCTGCTAATGCAAGTTAAATATATTAAGAGTTATGTTACCTATCTTTTTAAAGTATGAATTTGTAGTACATGATGAGTTTGTAAAAAGCAGCCCCTGTTAAAAATGTTTACAGAAAACATATTAAGTACAGACAACCTATGGAAGAGTCACATGGGTGGAATTCATGGGAAGTTAAATTAGTTGCATTTTACAAATCTTTTGCACTGCATTTAGTGAAATTTTAGGTAACAGTGGAAAAGAAAAGAGATTAAGATGTTCATACATCACAAATAAAATGGGGGGGGAATTACAAATAAACAATTTTAATCTGAGGCAAAGCACATTTGATTTTCATGGTATTCACATAGGACCATCAAAATACGGTATGATTCCTACAGTTCAAACAAGATTTCAACTGCTCTAACTACATTTTTTGTGTAATCAAGAGTTCAGAGTTCCATTTGTTACTGAACCATTGTAGAAATTTAATAGCATGTGATTATACAAAGTTTACATAACTAGTTTTAAGCTGTTTGAATACAGCATGACAAAAGCAGCTGAATGTGGTAATCTCATTTCATTCATCTCATTTTATTCTCCTGTTTTGACTCACTGAATCACTGAATTCTCTCTTTAATAACTATTAGGAACCTGACCAAAGAATTAAAAGCTTTCACATTCCTGAGCATAAAGGAAGTAAAGTGTAGCAAATACGTTTCAAGAAGTACTCAGATCTCAGAGAAAACACTTTTCCCAAGATGACACAGCCTTATGGATGATATGTTTTAATGTCTGGACTAAACCAAAATTTCTGGATGATTCTACAAATAATTTGATACTGGTTTCACAGAATTAATCAATGATCAGGAAATTAATATCAAAGTACAGCTGACCAGGTTCCCATTCCGTTCTTCTGAATCACTGCTCACTGAGCAAAGCAGTCCCTGGACAATTGGGGTTTTGCGTGAGCAAATCGTGAGTCAGGAAACCTGGACTCCCATTGGGAGTTTTGCCTGCATATGGAGTGAGTTGGGACTTCTGCTGAATGGGAGCCATTCACAGAGTAGCTAAGTAAAGCACACCCAGTACATCACCATTTTGAAGTTAACACTTCGAAACTTCTGAGTGGTTGATATAACCAGAAGAAATACAGGCACTTTTGGAGCCATGTGAAAGGCTTGCATAAAGCAGCACTTCAGATGCATTGTCTCTTATTTCCCCCTGTTTTGGCCTAAACATTTTTATTTTGAAAGGTATCTGGCTGTTTGCTCTGCTATTCCCTCTGGTTTAACAAACTAATTAAAATAATTTCTCTTTTGCATGCTGTCTGTAAGCAGAAGAAACATCATTGTTCAGACAGGAAGAGGTGACATCTTTGCAGAAAAGAGAAATCTGTCCCATATGCATACGCTGTACTACTGTTTAGCTGGAGGGGGAAAAGATTTCTAACTAACTTGCTCTCAGCATGCTGCTGTGTAAGTGCATATCCAATGATCTACAGACACTCACATTATTGCTTTGTGGAACAAACTTCTCCATGCACACGTCAGTATGAGTGCAACATTCAGTCCCATTTTCTGACCTAACTGAGAGCTGGTTGTACCAGCAGAACACCAGGAAAAGCCAAGAATGAAGTAGAGGACATGAGAGAACAGGGAAATAGAGTATTACAGACTACACACAGTAGGAGCACAAAATAGAGAGTTGCTTTGGAACAGGTGTCTAAGAACCAGATAGGGCCAAGATCTAAGCTTTCCTCAAAACTGATATTCACTGATTCAGTAAAACTCCAAGACCTGTCTCAAATAATTTTTCTCAAGCTGACAAGAAAGAAGAGGTGGACTAAGGAGTAAAAAGCAAGACAGACTTAATGGAAGTAAAGTGAGGAGAGCAATGTACCTGCAGAGACAGGGAGTATCTCCTCTGTCAGGTAAAAGCAGACAAGGCTGAAGGTAGCTGTCTCTTGGGGGAGAAGTTCAGAATGGAGCAGAAGGGATGGAGTTAAGTGACTGCATGAAGAAGCAAACCTAATATGTATTATCTAGTGAATCTGTAAATGAAGGATAGGACACTATACTATGACTAAAATACTTGATTTACAACTGTCTTTTAACAATTTCTGGTCTGAATGAAAAAACTATTCTTTGTGTTCTTTCTACAGATGCATTATTAATGTATGTCAGAAGTGCTTTCTTTGTATACCAAATAAATCTAAATAAAAACAATGTACATTGTATCAACCTTTTGTGTTGTTATAGAAAAGACACTTGTAAAATGTAGACTCAACACATTTTTGTTTCTTGATTTTTCTTAACTTTTAATTACAAATTTCTTTATTTCTTTGTTACAGCAGTAATATTCACAACCTCTCAGTCACTGAGTGAAGAACCTAGTCCTAATGAACAGAACAAATTGAGCTAACATATCACATCAGTGATATTTCATCTTTCCTTTGAAATATATTTGTTCGCCCTGCTATTAAACAATTAAATTCTCTATAGATCTCATGGCAGGCATTTGATCATGTTTTAAGAAGAAAAATGAGTAACAAATATTAAAGAACTGTTCTTATTTTCTTTTAGGTAAATTACAAATTAGCAATGAGTTCCTCAAACCCTGGATCCCAACAGAGAATGGAATTTCAGAATGAAAAACATAGCACAAAAATAAATACTGAGCACCACACAGTCTAAGTATCTGGATGCCAGGGATACTATGAAACAGAGATATTTTGAAATCTTCCATGTTATATCAGAGATTATCCAGAAGAATCTAATGACTTTAAATCATCTTAGCCTATGTGGACTGGAAAGATAGAAACACAGATAACTTTCTGCCATTCTGCTTTCCAAACCTGATGCTGCTTTTTTCCCTTGCTGAAAATTTGCATGTGTTCTCAGAGCCTGTTTCTTTC
This sequence comes from Florisuga fusca, assembly GCA_038090715.1. Taxonomy (NCBI): domain Eukaryota; kingdom Metazoa; phylum Chordata; class Aves; order Apodiformes; family Trochilidae; genus Florisuga; species Florisuga fusca. The sequence continues at coordinate 9,482,513 of JAAWXA010000034.1, read as the reverse complement.
TCACAATAAACAATGAAAAGCCCTCCTGCCAAAAAATGTCCAAATGCTAAACAGTTGCTATTATAGTCATTATTATAACAGCAACTTTGAGCTATGTGCTTTTCAATTATAATTATTTTTACGAAGATTTTTATGTGTCTTCATTGCAGTAATTATGATTCCATAGTAGTAAAAATGTGTTTAACAAGTCACGTTACTGCTCCAAATAAATGAGTTTCCTTAAATAAACTTCATACAAACGAGTGGTTTTCTTAGTATTTCTCTTACTTTCTGTGCTAACAACAAACTAGGGTTTTATAAACAGATGATAAACCATTGCTTCATTATGAAAATTACTATGGACAAAGATATCAAATGAGAAGCAGTGTTTTATTTGAAATTTGTTTCATACAGATAATACCAGATTCTAGTTCAGAAACATGCATTTCTTTTTAGTCTTATTTCTTACTTATCTGCCCTTTATTTTTTTGAGGAGTTCATATCAAGAAAGTAAAGAAATGAAAAGCGAATCTGGGATCATGTGTATTGTATAGGCTGGCCACTGTATTAGTGATAAGCCTGTAACCTGTGTAAAGGACAAGCAGAATACAGAGCACCACAAGATCCAAGAAAACAGCTTCTTCAGCAGCCAGTCTGGGAGGGAATAAAGACAGAAAGCAGTTCAGCTGGTGGAACACTCACCAACGAAATAGGTTCTATATGGGATCATTACTCTGGTGCTACTGTGACCATGAGGGATCGGAAATCACGACTCAGGGTACCCATGACAGTGTGTGCTTCCAGCCAAAGCTTTCCCAGGGGTTTCTCAGTAGCTCAGTTGATTCACAAGCTAAAATCAGGAAGAGGAAATAGAGAGGGACCTGAGAGAAAGAGGATAGCAAGTTTCTGGCTCTAATGCCATGCTCCTTTGTAACTAGCCACAATGCTCTATTAACTTTTCAAATGAACCTGCCTGTCCTTCAGCACCCATTTAAGTGGTTGCCACTAGCTGTGGGAAAGCCAGTGTAGGATACAGGGGTTTGCATCTGAACAACCGTCAGCTACGGAAGAGATCCCATTAGATCTCTTACAATAACACAATCCCATCCTATCTCCCATCTTTCCTACACAACCTTGCCTATTCTTTGATGAGAATTGCTCCATTGTAAATCCAGACTTTCACATTCTTGATAAGACAGGCAGGGGAAAAGTTCATGAGCCACATCCTCTGCTGGTTTAGCTTCACTTCCCTTCCCCCTCCCAAGAGTGAGGGGGTGATCCGACTCACTGTGCTGAAAGGAAACAAGGTTGTCTATTCAGCTGCAGGCAGACATACAGTGTGTGTTAAGGCCCAGACACCCTATGATGCTGAATGGAGATACTAGAGGTTCATGTTTCTCTGCTGGGAATTTTCACAGAGCAGAAAAGGAATGCCGCGTTTTTGTTGTACAACTTCCGACTGACAATTGACAGAGCTCGAAAGCATAAAATCACAATTATTCTCATGGCACAAGACTCCAAAATGTACGAATAAAAAGAGACCAAAAGGATTTGTTGGCTGGTTTGAGTCAGAAATGTAATGACTGTAATGGGACACTAAGTAGAACTGTAGAAACAGATCACTGAAAATCTGAGTCCTGCTGATTACACTGGCCATTACTACCACACATTCTGCCCAATCTCAGGCAAAAAATCTTTGCTTTTGAAGTGGTTTGGTTTGTTTTTTGTTGTTGGGTTTTGGGGGGGGGGGTTGTTGTTTTTTTTTCTGGAATCGTAGCAATAGTATTTTGATAGTATTTTTATAATAAACATTTTATCTTTACCATCAACAGAAAATTTTGAAACATAATTTTTATTGGTAATTCTGCTAGATCAATGATTTGCAGTGCATCAAGCATAAACTGAAGTGCCGCATAACCAGCAGAAGGCTACTAAAAGTCACCAACAGCCACGTCTTGATTCATAACATGGAATGGTCTCAGAAGGTGTGAACTGAATTCCCTTAGGAGAAATAAAACCAGATCATACAGTCTGAGCACTGGTAGGTGTTTGGGCCACAACACAAGGTTAAAATAATCCAAAGTAACACTTCTGCAGTGTGTACCCTGCAAATGTCATGTTCTTAACACTAAATACAGATCTACAGATCTTTTCCTGCAGCTCTTAATACATGAAGAACATGGCATGAGCATAACATGGCAGAACAGAGCTTATGTCTTTTTCTGATGCAGGCAGCTCACATGCAAGTATATAAATTACAGCACACCAACATTCCCTCTGCTTTCAATGAAACAATGTCTTACCCTTCATTACATCAGACCTTAATAATAGACAAAATATACTTTTAACTGAGGTATTTGTCAAATCTCATTGTAATAAATAGATTTGAAAGAAAAGCAAACACTAAAGCTCAATTTCTCATACTCCTTTTAGAGTGATCAAAAAAGCAAGAGCCAAGTATCTTGGGGGAAAAAAAAATCATACCATGGCCCTGGGGAAATATTGAGGAGCCTAAGGCTATGCCTTAGCTCTGACAAGTGATTTCTAAGTTATGTAGATTGAATTTGTCCTCTTAAAGACTCAGTTTCTGCCATGGTACAAGAGGCTATACTGATAATTCATAGCTCTAAGATGCATTAAAACTTGCAGGGGAGTCATACATGTTCGTATTTTGTACAACTTGATTGAACACTGGGGACTTACCAACATACTATTTACTATGAATAAGCATTCATTCACAAGACTTTTGTTTTGCCATTGTGGTTTCAGCAATACTCTGCTGATCTTCTACCTAAATTCAAAAATTCAGAGATTCAGCCAACATTAATTTATAGTGCTGATTTCCTAATGCAAAGACTGAGTTACTTTTGATATTAAAAAGCTTATTACAGCTGGGATCCATGAACTCTCATACTAGATTTATTGCTATCTGGGAACTGAAATGGTGTCACAATTTGTTGCTTCCTTTCCACTTCTTGAATTTGGTACAACTGACTTCCCTGGGGTTTTGTCTGATCAATGTAGTCAGCTGAAAATAACAATACCTTATGTTTGAACAGCAGCTTCCACTTTAATACCTTTACTTATTTTTTAAAGGCTCTCAGATACTTTGCTGACACGCAAAGTCCATTTACTGACTGACTTTTTTAACCACGAGGGACTTTTTTAACCAGGGACTTGAGCTGACTCTGACTTGTGATTTCATATGACTAAATCCACAATGCCTGTGAGGTTGAGGTTCAAATTAAAGCCAGTCCCTTATCCTATACCTGCACTTCCCTGCTTTGCAGGGTCATCAAAGAAGGGCTGAAACTGAAACCCAAAGCAAAATTAGAGTGCTGACCTAATATGACAACACAGGCAGGCTCATTAAGTCTTCAGGTAATTCTTTGTAATTTTTAATAGCAGAAGCCCTGTTGAAACTATTTTAGCTATGTTAAATTGGTGGTAACTCCAATGACTGCTGCTCTGTGTTACTCTTCAAAACATACCCATGCTTTTGTATATTCTTCATGTTGGCTGATTCAGTGTAAAATCTACAAACTTTCCAGTAACTTAAGTTGCTCTTCCTTAAAACTAATACTACTGAAAAATACAGGTAGAACACTTAACCTAGTGTTAAATACCATACACAAGAGCTGTTAAGTCTGTTATAGATATAAAAGAAAATTCCACTGCATTGTAATTCTTTTAATTGTAGGGTGACACTGTACTGTACATGAACAGTGGTTCATTTATTGCTATCCAGGAATATTGAAAATATATATTTACTGTAAAATTAAAGATAATACTCTTTGTGCATATACATATGCATATATATTTACAGTATATATAAGTATTAACTATGTGAACATAGTTTCCTCATTTCACCATCAGAGGTAAAATCAATAAAAGAAATGGATGTCAGGAAATAAAGGAGAGAGGAAAAGAGAAAGGAAGTAAAATTTGGCCAAGAACACTTATCCAAAAATCTCTTAGTATTCAGTTTTTCTAGACCCTGTGTATTAATGGATGCAGCTCCCTGTGAGCTAATAGAAGTATCAATTCTGAAGTTAAGTAAGCTGCATGGCTTCTTATCATCTATTTTCATTCTGTCTCACTGAATAGCTGATTCTCTCACAGGATTATCCTAATTTCTCACAGACTCTGTTATTAATGGAAGCACTAAATGATGACACACTTTGGGATCACCTCATTCAGGGCCTGACCCCTGTTCCATTAAGGCAATTGGAACATTACTATTCATATGAGTAGAAGGCAGAATGAAGCCCTTATCTGGGAGGTTTCACAGAAAGCATACCATACTTGAAAAAGAAAGATCAAACAAGAAGATCACTAAAGGCCAAAGGGCAGTTAAGAGGTCAGTTCCCATCTCCAGGCAAAATGGTGAAGGTATTTAAAAACTACCCCACAAAAAGTAAGAGTAAATTAGACATTTAAGCCGCCAGGTGTAAGAAAATACAGCACATGTTTCTATCTTTGCAACACAAGCTGTCAACATTTTTTCTTGCTTTTTTAAAGTCAATGATTTAATTTAGATTCTTATTTAATTTCTTAAGTTAGGTACCCAAGGTAAGATTCCACGGTACAGAGTTCAATCCCAAATCCAGATTAATCATGAGCAAATTTGCATTAAAATGTAAGATTCTTTATCTCTACACTATATATCTTTGTTTAAAGCACATATAAATGAGAAAACACTTTAGCAACACGATTACTGTGACTACGTGGAAGTAACACTGCACTTAAATTTATTTTGTAACTACCTATTTTTTGTGTCTCCATCACAAAAGATTATTTTTGCACACTTAGAATGACCTTTCAGGAAAAACATTAAAAGCCACATCATGTACAGAAAAACATCTTAAATTATATGTTTAGCATAAATTCATCTAAATTCCCCTTTACAGCATTTGTTCACCTTATAAGAAAATACACCTTAAAGTTTAATGAAAGATGCACTGAAATATAATTATTGAATATTTTAAGCAGACTTTATCAACATTTAAAATGAAAGTGTTCCTCTAAAAAGTGAAAGGACTGTTGGAATACCCCTAACTCTCCTCTGCAAATCTTTTCAATAGTACAAACTCTTAAATGCTATAAAAACTGAAGGCCACTTATTTCTCAAAAGTGGTTGTTTTATTCTTTTCCCTTCATCATTCATTCCATGCTATTGAAGCAGGCTGAATGGGGCTTAGTACCAGTGAGTTTGAATTGCTAAACAAGAGGCAAGTCTCATCATGTGTTCTGAATATCTATAAGAAACATACAAAGAATTATAGCTGATTATGTTTTTCTCCTTTCTTGATAGCACTCCAGTTGCTTCTGAAAGATATGCCTGGTTCCCCACCCTGGGAAGAGTAGATCATGAATAACTGTCTATAGGAATTAGGACGTACGTGATAGCCTCACACCATGTCTCTTTTTTAGAACAAACTAGCTTGCTCACATATTTTGCCACTTATTTTCAAAAGCACAGGAATAGCGTTATATAATTATGTTTAGGCTTCCCAGTCTGGAATACCTAATGAAGAAGCACTCCAGCTTGCCCTGCTCTGCCTGTGCGTGCGTGTGATCCTTCCAATTCTTCCTGGGTTCCGATTTTGCATTTCTAACGAAGCTGAACTGACAAAGCGTGAAAGTGGTCTAAAAGGAAAAACAAAGAAAGTGACCCTGCTTTCACTGTGCCAAGACTAATCAATATTCCAGAAGCTCAGCTTTCTCCTCTCTTCTGATGTGTTTTTTTTTTGTTGTTTTTTTTTTTTGTTTTGGTTTGGTTTGGGTTTTTTCCAGAGCTGGGCTGACAGTCTCCTCCCCTTTCCTTAAGTTACAGCGGTAGTAAGTTGCTGTACTCCAGAGCACATGCGGATTGTCAGTTTTGCCTCCTACTCGCTCAGCTCTGCAGCTCTGTTGTCTTTGCTGGGAAACCCCTACCTTGCCCGCCACCACCCTGTTCCTGGAGCACAGAAGATCTGAAAAGGTGAGCTGATCGTTTCATTTGGTGGGCTTGGAATCTGAAGCCTTGTTTTCACTCTCTGCCTTTGAATGTTACTCAGTGTACTGATCCTTCTGTGCTTTTGGCTGTACCCCGTATCGTTCCTTGATCTTCATGTAAGTTGTAAAGGACAGATTAGCTGCATTAATTGCATAGGCAAGAAAAGGTATTGCTAATTACTTTTAAAATTCTTTTTTATTATTTTTTTTAATTTTTTTTTTTATTTTATCAAAAGTGCTGAATCTAAGTGTTCTGAAAAAGAATCGTGCTCACATAGTCGTGTCCAAGATAGAATACTTACTCGTTTAAACATAGTATCTCAGTCTCAGAATGTTTCCACTCTGTAAAGAAGGGCAGCATTTAGCATTCTGTTTAAATTCAGAGAGGATATTGCACTAAGCTGTCAATCTGGAAACATATGGTAGAAACAGTGAACATATCATACCAATTTTTTTTTTTTTTTTTTTTTTTTTTTTTTTACAATATGGTATTTTTTCTAAAACATGGTGTTTGAAAACCTGTTGTATTTATATGCTAAGTGCTTTTTAAAAATATATATTTAGACACAAGATTTATTAATGTTAGAGTTGGATCATGTATAAATGAAGAGAAATTTCAGTGGAAGCAGCTAAGTCTATAATTTTTTTAAATTTCTTCATGAAAACATGCCAGTGCATTGACTAAGACTCAAGAAAATGGGATTCTCAGCCTGCACCTATGAGCAGGCTCCCTTATATCACAAATATACCAAGCAGCCACAAAAAAAAAAAAAAAAAAAAAAAAAAAAAATGAAGGATTAAGGTTGATTCAGTGTGTGATTTCCTAAAATCAGATTATATCCCCATTATTGCTGTCAGGCCAAGCACTGTTTTGCAATGTGAACTTTTCAGTCTGAAGCAACAAGCTACGTGGTATATAATTTCTGATGTTTTACACGTGTGCTCTGAATAGTTTAAACACTTCAAAGATTAATGTTATCAACATAAAAGTGTCAAAGGCATATCTTCTAAATAGCGGTTGAGGGATAAACAAACTGTTGCTGCTGCGTTTTCCCATGTGAAAAGGAGGAATTCAGACAACGCATCTACCCATTTAAAGACATCTGAAATGCAGAACATTTTAAACTTTATCAGTTCAAGTAAAAGGTTTCTCTCCAATGGTTAGTTTGAAGATGAGCTAGAATTTTTTTTCAAGTAAGGGCCTGCTAAACAGATGAGATGCAAGCATGACAGATAGTTTTAAACACTGTTGCACCTCACACTTCTACAAATAACAGTAATTTTACATTGGCGTATCTCTAGCAGCTACAAACAAAAAGTTACTCTTGGGTTTTACAGCTTGACAGAAATTCAGATTAATTTCTGCAGACATATGAAACATATCTAGTGAGTCCATATGATCCGTCTTTCAAAGAATTTTTTAAGTCAGTGAGGCTGTTTATTAAAAACTGCAATCAACAACTTACACATTACAGATTATATATTTTACTGAAACACGAATATTTACTTCCATGTAAACATTCAGTTAATAATTTCCCTAAAATCTTACTGCAATATTTGATGTTTCTTATCTTGCAGGTTTCTCCAGTAACTCCCAAAAAAAAAAAAAAAAAAAAAAAAAAAAAAAAAAAAAAAAAAAAGAGAACTCTGCAGGATAGATGACTAAAGGTAACGGAGAAGATCCAAAAACTGGAAGCAGGATGGAACGCATTCAACAAGGAGTCCGGAAACGCACACTTTTGGCAAAAAAAAAAGTGCAGAGCATAACAAAGGATGATGTTAAAAGTTATTTATTGAGGAATGCCTTTGTGCTTTTCACCGTTGTTGCTGTGATTCTTGGTGAGTGATATGTTCAATAGGAATATTCTGTTCTACAGTGCCTTTGACAATGACGATTTGCCTGGTCAATTTGCATTACAAATGAGATCCCAAACTCTGCACTGATAAGAATGTTCTGGGTTGGAGAGTTTTGGCTTTGACAGTTTCATGTCAAAGAGCCATTTTAATTGTTCAGGTATTCCTAAGGAAAATATGGGTGAAAAAAAATTACATATTTTATGGATCCTTCTCTTAAAGAATCAGATACAAAAACTGAGTTGAATGTTTTCAATGACATATTTTTCCACCAGCTTCAGCACAATGCTCAGGATGTACGTTTTATCTACCTGATCTATCAAAAAATAACAACTTGCAATGGCAAACAGAAGTCTTGATGAATAAAACAAAGTGACATTTCTAAGCAAAAATATGTATTATATCCTCAGCCTTAGGTTTGCCCTTGATAAATGCAAAACAATCAAACCTAAGTACAGCTTATGGTCCCTCTGTCAGTCACAATCTTACAAATGCATCATTCAGATGCAATTGTGACAATAGTAATGCTAGTTATTCAAAGGATTGCAAGTCAGCACCTGATTAAATGCCTTTTTTACAGTATACAGAGAGGAATCCTCAACATCAGACAGAATTTGGAATGCACTGAAATGTAAATATCAAATATTGCCACACATTTTGAATTTACAATAGAAAGAAGTTCTTCTGAGAAAAAATAAACTTTAGTAGAAAAAAAAAGTTAAAAATTCTTTTATATAATTACATGATTAATTATTGACAATTTTCCTCTAACTATGCACTTTCTAAATGAAACTATATGTTTCATAAAATACCATTCTTTATGGTATGAACAAGAACATTTTGGCTTTGCTGTACTACTTAAATTTTAATTTTTCTTATTAGTTTAAAAATGTGAAACTATGAATCTTGTCATGAAAACCCAGATGTTAGCACTTAAAGATAAGAGTATATACCCTACACCCATGTAGGCCCTAACATCCTTGATAATACCGTTTCATATAAATCTGCTTGCTATGTTTCTATGATTCTTTTTTTTGGGGGGGGGCGAATGAAAATGTCAGAGATTTACCATTATTTTGGCTTAATACCATATTTTCAGATATATTTTAAATCAGTTTCAGGTTTGATGGACTTTTCCTGTGAGACAATTATATTAATTTGCATATTGGTAAAACTAAGTGCTTTTTTGTTATAACAGAAACATCAGTCTCTCATACATATCAACAGTGTTTGATCACAAATGGCTTTTATTCTTAAATAAGAATGTGTTCATTGCAAGACTCCCATCAATATCAGGGCTGAAAAATTTAGGCTTTTTTTCTACAGTGATCATAAGGGCAGAATGAATTTAGCAGGTTTTGAAACACTGTCCAACCTTGAAGGAATGCAGATCTTAGCTTGTCACCAGTCTATACTGCAAAAGACCAATGCCCACTTGCAATTTTTTTGCTGTCATCTAGCTCCAGTGTAATTCACATAAATTTGGCAACATGAGAACAGAAATGTGGGCTGGACAAGTGTTTTTACTATTATTGCACGTTCCAGTTAGCTCTAGATCACTAGTGACAAATGTCTGCCCAGAGCTCCACCAACACCAACAGTGCCAGTAGAGTGCCCGTAAGGCAGGAACGTAAGTTGAACAGCTAGTGAAAATGTGTGTGAATCCTAGGATGAGCCAGCTGCTCTAGTTCTGCTCATGAACCTAAAGACACATAGTGTAAGGTGTAGTGTGTGGAAAATATCTTCTCCTTACTGTGATGGAATATTCAAAATTCTTCTCATTTTGTTATTTGTGTTGTAATTTCACAGTATATATACAATTAGAACAGTAAGTTCACCTTTCATAGCTGATAAAAAGGCAAGATTTGGTGTTTTGGAGAGTTTTTTGCTGTTGCAGAAATATTCAGAAGGAGGGAACAGTTGGCTAAGGAGTTTGGAAAACAGTGTTTTAACTCCATCTGTCTAGTTTGTCAATCTAGATTATAATTTCTCAGTTGCTTGGTGTCACCAGTTAGCATTGGTGACTGTCTCATCAGTGATGTTTCAATGTCAGCGTAGGTGGAAACCAAACTATTCTCAGGCCAGGGTTACATTTTTTACAAGAAATTGTGCTTCATACTCTGTAATCTAAACTGACAGATAACATCAGTTTTGAGTGCTATTTGCCTAGCAATTTTCATAAAAACTAAACTCAGGAAAAGCAAAATTTTTACTTCAAAGAGACCAACACAGCTTCAGAAACATTTCTTTCAGGCCTCTCTTATCAAGAAACAGACATGAAAAAGCCTATTTGATAGGGCATTTCCAGTTTCTTTGCTGAGAAGAAGTGATGCTAGTGGAGGTTAAGTGAGAAGGATCATGTGTCTTATTCCAGTTTCAGGACTGTAGAATAGAACAGGCACTTCAGTTTGTGTCTGTTGAGACATACATTTTGTTATGAAGTGGGTAGCTGCAACACATGTTTGTGTTGCATACTGATATTTTACAGACGGTAGAGATTTACTGGCTAGCACACGATAAGGGGAAATACCATGATTTGCCATAACTTCTGCTATTACTCCCGTTCTGAACAGAATTCTAAACTGAATTCACCAGCTACTACAATTCTAAAAAATCTTTAAGAAACCTAGTGATGAAGATGGAAGAAGTAATAATTTGTGTTGAGAATTCCTTGGCTTTGTCATCCAGTGATATTTCTTATCATTGTTTCCCAAAAACCTCAAGAGAGCTCCTTCTGACTTCACATTCTGCATAGATAGAATTGCACATTGTCATTACCAAAGTTGTTGCTGGTTTAATTGAAATAGAAATTTCAACTTCTTTAACCAAAGCATGGTCAATGCTCTGAGTTACAATGCAGTTTTTCAGATTCTTTTGATATACCTAGAAATATTAAATTAGTTTTCTGCAGTGGATGTTGGCATGAGCCAGTTGATGAGAACAAGTATGAGAGGTGAATATGGGAAGGCGACGGCTGGTAAATTCAGTGTCACAATGACCAAGAGCAATTTAAGGTAGGCTAGGGGTCATGGTAACTCATGGAAAATCTTCAGCAAGTTTTACAAACTTTGAAGTTGTAGCCAAATTACTGGCAAAATCTCAGGCAGTGCCCTCTCTCCCACGCTACTTAGCTCCATCATCCTGTCCCCAAAATGCCTTCCTTTCACATACCCTTCCTTCAGCAGACTCTTGATTCTCTGCTACTTACCTCCCATTTCCAAAAAATGCCACAGGAGTCCAGACTTTACTCTGGCAGAATTCCTGAATGCCAAAGAGTCTCCTGTGGATTCTGAACTTGTACTGAAGGAAAGATGAAGACATACAGAGCTTCTAAGCAGAGATCCTGAGAAGCTTTTTCACAGAGCAATACTATTTTAATTGAAGAGCTCAAAGAAGTGGAGCAAGGTTGTGAAGCAAGTAGTATAAAAAAGCAGTTTCTGTATAGTTACGGAGCTGTTGTGGCTCCAAATCATTAGCTAAAATGCTCTTTACAATGATGAAGTTATTTTCTGCGGTTGTCCAGTGGGATATTCACAAGGGACAGAGATGTATCAACCAAAGGGAGTACAGCACTGGCTGTGTCATTGAATCGCAGTCTTCTGTGTCATTGAATCCAGCCTTCTGAAAGGCTGTGGGCAGCCTTTCAGTAGATGTGAAATGTAGATAGACCCATACAATATCTGTTCTACAGAAATATGCACCATATATAAAATTCCAAAACTTCACAAGGGCCTTTATAAAAAACACTAGTTAAAAGTCCAGGAAAAAGATGAGAGATTAAGGCATTGCCAGTTGTCTCCTGTGTCCCTGCAAAGAAGTAGAGTGTAAAATAAAGCCTGCAGGTGATCCTTCAAAATACCAAAGGCAAGAAACCCACAAAAATATCTGAACAGTGAAAAGCTGTGAAGAGATTCAGATTCTCTGATCTCAACTCACTCCTGCTCTGAGGAATCATTCAAAATGATTCCTAAGAGGTACAAGTTCGTAATTCACAGATAGACATAAACCTGAATAGAATAGCACCCACAAAAAGACAGAGACATCTTCTCTGCTACTGCAGATCCTCTATACCCGTTGAAGACTGCGGCTGACTGTACCCAGAGAAGGGTATTTGACCCCACCGCACACTGACAATGAACGTGATGATCACTTTGCCTAAGGCAAGCCTTGATAAAATTTGCATGACAAGAAGGCAAAGATCCATCACTACAGGAGAAACAGGGCTGTGGGAGGTGAGTCCTAGGTGAGAGAATGTGTTAAAACACAAAGGGAGAAATGTGTTTAAATCATACAAAAGATTGATATATACATGAAAATCAAGACAATATGGGGGCAGGTGAGGATAAATTTGTCATATTTATGCTGAACTCACAGGTTGTCCCTGTCCCAATGCTCTTCTAAAGAACCTGTCCAGTACAATTGCTTTCTTAATGAATGGTGAAAGCACCTGAGGTAAAAAAAGAAAAACAAAAACAAAAACAACTAAGCAAAATCTTAATTCTTTTTCAAGTCAAGAAATAGTTACAGTTTTGGGGAATAAAACAAAACAAAACAAAAAGCCCCCATAAGCAGACACTATAAGATCCAGAGTAACATTTAAAATATCAAAGGTTATACTTTTCAAAAAAGAGTAAAAGTATAGAAATGCAAAGACTCCAATTCTGCTACTAAGTAGCCACTAATAAAAGTCAGACTGTGAAATATGAACAGTATGCCAATTACTTTCAAAATAAAATAATGTTAGTTTATTATTACATTCTTAATTTCTTATCATACTCTCTGGTGTTACTTAAATGAAACTGCACCGGTTTTTGGACTGTCATACATGGCACAGAGTAACAGCAGTAAACCTGTCTACTTTGTGAATCACAATGGTGCATTCTGGAGACAGCAGCTGTGCAAATATGAACAGTAAAAATGCAGAATGTGTTAAGTTCAGCCTTACTACATTTCATTTGCTCTAAACTGTCAAATCAGTGAACTTGCAAAGTGGTGCTCAAGAGTAGAATGTCTGAGTGGTCATAAAACAATCCAAAATGAAATAAGCTCATTTCACTCTTCATACAGCTTGTGAAAAGTAAGGGAAGATTCTCAAAACACACTTGACAAATTAAATTTAACTTAATTTATGTAATACCACTTCTTACAAAGCAGATTTCAAGCCTACCATGGGTGGAATGCAAGACAGTGACTTCTTGAGGCATCTAGGCTCATGGTTTCCCAGAGATTTTACAAGAAAATTCCCCGAATGCCAGTAAAATATGTCAATCACACTTTGAAAAGATGTCTTTTAAGGGAAAGAGTGGTCACCTCAAAGACTGCCAAATAAAAGTTTGTGTTGTGCATCAAGGGGACTAAAATACATTACAGCATCAAGTGAACTGGTATTAGTTCACTTGATTGCCAGTCCCATTTTTCAGTAGATGTGTGCTGTAGACTCTATGGTGACTGCAAAGAAGTACAAAATCATCCACAAGATTCCAGTGATTTGTATGCTGAGTAAATGTTTAGTGCTGTTAGAACCTTACTAGCACCCTAGCTATTACAAAGTTAGAATAAGCTGTCACATGAACTGGAATGCTTTTCAGTTAGCCACAATGAAGGTGTAGCTGAAGATAACATGTTCAGTTGTTTAGGAATTCCTGCAACTTTTGTTCATGTGGATTAAGTTCCTTACATAATTTCTTGGCATTTAAAAGCTTCCAGGAATTATATGATACTGAAGAAAAAATATTTTTATAAAATACTTATTTTTTTTAATTAATTAAGGTAAAGAGTAGTTGAAAAACTGCACAAAGAGACCCAATATTAAAGAAAGGTAAATTAAGATATTAGGTCTTCTGGATGCAAATAAGGCTGCAAAAAAAAGTAAGATATAAATTCATGCATTGTGATAATTTATATTTTATTGCTGACTTCTAGATCAGCAGCTGAGAGATATAATATTTTTAACTTTTTTTAACACCTTATCAAAAAATCAGATGTTCTGGAACGTCCAACTGCATAAAATAATACATTCAGTCATATCAGTTTTCTGTATTTTCTGTCCATCCTCCTAATTCCTTTCATTTACTGTGCATTCCCTTCAAATTTTGTGTTTAATTCAGTTTAACATTACAACTCAGCTACTTTGAGATTTAGAATATTTTGGCATATGTTTGTTTCTCAGCATATTACAGCTCAATTCAACTTGGAGCTTTGGAACAGATAATGCAATGCAAAAAATAATGAAAAGAATATTATGAGCTAAGAGATTTTTTCCTCCCATACTAATTTTTCCAGCTGTGTTGTTCAAAAAATATACTATGGTCTCTGCAACATGTATTCCAAAGCAACTGGCTCCTGATCCAGGAGTTTTAAATTTGTCATTGAATAAAGTGTAGAATAGGGAAGAAACTGTGGAATAGAGGGAAAGAACAAAAGGCAATTATTCTAGAGATTTATTACTAATAGCTGTATTATTCCATTGATTATGTCAACCCATCAGAATAGAAGTTAACCAACAGGATGTAACTATGGGATATTTTGATGATAGGTTATATAAGACATTTTTTTAACAAATGAGGAACGTAATAGGTCCAGTAAACTGTAAAACAGCAAAAAGAAAAACAGTTAAAAGCAGGAAGAGAGTAAAATAAAACTGGGATAGCAGGAGAAAAAGGAGGATGACTGTGGGCTTCTGGGCTTTGAGCAAGCTGGTTTAGAGGGAGGTGTTCCTGCACAGAGCAGCGGGGAGGGAAATCAGATGATCTTTAAAGTTGCCTTGCAGACCAAACCATTCTGTGATTCCAGGTTCTGTGATAACAAAGTGCTTCTGTTACTCATATTTTGTGGTTCTCCCATACCCTTTCTTTTAGCAGCAGTTATATCCACCTTTTGAACTCTTGTTCAGTTCTGTACATTGCAAACATGCATTTTAGTTCTTTAAATTTGCAATGTGCACATATGTTTTTTGCCATGGAGAGAAGATCATAAATAGAAATAAGCTTGACAGTTACAAAGTGTGTGTTTGGTTTTCCCATTTACTGTAACCTGACATAACTGAAAATACATTTATTCAAAAATCATCTAAAAAAGGTTTGGCATAAGTGTTAAGCATTATTACAGTGCTAGTCCCTCAAACGGGCACTAGTAAATACTCTTACATTCATGAGGGCAAAATTAAAAGGAAAGAATTAGTATGAAGGGAGCAAGAATATTAATCAGGGAATTCCTGGGAGTACTAATCAAAGTTGATAAATAAGACTACTGCTTTTGTTTTGGTGTATTTTTAAATAATTTATCTTTAGGTATACATACATTAAACAATCTAGTCCTCCAAAGCCAAAATAAAAGCAAAGAAGCTGCATATGGAATCCTAATCTCAGAAGTTGGTATCTTGGTGCATGAGTGAGAGCTATGAGACTCAGATAACTAACACTACAAATCCACAAGCTAAGCATATAGATGCCTAAAATTTGCCAGAAGTTACAGAAGAACAACAACAACCAAACAAACAAACAAAAAACCAAGTTTGCCCACTTTTTCTGAAGGAGTCAGGACTGTGACAAATATTTTCATACAGTCAAAATCACGAAGAACAAGGGGTGTTACCTTGGGAATGGTAGCACTTGAGGAATTGGTTCACTTTTCCTTTGAAAAGGCAAGTTAAGGGAGGATGCAACTCCAAAATTCCTTCCAAAGTTGTGGCATCAGGCAAAAGGAAGTGCAAGGTTTCTAAAGGCAAATACGTAAACCAAGAGAGCAAAAGGCAATATGGTGTTTTAACCTAATGGCTAAAACACTCATCTGTGGCAAGGAACTCTAGGTTGTGAAGCTTAACCCTTTGAGCATGAACAGGACCACAGGGCATCCCAAATCCAGGTGAGTGTATGCGTCTGTTGGTTGTGTTCAGTTTCTAGATCCTCAGGTCTTAGCCTGAAATTAAGAAAATAGATGTTTAGGTCATGGCAATTCTGAGAAAAACACAAGCAGAACAGTGAGAAGTGAGGGGTCTTCCAAAACAGAGAACTTTAACTTTATAGATTTCCAGCACTAAGGTTTTTTATCTAGAGGGACTTTGAAGGTCACAATTTGGACTGAGGTACTCACTGTGTTATTAAATATTGTTCCAGGTGTGAGTTTCCCTTTGCTGTTTGTTTTGTTTTTTTTTTTTAATTTTTGTGACCTTTAAGATAAGGAAATTCTGCCATACTGGGTAACACCTAACAGTGAGAAGAAAAGTACCATAATGGAGCCTAGATCTAAATTAATCCTCTATTCTACAACGTATCTGTCAGATAAGGTAACTCTCAAGAAATTAGGCGTGCCATCTCTTTAACCAACTGAAACAGGACACTTTTGGAAATTCTTGTGCTGAAAGAGGCTATTGACCAGTGCTACCAGATGGAAGTTTCTAGTTATTAATAGTTCCATAGTCAAATTGAGTTTTTAGGTGTGAAGTGGATGAACTAACAAAAACAAACAGCTAGGGGCTGAAAGCATCCTAACTATCTTTTAAAAAAGATGATTACATGATTCCATGAATTCCTGCCACAAACTTTATTTTTTTATTGAAACAATTCACTGAATGACAAATCAAATATTAATAAAGTGTAAGCATTTGCCATGCTTACAAGATTTTTTCCATACCAAGTGTAAGCATGGCAAATGCTTACACTTGGTATGGAAAAAATCTTGTATTCTACAACAGAAAATGCTTCCCCTCAGTCTGTCCAGGTTTCTTGCGTGTGCCAGCAGAACACTGGATTTAAAAAAAGACCCTTTAAGATCTTTTAACAAATCAGCTACATGTGTTATGTTCCATGACCCAGACAGTTCTGGCATAGGCATATCTTGATTCAATGAAATACTTTAATCCTCAGTGGCAAACATCTCAGTTACAGATTTAGCTTATCAGCACCAAGCTAAATTGACAGGTGGTTTTGCAGGAATGAAAAGTTGGGCTAGGTCCATAGAAATGTGAATGCATAATTTGAATGTCTCACACATGATCGTGAAAAACTGCATATAAAGGAAGCCAAGCCTACAATGAACTATTTGTAGTGTATGTCTAAGGTGGAATTTAAAAAACAAATAAAGGCAACTATTAAGGTCTAACCTCTGGCTCTCTGTTAAACTACCCCAGAAGTTCTTCAGGGCAGAGCTCTGCTTTCTGAGCATGTTTGCACAAAGTTCTTGGCACTGAAGGATCTCAGTCTGACTGACTGCAATTTCTCAGTGTTACTATGCTGTGAAAGAGACAAAATTATAGAGACGGGCAGCTGGAAATGTAGTAACAAAAAGCAGGATTCTGTTCTTTTAAGGACTATGTCAGCTTCTAGTTGAGGAAAAATGGGGAAGAAAAACGTGTAGGAAAGGAACTATGTAAACTGTAAGGGAGCAGCTTTCTTATCTTTTAATAACTACGTTTATGTGCTTAAAGACATTAATATTAGTCAAGAAGGTAAAGCAGAAGGTAAACCCAGGCATGAAAAAACAATTATTACAGTAAATTTTTAAAGCACTGATTAGTACCGTATTTCAAAATAATATTTCAGAAAATATAATCTGGCATATATGTGAATGCCTAATCTTTTTTATATGCATAGTAAGAGAGAGTACTTGAATTTTGATGGCAGTGTTATTTTTTTGCAGCAGAAGTATTTTTTTGTCAAAAAAATAGCTGAGAGACTAATAAGCATACATAAACTAGGAGTAGTTCACCTCTCAATAGAATCTTTTGTCTGTGAATGTAATCAGGAATAATGTCCCTATTCCACAAAGAACAGTCTGCTTCAGTGCCAGCAGTGAAAACTCTTCTTCATTCAAAATCCTCTAGAAAAGCTCTGCAACTTCTTGTCTAATAAGTAACAACAAAAGACAAATCAAAGGTGATAAATAAATTCCAAAACATAATTCCAAAACAGTTCAAGGAAAATGAGGGAAAAATTAAGAAAATATTTGATGGCAAATAGAGAAGCAGAAGTTGGATAAAAAGAGAACAGCCTTTGGACATGTTCTCAAAGGAAGAAAATTACCTCCTAATTGGGGAAGGGCAATGAACCAAACAACTAGAGACGGAAGAGAAAAAACCATATGAATGCATCACTGGAGCCAAGAAGTAGCAAAGGACTGATTTCAATGACAATTTTGAAAAACCTTTCACCACCTTCTGCTGCTGTTAAATCCTCAGGTTTGGTTTAAGAAGCATCCTGGTTTAGGCAGTACCTCATAAAGCAATGACTTAACTCATTCCTTAGTTACATCAGTTCTTCCTTACAGCTTCAGCCTCCCCATTGCAGTTGTATTCATCTGTCCACCAAAGCCTAGGAAGGGCTGATCTGGCAGCAAGGAAGCAACATTCAAGTGCCCAGCCATAGCTATAATGGTGTTTCAGGACTACAGGCATCTCCAGAGTTAGGTGGTGGCAGGTAGAGGGGTTTTGAGTGTCCTAATTTTGAGATGCAAAATAGGTGGCTATGTATCTGTGTTAATTCAGCTTTAAATGCCCACAAAACACATGCCCCTGGAACTCTGCTAGCTGTAACTAAATAGTGATGTTAGAAGTGTGGTGTGATAATTTTATTTTTTTTTTTTTTAATTTTTGTTGTTGTTGTTGTTGTTGTTGTTGGAAGTTATCTCACAGGATAAAGCCAATCTTAAGGGTCAGGCTGGTGTTCTTGATGCACAGAGGCTGCAGCTTTGTGACTCTGTCCCTCCTAGGTGTAGCCAAGAGCACCCTGTCACTCCCCTGATACCCGAGCAGAGGCAGCACTACAGCTTCTCTTCTGATGCAGAGAACAACTCTTATTAACAATTGTAACTCTTACTTCACTATAAATTTGCTTTTCTCTGGACATGTCTCTTTTTACAACCTTAGAATTGTGTTCAGGTGGAACCGGAGGCTTTTTTTGCCTCATGTTTCCACATCTTTCACAGCTTAATTGAGACAGGAGTTTCAGTTAAATTGCTTGATGTCTGGTGCCATCCAGGACTACCATGTCCATTTGGGCACAGTAAGTCTAGCACATACTGACTAAAGCAGATACGTGTTTTGCATACAGATAAGCCATGTAGTTCATTCTTCCCAACAAGTTGGAAGGTACCACTTTCCTGTTGGAACCATCCCCTACCACAGTTGATCATATTATTAGGATCTTCTGGATCCAAATTATGTCTAGGATATCTAGCTCTCCCACATCTGCTCTCATGATCCCTTCATGAAATCTCTCAAGCAAAAGAGAGGTAACTATTTCTGTTCAAAGTAACCCATATTCCACTTCAATATAGCCACCAATGGGAGCTCTCTGGATTATACGTGCTTAAACTCTCCAGAGCATGAGCATCATCCAGTTAAAAGAGAAAAGAACCTACAAACGAATGTATATACACCTATACGTGTGAGATTCCTGTGGCTCTGCCAGGTGAGAGATGTAAATGAGTAGCAACTAGTTTATTAAGCTAATTGATCCCTGGGCTTCTTCAGGCCTGTACTGGAGAAGCAAGTTTATGTGGAAAATATTTACTCTTAATTCAGCCTCAGAAGAAGAGAATTAAAAGAATTCTAAGCTTCCTAGAAGCTCCAATTCTAGATTGCCAAGGATGAGTAACTGGCTGTTTAAGGGTACGTTTCAGTGATTGACTAAACCAGTCGTACCTCTGTCTGTGGCTATGTATTTCCACCACAAATATTTGCTGTCCTCCCTTGCCCATCACACCAGTAATATCATCACCTAGCACATGTGCAGGGAACTAATTTAGCAGAAAACTAAAAGAAGAAGAAACAGTTCCCCCTGGTTTAGCTGTCAGATGATTTAATCTCAGTATTGAATAAGGACAAATGCATTCAGGAAAGGACTTCAGTTTAGTCTAGTCTGCAGAAAAGAAAGTTGTGAAGTGACTTTATGTCTCTGCAGCTTCCAGAGGAGAGGAGGTGGAGAGGGATCTCTTCTCCCTGGTAACCATCAGTAGGATGTATGGGAGTGGTTCAAGGCTTTGTCAGGGAAAGTTTAGACTGGACATTGGGAAGCATTTCTTCACCAAGAGGGTGGTCAAACATGGAACAGGCTTCATAGGGAGCTGGTTAATGACCCAAACCTGCCAGTGTTTAAGGGTTATTTGGACACTGTCTTTAATAAAATTCTTTAACTTTTGGTCAGCCCTGAATTGCTCAGTTGGACTAGATGACATTGTAGGTCACTTCCAGCTGAAATAGTCTATTTATTCTGTTCTATACTATACTATACTATACTATACTATACTATACTATACTATTCTATTCTATTCTATTCTATTCTATTCTATTCTATTCTATTCTGGATAATTATTGATATCATACACACCCTTCCTTACCTTAGCTGTTTGCCCACTTGGACTAAAGAGCCTGTAACAGTCTTTCCTGAACCAAGGGCAAATCTTTTTCTTGGAATGAAGACTCATAAAGCACATGTTAGGTTATCCCAGGGACTAAAAGAGGGTCAGAATCTTACAGCTTTATGATAAAAACAGACAAAGACATAATAACACAGCACTTACGACTGTGTAATACAAGAGGTAGTTCTCAAAAACTTGAGAAGTCCTAAATTAAATTAACTAAGTTTAAAAAGTAGTCAGGTACTAAACAATAATTAGCACAATTAGAGCTAATTTTCAAGTTAAAATTAGGAAAAGTATTTATGTTCAACAAAATGGTTTCAAAAGGAACATACCTCACTACCTACATAAGGAAAACTAGAAAGTAAGGAAGGAGTGTGTTATATACAAACATGGGTTGAGGGTGGGGGAAAGGTTCAATACAAAATTATTATTATTATTAATATTAATATTAATATTATTATTATACAAAAGATGAAAATCAAAAGCATGCAAGTGAATTGGTGAGTCTTTGGTTCTTGTGGCAAGTAAAGAAAGAGATTAAGAATGATTTTGTCAGCAGCTTGAAGTACTTCTTATCACTAGAGAAGTTATTTTCCTGTTTGTCTCAAGCAAATACAGTTGCTGCCTTATCTGAAATTGGTTGTTAGAAGAAAAGGTGACAGAACAAGATGGTAAATTAAGCAGAAACAAATGACCCAAAGAACAAAAGCATTCATTCCAGAGCTCTGCAGGAACATAAGAATGAAAAGGCTATGCAGCTAAAAAAAAAAAAAAAATATAAAAAGAAACAATGTCCCATTAAACTGGTAGAAGCTTAAGTCTCTCTCTGGCTTTAGCACAGTTTCTCTTGAAGAACAAAATGTTATTTGCTTGATAGTTGCAAGGTTTTCTGGAAGAGCACTATGAACAGCTGTTGCTTTTGTTCACCTTTCTACCTGGTTTAAGATATTCTTTTCCACTTACTCTCAAGTTTTCTGTTTCCTGCTAGCAAAGGAAAAGTCTGCACCTCATCTATTAAAGAAAAGGATATTGATATTGACCTCATTTAACAGCTTTTTGAGATTTAGTGGTAAAAAACAGGTGTGTACCTCTTACTGGTGTGTTCTGTTTGAATTGTCAAGGAGTAATATGGAAAGGCAGCTCTTGCATTGTGATGAGTTTACCACCAAGCAATTTCCTCTTGAAATACACCTGAGTGATATCTGATCAATAAAAAAAACCACTGCTTGATTTTCCATGGAAATACAGAAAACATGAGTGTTTAAAAAAAAAGATTAGCTTGAAATAATGGAATGGTCTCAAAATAAGAGTGAGATCAGGAGTAAAATAGAGACCAGAAGCTCTCAAGGATTAATTTTCAAAATGGTGAATTCACTTATTTAAAAATATTTAACACACATGTAACAAATATGATGCTATTGTTTATTTTAAAAAGTTATGTCAATTATGAATTTCCCTATTCTCTTAAAATTATGACATTCTGGAGTAGTAAAAAAAAATCCTCTTTCTGTATTAAATTTTTATGTCTAATTATTCTTGGTAGCGCCATGGTGGAGGATAGACTAAAGGTTCCCTAAAGTTCTTGAATGAGCATTTAGAGCTGAGTAAAGCCTCACTTCTCATCTGCTAAGAGTTCTTTTTTTTTCTTCTTCTAAGAGTTCTTTTTATTCTTTCTACACACACTATGTGTAGGTATTCAACCAATTTCATCTCTGCAGCATGACTCATGTGAATAAAGCTTTCCATCATTGTGAGATAAAGGCACTTTCTAACCTAATTAAGACTTCATTTTCTCCATGGAAGTTTTTGAAAATAATTTTCAAATTCAATTTAGGAAATTATGTGTAAGCTGATGATACTCTTGTAGATCACTACAACAATTTTAATTTTTTTTTAAAACTACCAAATATATAAGAACCATGTCTATGACAGATCCATTCCTAAAAACCAAAGTATTACAAAAATATTATTTTTTCTTTTGCTGCTTAGGCCCTGATTTTAATGTTCACTTCATCCTATTTTGATGTTAATCCATTGAAGAAATTTTATAGAGAAGTTTGTATGTTTCTTAGCAAGTACAGGTTTACCCATATGTTTTAAAACCATACATGAAGATTACATTGTTTCCTTTCTAGTACTGCAGCCTAGAAGTGAAAATCCTAGGACACTCATCAATGGCGAATTTTAGGAATAAGCAATCCCAAATCCTATCTGCCATTTTTGCCACTTCCAACCCATTCCCATCAACATCAGAATGATTCCCATGTTCTGCTGCTTTTAAGTTTCGTATCCTCTCTTCTCTGCATTTATGTGGATATAGGTTTCTTTTGAACATCTACATTTGTATAAAGATACAATAAAAGGGTTTAGTTCAAGGATTGTTCTGATTGTCATCAGGATTACCTGAAAATCAAGTTTTCATAAATTTGACTCTATTACTAACATGAAAGTCTAAAAAAGTCTTTTTGTAGCTCTAACCTGGTTTGGTTCTTCATTATGAACTGTGTAAATTATTGAGCAATATGATTCTTTTATACAACTATGCATACATATAGAATTCAGCTTCTCAAGTTAAATAAGCACTACTGATTTTTGGCCAGAAAAAGCCCAACAAATCCTGTTGAGAAATCTATTCTTCCCTGCAGTGCAGAAATGGTGCACCATTTATGGTTTGAGAACTCAGGCTCTGATAGCGTTGATTAGTTGTTATTTTCTGTTACAAAGGGTAGAGAAAAACCTGCAAAACAGGTTGTAGGAGCTTGTTTCACACAAGGCTTTGTTTCATTACCATTTGCAGAATTAATCAGAAACCTGAAACTTTTCCTGAGAAAGGCCAGCTCATTTTTAATCATCTCAGTCTTGATCACAGAGAGTGAGAAGCACTGCAACTCTTACTACACACACAGGCGTAGATGGTTGTTAAAATAATGCACACCTCCCAGAGATGTAGTTTCCCCATACTAGGTCTTACTTCCTGATTTTATTTTGGTACTTTGTCATTGCATCTATCTTTAAATCATCAGTGTATGCTGCTATCTTGCTATGTAAAACCTGTGAGTGTTGATTCTGAGAAGTGAATTCAAAGTCAAACCTCCCCAGACAAGTTTCAAATTTGTAATTTTTATTGACAAAATATTGGCGGACAGGACGTAATACATAGTATGTAGGTATTTAAATACAGAACAGAAAATAAAGGTTCATCTATATATACTATAAAACCAGGAGAGACTGGTAAAATCATACTATTCTGCACTCATAATCACAGACCACAATGAAGAAACCAATTGCTTTGATTGCTTCTTGAGCTGCTAAGATAACTATGTGAACACATTTTTCAGAAACATCTGCGAAGCAACTAGTACTATACCTATTTTACAACTAGAGAAACTGAGTCAAAGAAATGTCTTATGGCTTAGGCATTACTACATATACATAAAGAGTAAGGCTGAAGAATTAGTAACTATTGGGTGTTGACCCCATTCATCAGAATACACTACCAGGACACATTTTTTTCACATCACAGAAATTGTCTTCGTAAACTGCAGTGCAACCCTGTAATTATGCACACAGTACTTGAGAACAAAAAAAGAAAAGCAATCATTTTTGGCTCAACAGGTTTATATGGAGCTTCAGAAACTTATGCTTACTATCAATAATACTCATTCAAATGGCCATCTACTCAGGCCCTTATTCTCTCTTAGGCCACTTTGTACTGCTTGTACAGTAGTTGACTAGATAATCAGGCCCTTATAGAATAGCATAAGGACTAGTTCTTATAGCAGCCTCAGAAAACCTTACTAACTTCAGTGAGGCTTTGTACTAGTGCAGAGGTTAATTCATGTGGAACTAATTGCTGAACTGTGGCCTAAGTAAGAAACTGGTCTAGCTCTATTCACTTGTTATCCAGTTATCAAAATGTAGTGCTCATTAAGTGCAGAAACAAAGGGTACAGATGGACTCTTTATATGTGAGAAATGTGTTTCTTGTATAAAAGAAAATAATCAGTAACACTGATGTGGAATTTAAAACCTTATTGGAAAGAAGTGAAGCACTAAAGCAGGTTTTTTTAATCAAGAGTAATTCCTTCTATGTCCTTCACAATCTACTTATACTCAGGAAAAAAAAAAAAAAAAAAAAAAAAAAAATAAAACAAATTACCCCAAGGAACTGGCCTGGACAAAAATTAACCTAGTAAAATAAATTCTTTTTATCAGCAGTATACAACTTTCTGTACAGCTACAGTTAATATAAATGTCAGTACTAGGCAGTGGGGAAGAATATGGAATCAGGAATGGGAAAGAAGAATAGGTGAGTTTCACCATTTGAATGGTTAAGGAGTGCTCCAGATCCTGGATGGATATAGAAATTACATCAGATAGGCACCAAACCACTTAATATTCAGTAAATTGTAATTAGCTGTGTCAATTAACCAAATAATTAAGCAAATAAGCAGTTCTTGCCAAGTACGGAACAAAATCTACGAAGATAAGTTCATAGCTGAGAAGTGTAGATTGCCACACAGCAACCTCTCAATGGCTTCCATTTGTAAATATATCTCAAGCACCATCTGTCTGTTCCCAGCAAGATAAATGGATCCAGACACTCCCCCACCTCACTCCCTCAGGCATTGAAAACCACCACTTAATCATCCACTAAGAGCTCCTTTCCTCCACTAGCCGTGTCTTTCCAAGTGCCTGTGTTTCTGACCGGAGCCCTGTGTGAAGCTACTTACCTTCTGATGCTTTTTGTTGTGTAAAGACCGAACCACAAGGGGGTTCTCAAATGTGTCTGTCCTGGCTATCTCATCCCATCTGAAGCACATCTACAGGATCAGGCTCCACTGAGTAGACAGGCATGGAGGAGATTTCTGATGGTTGGTGGCTAGTATGCTATCATCATATGCACATTGCTTATATGATTACACTCAAAGTCCCACAAGCCAAAGCACTTGGCTGCAGTAGCAGGGACTGTTTCCCTTTCATTTGTGCTCAAGATGTTCATTTTACTTTAATCCAGATATTAAAAAATAGCAGCACAATGACCTTCTTAATCTGTTATAGTGAAAAAACATTTAATGGCTTCCGTAGGACTACTTACAATAGTAGCTGATACTGGAGGGGGCAAATCAGGAGTGCAATCTGAGATGTAATAAAAACTACCTGTTAAAATCAGATACATCAACAAGTACTTTACAGATTTTGATGTTCCGATGTCACTACTACTGCAAGAATAAGTCATGATATCTTCTCCCTCTCTTCAGGTGTAATCCTTGGATTTTCTCTTCGATCATATAAGATGAGCTATCGGGAAGTCAAGTACTTCTCATTTCCAGGAGAACTACTCATGAGAATGCTGCAAATGCTGGTCCTGCCACTGATTGTATCCAGTTTAGTAACAGGTAAAGAAGGAAACAGTTTTCTTATTTTAAATATTTGATAAAAATACACTCACCAAATAATAAATTAAATAATAATAAAAAAACCATCCATGTCCTAGTATTACAAATTGCACAAAGTGATGCCTTTGCTGTTGCTGTTTCAGAGACAATGCATCAAAAGGTTTGAATTATATACATAAAACCTAACTTATGCTCTTCCCAATTCTAAGACAGCCTAGCTGGGCAAGTTACTACATGTAGCTTTTATGAAGCTAACTCTGTGCTACACTTTCTTCTCTTACATTCTGAACTGGTATTTCTGCCACAATGACCTGGTGTTACCAAAGATAATGTCTCTCAGAAAAATAGTTCCAAGGGCCAAAAGATTTTAAACTTTTGATCATGGGAAGTAAGTCGTGCCTGTAAACCCAGATCTATAAACCATCTATTTACTCTTAAATCTTTTAGCAAGAGAGGAGAAAAAGTAGGTGATAGATGGAATAGATTGGATAATTTGGAAGAAACTTCATTCTGACAGCAGTGGTGTCCTGTCTTCTGGTCAGCAACTTTACTAATATGTACCTTGAGCTACAGATATAATATTTAATATCTTACAATGAGATACTATTTTTCATTCCAACTAAGTATCATTGGAGAGCTCTCAGATTTTCTATTAATATTAAGGATGCCCCTGTGAAGTATTTAATGTTTCAGTTATTTGAAGAAAAGAAAGCATGGACTTTGGTCCATCAGCAGTGAAGAAGTTGAGCAAATAAATGGAGAAGTTGAGCAAATCAATGGAGAACTTAAGCAAATCAGCTGGGAGAACCTAGTCAAAACCACCCATTGTGCTATACTAGGATATAAACACCTAATACACTGCCTTAATTTTCAGAAGACCTGTTATCTATTTCATTGGTTTTCAAATATTTAAATACTAAGATCTCCTCTTACAAATATAAATGAGTATAGACTCATCCTTCACAGATACCAAAAATAGTATGTACACATGTATGTATATGAAGTGTTAATACCACAGCAGAAAATAAGGGGACTCACAAATCTGTTTGCCTTCATGTGTTTTAAGGAGAAAGTATAGCTTGTTTCTATAAACATGTATAGTATGCATATTTGAAAGCTTAATGCACACTCAAACTAGAGACAAATATATAAATCTTGTAGGGGAAGTTACAGGTTTTGTAACCGACTAGTATAAAATTGTGCTCCATGTCATATCTCCTTGCTGTCTTCTTGTCCCTGCCACCTGCAGAACTCCCTGGGTTGTCTGGACACTGATAGAAGAACTGTTGAAAGTAGAAATAGAATGAGGTTTATCCTTGTTTAATGTCAGCTGGGACTGCACTGCTGCTCCGTTTTGTGGGATAGGTTACTTCAGCAGAAATTATCTGCTCAGTTCCTTGTAAATGCAACCATACTGCTTCTCTGAAACCACTAAAACAGAAAAGTAGGTATATAATTCTAAACATGGATTTTCAACTGACTGTCAAGATTCTACGCAGAAACACTTTGTTAGGGTAAAGATCAGCACAGCCAACTTAGGGAGTTGTAAGTGTCACAAGGAGCGGGCCTTGTGATAGAACAAGCTCATTTCCTGTGTCACCGTCAGTGGAGGTTTTGTTAAATACCAGAACAATTAGTTACTAATTAATAATATTCTGAAAAGAATTTTCCATGTCTGGATTCAAACAATTCCTTTCTCTTTGATAACTTTTTATTTTCTTTAAAATTCTTTGGAGCCCTTTTATGCCCTTATTTCATAACAAACATTTTCTTTACCGTATGAAAGTTTCTGGCAAAAAGAAATGTTATCTATCTGTAAGATTTGTCTTATCATACAAGTGTCTTACAGCATTAAGGGGATTACTCTTAGAGTTTTCCTTTGAAGCAGAGATGGTAATTTTCAAGGCAAATAGCAGTTTTTAGACTTCTTTATTTGGGCAGAGAACAAGCCGTGAAAACTCAATGCAATCCACAAATTAGAAATTTCATTCCTTTAAAAAAATTGTTACATACAACAGGGATTAGTTATTCTGTGAATCTACGATTCTATGTCTTTTTCATAGGATTAAAAGACATTTCCTGTATTATTACTAAAAAATGGAAAACACATTTTTCTACCCCAAACAATAACTAATTTAGTATACAAATTGTTTTGGTTTGGTTTGGTTTTTTGTTTTTTTTCAAAAAGATGCTCTTACACATTTTCTGCAGAACACTTAAACTCAAGTAAATGTACCAAAGTAAAAATGAACTCTTACCTTTACAGGCATACAACAATTGTACACTACATACAATTGTGTACTACATACCTACATACAGTTTTATAAATGATATTGGTTTATTTTCTTTATACATTATGGGATAATATATTGGACAAAATCTTCCATACTTCAGATCTTAAGCCTTAAGACTTAAGACCACTCTTAGTGTCCATGAGGCGTCCATTTCTTATTTGCTGTATTTTCCTTCACAAAGCAAAGTGGATGACTCTTAAGTAACCTCAAAAAGGTTCCCACAGTTTTGTGACCTGAATGAAAGAAGAAATGCAGAATCACATTCAGAGGTTTTTACTCACATTTGCCTTGTGACTTACCATTATTGTGTGATCGTCATGTAGGCATGCTGTTTTCTCCATGAGAAGATAGAAATCTTCTGACGTGTGTGTTACCAGGCATGTACTAACATCTGCTTGGGAGAAAATAAAAGTTATTTGCATACCTTTCCCCATCTTTTACTGGTTTACTTCATCTTTTGTGGTTTAGACACAAATCCAACTGTATACTCCATACTGTTCTTTATTCTCTACAGTCTCTCAAATGGGAGAACTCCAAAGTCAGCATTCCCAAGAAGTATCTCTTACAAAGTCAAAGGCAAAAATTATGCCACAGTATATGGGAGGTAGCATAAACATCTAAACAAGAAGGTTAAATTCCCATCTGGATTATCTCATAGCCAAATCTGGCCTGAGTTCTTATGCAACCAGAGAGCTGACAATTTTGCTCCCTTTCTGTTTTGAATTTTCTGCAGTTATATGACTTCTAAATATTTTACACCCCCTTATTTCATTATAACTTGAAGCATTTGACATAATTGTTTTAAAATATGCATTGTGTTTCAAAGGTATATAAAATAAGTATACACATATGATGACAATTTAGCTTGTGTTGGAACAGGCAAAAGAGTGGAAGATTGGTACCAGCAGTAACAGTACTCTGTATTAACATTTTTTGACTTGTTACAGCAAATTACAATGAGGTTGAAATTCCAGACATTAGAACTGGCCCAGAAGTTTTGCCTGCATGTTTCAGCTATGCACTAAATACAAGGGCACCTCTACTTAACCAAACTATGTGTTTCCTGAAACCATATTCACAAAAATCATTAATGGCCACTCTTTATAAAAAATGTAGTTGGATTATAACATTTGTGAGAAATACTAAAGCTAGAGAAATTTTATAGGGGTTTGCAGAATTTTGCACAATTCTTGTCACAACTCAGCTTAATATGCTGCTTCTCCTTCCCCACAATTTTTGAAGCTTGGAATCTAGTTATACAGGGACCACTACTTTTAAATGCAAGTAAACCAGGTTTAAATTATGTGCATTTATTCCAAATACACTTTTTTCTGGTAAAGCATAAGAAAGTATAAAAAGCCCAGACTAATTTTTTCTTCACATTGCAGGAACTGTAAGAAAATAGTTTACATACTAATATAAATCAAGTTAGAGAAAGAGGGAATGTAGAAACAGTGAAACTGAGGTCTGCTGGCTTGCCAAAGATTATACACCTGGTCAGTAATAGCAGAGTCAAGCAAAGATCCCAATCACAAATATGATGCACTGGATATTAGATGGTAACACTTTTTCAAGTGGTAATGGGAGTAAAACTAATATCGTACAAGTGAATCGTAATCACACACCATTTTTTTTTGTGTCCATGATTCTTTACAAACAGAAAGACTGTGACTCTTCTTACACAAAAGAAGGCTGTCAAAACACTTTAGAAGACTGGGTTTGGAAGGTTTACCTCAAGGAGAAAAACATCTTAGATTGTGGTTTGTCATGTCTTAGTTTATATTCTCTCCGCTTTCTAATTCCAATAATGACATAAGTGTCTTTCATTAATTCTGAAAGATACAAAGATTTTCCTGCCTCTGATGCAGCCTTTCACAGATTACAACATTGACGACTTGCAGGAGACAGAAGTGATTTTCTTTTATGCAGACTCAGAGGCTCAGGGTTATATCCCCAGATTTGTCAAAGTGTTCATGGTATTTACCACTACAAAAACTATAGAAAGTGTTGACAAAGTGAAGAAAGCTGGAGTTTCCATGTATGGATGCCCCTTAAACAACCTCAGATATACACATGATGCTTTTGATTTCAGCTACCACTGTCAAAGGAATGCAATGGAAGGTGACAAGGTTACAGGGTCTAACTCCTTATTGAGTTAAAAAACAGAGGCTCACAAAGTGACTCAAGGAATAAAACAAGAGAGGCACACAGAGATCACAATTAACACACAAGATGCAGTTGCTTGAAATTACCTATTATAAACCAAGGGTAATATTCAAAAAAACAACTGAACTTGAAATAGTCTCCAAGCCACTCCTTTACGTCAGTGAGGAAAAATGCAGCATCTGGATATGAACAGATTCAACTGCTGAAAAGCCATATTTTGCCCAAAGCAACTTATGGATGTAACATGTGGAAGATCAATGCTGTGACATGTTACATAACCTTAGGCAAACATTACCCTTTGTATCTCTGTTTTCTTTCTCCTTCCAGATGTAGCAAAGTTTTTTCTGTAGCTACTGGGCAGAAAAGAAAGTTACTATATATGATTGAAATCTTGATGCAGACATGTAGATTAAGTTGTCACAGCTCAGCAAATGGAAAGTGTATAGCTATTTTAGTTAGATTACTGCGAAGATGAAAATAAACTTAAGCAAATAATTACAGCAAGAGTGGTGTATGAGACCATCATTGAGGCAGTTGCTATAGAAATACTACAACCAAAGTCACCTAGTACTTAGAGCTGGCTATGATGGTATGACCAATAATCAGAAATGCATATGGACCATATTTTTTACTAGATACAACTGTCTAACAGGATATGTGTTAGCCCTAAAGCTAAAAACAGGTTCTCCTGAAGTTAGCATATGCTGTAACAGACCTAAACTAGGCTGTATGACAAGAAACTGTGATATAACAGCACAGCCTCCCACATCCATATAGATGTACCCAGTCTTCTGTGAAGACATAATTCTAGAAAATAATACAGTCCCATGTTATTAAAGTAATTAAGTTTTGTCATTATCTTTCCAATATTTGAGGCAGTAAAGAACACGTCAAGAGTTACCACTATAAAATTTTGACAAAACACTTATCCTTTAGTAAATTACTACCATTTTGTGTCTTGATAATTGCAATGCCCCTTATTAACATATTAAATTAGTGGCAGTAAACATAAAGGGCCAGAATTTTCAATCTGCCCACATCAGAGCACAAAGTAGCAAGGTCTCATGAAGAGACATGTCCATCACCTCTTCACAAAAGAGGCTGTGAATCCATCCTGTGCCTAGGTGTGTGGAAGTAGGAGCCATACTGCACAAGTTCTCGCTGTAGTTCCAGTGTTGTCCTGTGTGCTCACTGACAAGACTGTTGTGGAAAAAAGGCTGTCTCTTACTACAAGATACCAGGTGCTGCGTTCCATCAGCCATAAATGCTTATGGTAATTTCAACAGATAGAAACTCTCCCATTCAGCACCATTGCAGAGAGAGGAACAAATCCTGTGGAGACAGCATCGGCCTTCTCCCAGGAAGAAAAAGGCAAAGCTGGTATCAGTAACTCCCTTTAATTCACTCTGGGAGAACAGACCTATAACCAGTGTGTGTGCAACATGTTGGGTGCTCACAATAAAGATGGAAGCCAAAAATATTAACAAAATTCAGTCAAAGCTCTTCTGTGTTTCTGTTTTAAAATGCGTAGCATTCCTTATTCAGTTCATATAGTTCATACGTGAAAAAGTACAAAAACTGGGCAGTGTATGCTCAATTTAGCTGGTCACTAGATAAATTACCCCACTTTCCAAATTATAAAAATTGGAAATCTTCTGATTTTCTAAAAATTATCTGATTTTTTGCATGTGCTAAGTAAATTAATTTAGAAGTCAAAGTAATCAAAACCCATCAAATCAATGAAAATTTGTATACTGATCTTGGGTGACTCTAGTTATAGGGAAAAGAATAGAACTGAAAAATTCTCTGCCTGAAACCTTTTCAATTGTCAGTGTATTTTAGCTGCCTATATATTTGAATTGGAAGCTTCCTGCAGAGGAACCCTGTAGATATCTCCTACAGTAGTAAGCCTGCTATGAGTAACCAATCCATGAAGATCCTAGGACTTTGTTGGTTTTTCACTGATGCCTTTCTTTTGATATATAGAATGTTATTTAACCAGTAACTTACCTTTTTTTCCAGGCAACTCTTCCCTCTTTTTCCTGCTACCCAACACTATGTAAGCACAGCAATGTTGTAAAAGCTAAATTGCACAGCAGATTTAATTGTACACACTTGTACATTTCATGTAAACTTCAGTTTATGCATTCATATAGGTATTTACAAATGCAATTTGCATAATTGGATGACAGTGTTATTTAACATCTACTTCCAGATACTTTTTTCTACAAATAAAGAAAATTTCATGCTATGATTTGTGTGTCTCTAAAGACAAGATTGGCTAAAAATGTGGGTATGTAAGTTACTAAGTTTCTAAAGATCCAGTCATCTTGTAGATGGGTTTTCTGTAGGATCAAATAAACCACTGAAGGAACACTACTAGTGTTGATAGATGCTTTGTATCAGTTTCACCAGAGCTAGTATCTGTATAGTAGGTTTGGACAAACAGCACATAAAAATATAAAGCATTTGTACAAATAATTACTTTAAACAACTGTTTTTCAGTACTTGTATTCCTGGATACAACAAGTGCCTATCAAGTCTGACAGATAGCCTGTAACAGCCACTAAAAAATAAATAATAATTTAAAAAATCTTTTGGACTATTCCTCTCCAAAGTCTTTAAGAGAATGTGGGCAGGATAAATTTAATAATTATGTCACGTAATTCTAAAGTATTTGGGGCAAAAGCTAAAAAAATTAGTTTAAGCAGCAAGCAGCTACATTTTTGAAAATCAGTAAGAGAAAAGGGTGTCTTGGAATCTGTTCAGTATCTAGAAACCTCAGGTTTTGAGTCATTACACAGAAAGAACTGTGTGCGGATTCGGTGTGTGTTGGCAGTCTATTTGACTATGATTTCCTGAATATATTTGCTAAACAAGTTTTTTGCACACAGGGTGCTTCAGAAGGAAACAAACTATACCCAGCTGGGAGTCAGAAAGCATTGTGCTAGGAATGGATGTGAGGAAATCACAATGAAATGTCATACATATTTGTACAATAAATGCAGCTTTGAGTGGAACCTCTTACTCAGAAAATGTTACGTATCTTAATCTATGCAGATCCTAAAAGCAATGTGATCATAAGATGACATCACAAACGGACCATAAAATGAAAATACCACTCACTTTGAACCATTTCTGAAACAATTTTGTAATAGGAAATACACAGCAATCGATCATCTCAAGAGTCTGAGAGAAAAATTCTAAGTGAACACAGCTCCCACTAAAAATTAAAATGCATTAAGAGCAGAGATTAAATTCCTGCATATGACATTGTATAAAATAAGATTTTATTATAACTTTTTTAAAAAAACTACAAAACTAAGCATGACATACAGCATCCAAAAGCAGATAATATGCAGCAAGGTAGTTTCTGAAGTCTCAGTCTCTGCAGGCAGTGATCTACAAACAGCAAGGGTGTTTAGGAATAAAATTCTGCGATGATTAGAGACCTCAAAACTAAAAAAACCAAAACTCCCCTAAAACTCAGGTTTGCTGGAAGTCCTTAATTAAAGGCTAATTTAAATTTAATTGCAAAATACCACTTTTCTTAGTGGACCAATACTTTTAGTTACTTCACAAAAAATTGAATAACAGTTTGTTATGCATTTTTATTCAGTTTGGATTCTTCATGGGGTTCCAACTGAGATAATAGCTAACAACGTCACATCCACAAAGACTTAGTTTTTTCTTGTTTATCTTAACTCAAACACATAACATCAAGACTTTTCTTGCTGATAGGCAACTCACTGGCAAAACAAATAACAAAAAATATTTGGAAGAACATGCAAATCCAAACTGTCTCTCTAACCTTTGTATCTCAAGCAAAGGCAGACTCAGTAATAAATCAAAACTGTTTTTTTTTTTGTTTAATACAGAAAATATTAACTGATTTCAGAAAAACAGCACACCTTGAAATTAAAAGCTCAGTTTTATGAAATGTAGTAGTTACAACAGTAGCTGTAAATGGAGAGCCCTTGGAAGTGTATTTTGTATAACAAAATGCCCAAGATATGAAACCAAATCTCTTCACTATTTTGGGAATTAAGGCACTGAAAGGAAGCATTTTATTGAGGATATTTTCAGAGTCATATTTTCAGTAATGAATTATTTTGTGATAGTGTAATGGATGAACTAGAATGGTACCAAGTACATAGTAGTACACCTGGAGAACTGGCACATGATGTACATATAGCAAACCTAATCAAAATCTCTCCATATGCTATTAGTACATAGGCAAAAGTTCTCAGACTCACGATGAACAGTCTAGAGAAGATAACAGGGTTTATCAGTGTAATGGATTTCTAGTTAAATGTAAGGAGGGATTATACAGACTACAAGTTTTGAGCTTGAAAAAGATACTACTATGGAGGATCACCATAGAAGGCCACAGAAATCATGAGTCATTTGAAGATGCTTAGGTGGACTAACTATTTATTACAATATCCCATAAATAGTTTTCATTAGAAAGATAATCTGGGCTCTCCAATGAAATAACTATGAAGCATGTTTATAATAACGAAAAGGAAGTACTTACGTATCACAAAATTACATTTTTTTGTACAGTGCAACAACAAGCCAGAGGTTATTAGTTTCAAAATTAAAATAGAGAGTTAACAGATACAGCCATCATTCACTTAAATGGGGGGAACATGAAATGTAGGAAGGCCCTAATTCCCCCTAGTGGCTAGCTGCAGGCAAGTAAAGGCAGTGAACATTCTCTCTTTTATATTTCTCATAGTCTTTTAGTAACAATCTGCTGTCTGGTAGAATTGAAGACAAAGAAGCAGGTTGGCCAGATGTTGAAGTAACTAATTTCCAGAAGGTTTATGTTATTGTTGCACTCCATAAAATTCCACATCAGATTGAAAGGGTCTCTGTGTTCTCACCTGTTAAGATTCACCTGCCAGTTGCTCTAAGGCAATGACTACAGTCAGCAGCTTGAGTTTTCTTACACACATGGCTCTTGAGAGACAGTTCAGAACCAAGGAAATTTTCTTCCAATATCTGTGAATCATCTCACTTTTAACACATGCAAATTCACTCCAGGGACATGAAATCAGACTTTTAAATGAACGAGATAAGGCAGGCCACATGTCAAGAAAGAAGGAAAGAACCATTCATGACAAGACCAGCAGCCCCTAATTATGCCACTCTGGGGATGCTACAACAGTGTAGGAGCCATACCAAAGTATGACTAAAAAAGCAGTCTGAAAACTTGTGAAGAGATGACTTCCACCTGGAGATAGCTAGGAACACAGAAGCCTCGGTCAGGCTTTACCACCTTTCACTTTCCTCTTTACCTCTACACCATGAACTGCATCCCCTTTTCCTATGAGTTAATGTAGCATAGCTCCATCATATTTGCTTCCTTGACAGTTTGTCTTTGCTATAACCACTCATAAAAAAACAGAAGAATCTAATCAAACAAGTTCCTGAGGATGCATTTTGGGGAACCCAGGAAAATTATTAGGAGTACTTGCACACCAAGAGAAGTATTATCCTTTCATCAGTGCTGTAAAATCTGACAAAGTATTTATTTCAGCTTCAAAAGCTACACAGATCATTGCAGAAAGAGCAGCTGCTGACCAAACTACATGCAGAAGGTTATCTTGCAGAATCAGAAGACTGTAATGCTATCATTAGGTCCTCAACTCATATTTTCACCTCTCTTTTTCCCCCCAGTGTTTTTATAAGGGACAGTTGTTGACCTATAATAGATTATTTCCATTTAATTCTCAAGATTAATTGCTGTATTTGCTACATGCTGTCCTTCAGCCATGTATTTCCATTATTATTTCTCTAAGACAGATCCATCACTACCATTATTCCTGGAGACAGAGATGCTGACTATCTGTCTCTTGATGGCACTCAATTTCTGAGCAATGGAGAGTGAGTAAAGTCACTGTGCACCACAAGAGCTACAGAACTCAAGACTTGTGTCTGGGTTTCAGTAAGACACTGAATTGTATGGAAGAGGAAGACTGCCCAGATATTTGTTGATCCTGTTCATCATCAAGCACTGTCTCAGTGCTTGACACAGCTTTCCTTGGTGGTGAAGGATAAGGAGGAAACAGACAGTCAGGACAGAAATCTGTAATGATTTGTTGAGACTACAGGTTTAGTTAAGAATAAGCAACATCTGGGACTAAAGATGCATGTTAGAGAGTCACAAAGCAAGTCCTTCATCAGTTACAATTCCTTTCATCCAGACACTCCTGTTAGTGCAAGTTTTTTCTTTGCCTCAGGATACTTCGTTTGGACCATCATGATGACACTTGCCCCCATTTACACAAGGCCTTTTACCTTTGATTCTCCCTAGGACCTGATCTTCTCAGGGCTGAATGATGCCACTGATCCATACCAGTCCTAGCTGTTTACTCTGGAATGTAGCAAGTGGTAGCTGAATTCCAGGGACAGGGAAAAAGAAATCCCTACAGGCCCCTACTTGCTCTCAAGGTTGACCTTTCGTGAGTCACCTCTCTCAGTGTTTCCCAGGTAAACAAAAGTTTAGCACTTCTGATCTTGGCCAAGACCTCTTCACTGTAAAGCATGGCATTTCCATCTGAATGAGGAACAATCAGTACAAACACAGATTCCCCAGAAGTTCTACTCTTGGTACAACAGAGCAGTTTAGTACACCACAAACATCCACTTCCTGCTTTTGTGAAGACAGCTACATCTAGCAGAATGGCAAGAAAATTGTCTAGGGTGGCAAGCTTTTAAATTTTGATTCCTCAGCTCGCCAGATACAGAAGTTCCATATATTCCTTCTCTTGACAGCATATCGAAACTAACTTTTTCTATGCAGTAGAATATATACTATATAATATATAAACTACATATACCAATGGTGATGTACAAAGAAAAGTAGAGGCTCTTGGGATACAGAAAATCTTGTGCAAAATAAAAAATCTCATTATTCATATCATGTGGGAAGTGAAAAGTTAAGTTCTTTACAGTTTCACACAACTGAGTAACAATTCATTTCTAATACTGAGTAAGAAAGATACAAGTAAAGAAAAGAGTAGACTGCTCAGCTCTCGTGCCAACAGAAGCTTTCAGATATTAATGTCATTCTTAAAGACCTATCATGTCTGGAAGTCAGGTGCCAAAGGAAAATAAATTCCTGGACCTGGGTTTTGAAGAAAAACTCAAAAATAGATCACAACTATATTCTGAAAATTCAGGTGTCACATTACAAATAGAACTTATTTGAAAAAAATGTTGGGGTTTTGGGTATTTCAGTATTTGGACATCATGGTTGTAATTCTGAAGTCATTAGAGTTAATAGATTTGGTATTAATCTGTAAGCAATATTCATCTTTTCTATTATACTGAAGGATACAAAGGGCTTAAAGCATATCATCAGTTTTTGGGTGTTTTCTACAGAAAGTATCTCAACACAGATTTATTTAGATGCTTCACTTAAACACATTTTCAGGATCAGCCTGCAGTTTTTAATAATTATATACTTAAACAGAATTAATGTTTTTTGAAACAATGACACCTTTTCATCCTCAGATAACTATACCTAGGTCTGTTTCGTTAGAGGTGGTAAATAAGAAAAAGAAAAGCATAATAAGCACAGCAGCAGATATACACTATTTGCACAAGAATTAACATATAGATGCTGATTCTTTCCTCCATAAATAGCTCTCTTATTTTCCCTTCACTCATACACAAAAGCTAAATACTTACTTTATTCTGACCACCCACTTCTAACTAAGATCTGAATGCTTAGATAATATCAGAGATTCTACAGTGAATGTAGTTTCTTTTCAGAGCTAGAGAAAAATAGGTTTTGGTCAAGAGTTGACCTAATGAGTAGCTATTTCATTAACAAATACGTTCTTGTACTGAAAATCAGCTTTGTTCAATAGTCCCAATTGCCGTATGCCTTAATTCACCAAACCCTGAAAACAAAGTTAGAAAACAGTATCTTATTAAGCTTGATTAATATCTGTCTCAAAGAGAATGAAGCTGTGCAAAGGGCCTGCAGAACATAACAGTCCAATAACAACATTGATTTTTATTTAAAAAAAAATAATTAAAAAATAAGCAATGAAACACAACCTAAGTCTTCCCTTTCATCTGTTTAATTTAAAATTGGATGGTATTTTCTTTGGCACCTCAGACATCTCATAGAAATTTATATCCTCAAACTTTCCTGCAAGCTCAAGATGCCCAGATGGCAACTGTGTAACACTGGAACTGTGGAAGCCAAAACCTATTTTTCAGCCACAGTTAGCACTGTAACAGCCAAAAAAAGAGTTGAATAATATAATTAAAAGCACTGATTGCTGCTGTCAGGCATTCCGGGGGAAATCGTAACTTCTTCTCCTACAAGTCTGTAAACAGGAGAAAGACGAAGTAAAAAACACACAGCTTTGATGTTGCAAGGCTGTAACTGAATCAGTGACCCAAAGTTCAAGAGGTCACTGAAACAAAGGAGAGAAAAGGAGGAAAATAAAAGCCTCTTCACATGAAACTCCAATTCCACACTTTCATAATGAGTTCTCAGAACAGCCTTAACATCATTAATGAATTGTAAAAAAAAGGAACCTAAATTACAAAGATAATTTATAATGTAATAGACTAATTGCATCTAAGGTAATGACCCCTTAGTATTCATATGGCATATTACCAGAGGATCTCTCTTAGGATGTATTTTTTCCTAAATTTGATTTGATTGTTACCTATCAAATTCTTGGAGGAGATTAGTATGTAATTAAATTATTACTTACTCCTATGGTTCTTGAAAAAAAATGTAACTGCTCCTTAACTAATGTTAATATATTAACTTATGTATTATAATTGGTGTATTAAAAGGATGATGGTTCAGAAATTTTAAAAATGTCTGTATCGTGTCTGCATCAGATCCCATGATCTTTAGGAGACTTTGCTGTATTTGATAAAGGAAGTCGCAGATTGTTTCCAGTTTAGTAGGTACAAGATTAATTATTTTTGACCCCATGTAAAACTTTACATGCAGGATTTTCCGCATCAAATCCAAGTTAATGTGATTCTTCAGAAAAAGAGAATCTGAAGGCACTCTGTATTGTCAAATTAGTTACTGTTCTTCAATTTATAGTGCAAACAGTTACTTAAAGACATTCAACCGTTCCATGCATTTCCTTTTGACAAGGATAGATGACACTGTAGTGTGGCAATTTATTTGTAACAAAACTCTTGGAAGGACTGAAGCTCCACTGTAGTAGGTCCAGCACCAAAGTCAGTACAGTACTGTGGGCAATGTCTTTCAGGACAAACTTCCCCAGCTGGAGAAGATGCTATGTTGACATTGCTGGTTTCACTGTCATAAATAATTGAGCTGATTTTATATAAACATGGGGAGCAGGATAGCAACAACAGCACAGAACTCCATTCAAGCTGATTTATATTGCTTCATGTGAATGTAGATAGCACTACAGCTTGGTGGAAATTAAAATTATACATGAGGTGTAAGGCAGTGAATGAAGTGTGAAACCATCAAGAACAGCCGCTAAAAACATACATATTGTTGCAAAATAGTACAAACTGAAAAAAATGGCTGGAACATGGGAAAGAATGTAATAAATTAACATTTAAACACCAGCAGGTTGTGGGTAACATAGACAAAAAGAAAAACGACAGCTTCATGAGCAGCTCGGATAAATCATCTGGAGGATCAATGAATAAAACAGCAGCAGATGAATGAAGCACTAGCTTGAAAGCAAAATGAAAATCTTTCACTTTTAAGTTGGACACAGATGAATCAATTGGTATAATGTCACTGAGAAGATTTAAAAACAAAACAAAACAAAACAAAAAAACCAAACCAAACCAAAACAATAATAAAAAAAAAACACAAAAAACAACAATTTTGATTATTTGTTAACCTGGTACAAGGCTAGATAATAGCTACTACAAAAAAAGTTAATGCACAGAATTCTTTAGTGAGTGGTCAGTTATTGAAGTAACTTCAGGTAACTCAAGTCTTGTTAAGCATATTTAAAGACAAAGTCACACTGTTTTGGTTTGGTTTAACTACATTAATATTGCTGAATTAGCAAAGAAAGAAGATCTTAGGTTTTTAAAATGTGCTAAAATTAAAATTCCAAGCAGATCTCGGAAGGCCAGATTGTTGCCAGATACATTAGTAACACACTATCATTATTCAAATCTTAGTTGAGTCACATCTGACTTATTTTCAAGTGATGACTGCTGCACAAACCCTGTAAAACTAATTTGTGTCAAATCCTTGTGGACAGTCATCCAAAAAAAAAGACACTGTTACTCAATAGACTCTTATTATTGACAATCTTAGTTAAGAATAACAATACTGGATTACATTTGTTTCATTTGAGTGATCAGATCAATATAATCCCATACCCGAAATCCTACGTCATTTTGCACACAGATAGAGAGATACATCTCTATCTTTTTTAAAACAGGCAACATTAATTTTCCATTCTTTAAATACTGAACCTCTCTGACTAGATTTATGTTCACTTTTCTTGCAATTCAACTGAAGTGTCTCTTCAAGCTTATTACATACTGAAGATGTAAAAGCAAATCCCTAGTTACATTAGATTGCATTATTCACTACTGTGTCTGTACAGATACTTATAGTCTCAAATCCTTATTGTCAAATATGTCATTATTTTTTTCAGTTGCAGCTAAAGTAGATCAGGGGTGATTTAGCATAATAAATAGTTTACAGCTTCATCACGTGTTATACAGTCAGTCAGATAACAGAATAACTGTACATTTGTGGAATGTTGTTTAATAAGTTCTGCAGACACACAAGAAAAGCATTTCTGAAGCTCTCCAGGCACAGTCTGCCAAAACTCAAACCAGCATTTCAGGAGATTAAAAGCTTCCATGTGTATTTTAAGATACTGCATAATGCATTTTTATGGAGCACTATGTAATGTGCTTCATACCATCCAGAAGGCAGAGGTACAAAGATTCTCTGCTAGGACACAGCATGTTTCATGTTTAAAGTAGACATTTTCAGGAATATGCTCAGGAATAAGTGAATATTCATATTTCAATCTTTGATGAAGTAGAAGTCCTACAACTACTAGCACATTTATTTCAGTTTTATAACATGTCCTGTAGGAGTCAAGCTAACTTAATGTGCTTTGGTTTATCAGCTACTAAATGAGCTTTTTTCCTAATTAGATGGAAACAATTTACCATGAAACATTGTGCTTTTTCATGAGTAAATGTGCTCATTTTTTCACTCTTCATACAGAAAATAAGCAGCTTTATGCCCAACAGAAGAATCCCATTTTCAGGAAAGCTTAGTCCAAATATCTTGACATAAAAGGATGTCTTTCTAGAATTGCGCTGTGCAGGTAGAAGCAGTGTTTTGTTACAAAAAAAAAAATAAAAATTGTGAGCTGCTATTTTCTGTGTTCCTGGGTTTCTGATTCTTGGCTTGAAGACAGTCAGTCCTTTGTACTCTCTTATTACAATGAGGTAACCAAAGAAAGAGTCTTGGTTTGAGACTGTCAGCTGTTACTAATCACTGCTCCATGGCTTGCTGTGAATCCCTGCTTGCCTCTCCCTCCTGCTCTGCTTAGCACACATAAAGAAGATAAATTACTCCCCGGTTTCCCTTCAAAAAGCATATTGTTTGGCACATTCCAATACTGTGAGCAAAAGATGGAATAATGCGAAGAGTTAAATGGGTATCTAAACAGACCCACAGCAGGGTCCTTCACAGGCAGATGTGAGTTTCAGGAAATGTACTTTCCTAGTGTTTCTCCAAATGTGTTCTATTATCTTGCAAACCTGGAGAGTAAATGAACTATACTTTTCAGAACTGTAGAGTATATTCCTGCACGAATATAGTAGTAGTAACGCAAATATCACTGACACTCAACAAACACAACATCTAATCTTACCATATTTGCATACTTCTTTCTACTGGGTGCTGTAATTCTTTGGTGTCTATAACTTGTCTAGCAACAACAAGCATAGCCTGGGGAGTTTTATGGACTTCTTACCTGCCCTCCCTGACTGACACTCTCCTAATACAGGCGAGAATTTTAAAGGACGAAAAATGCATGGAAACAAGAAAAGTAAGAACTGAGCAAGGCTGTGGAATATCCAACCCTGAGATAATTAGGCTGAAAATAATAACTGATTTCAACCTCAAGCTCAATAAATTTTTAACCAAGATTCTATAATATATTTGACTGCTGTATCACAATGCTGTATTTTATAGGATACTAGGAACTACTTTCCTGTATACATTGCTGTAATACTTTTTGTAAGATAGATAATTCTGATACACTGAAACTAAGCAAAGTTTCATAATAGGAAGTTATTTCACTGAAAGAGTGAATCACCATCAGTGATGGATAATAATATAATAGTCTTTGTTGTTGTTGTCTCATGGTTAACTGAAAAGTAAAAAACATCATTGTAAAGCCACTAGAGATTATTTGGTCTCTATCATTTATACTAGTCAGTGATGTCCTGATATTTTTGTACCATGGCTTCATAATTTCCCTCTAATGACTAAACTGTGACTAGGAGAGCATGTGTTTGTAGCCAAGAAGATAAATGATGAAAAAAAAAATGGTCAGTAACAAGTTCTTTCCCTTAGCAATAGTTAAAAATGGATGGAGGAAATGTTTTTGAAGGTAGCAGACATTATACCAATTTCCTAGTTTATTTTTACACTGTTTCCATCAAGAAATATGGGACCAATGGAATCACAGAATCATAGAGTGATTTGAGTTGGAAGAGACCTTGAAGATCATCTAGCTCTAAGCATTCTGTCTGGGCAGTGACACCTCCCAGAAGACCAGGTTGCTCCAAGGCCCATTGTACCTGGCCTTCAACACTTCACAGACGGGGCAGCCACAGATTTCTTGGGCAACCTGTACCAGTGTGTCACCACCCTCGCACTAAAGAATTCTTCCTAAAGTCTAACCTAAATCTACTCTTCCAATTTAGAACCATAACCCCTTGTCCTGTCACACACACCCTTGTGAAAAGCCTCTCCCCAGCATTTTTGTAGGAACATTTCTGGAAGGTGCTAAAAGGTCTCCCCGGAGCCTTCTCTTGTCCAGACTGAAGAACCCCAACTCTCTCAGCCTGTCTTCATAGAAGAGGTGGTCCAGCCCTCTGATCATTGTTGTGTCCCTCCTCTGGACTCATTCGAAGAGCTCTGTGTCCACCTCCTGTTTTTGTGGTCCCAGAACTAGACAGTGTTCGAGGTGGGGCATCACAGGAGTGGAGTAAAGGGAAAAGATAGAGTACAATGCTCAGTTTGCATCACTTTTACACATGCAAAAGTTTTCAGAATGGAAGTTCTACATTATCCAGCATCCACATTTAGCTAATTCAAAACAAGCATTCTATGAATAACAGAAATAAGTTTGTATGGCAGAGTCAGGCTAGCATTTTCTAGAAAGGCATGGGGTTTTTTTATCATGTACAACTTTTCTCCTCACTGTAGTAGTGAAGAACACACAAAGAGGGGTACATGGCTTTCTTTAAGTACTTATGTGCACTCTTCTACACATCGTTAGGTTCCACCTTCCTGTTAAAGTCTGTGATTTCCCTGATTCACAGGGTTTATTTCTGTGGTTTATTTCTTACATGTAACAGTAAAGTGTATATCTTCATAAGAGTATATATATTTTTGTGCTGTTTTCTTTTTCTAAGGCAGTGCCCATTTGAGAAGTTTTGGCCCTTCAGTGCTCTCCTGAGTCCAGGTGCTTTCACACATCCTGGTTCTCTCCTAGTCATCAAATGCTGGATGGTATTTGCTAAGCTACCTGGCTGGAACAGAACCAGCTTACAGATGAGCAGGGGCAGATAAGGAATTCTTAACTTGCTTTAGCAGCACTGCCACCAAAGACCAAAGAATGCAGTTTAACAATACAGTCAACTTGAAGTAATGGCAAACTGCTGCCAAAATGCTAGTTTTCTGCCCCCAGAGATGGTCTTCTGATCTCCTTGTAAAAGTTCTGTTGGCCAAAAGTTGGACTGGATGATCTTGGAGATCTCTTCCAACCCAAACATTCTGTGATTCTGAGATTCACATGACATGATTCTGGGATGATTCAGAATGACAAACTGACAGACTAGCTAACCCTACAAATCTCAAAGTTAATAGTTAGGAGCTACTCTTAGCCAATTAATTGGCTTTACTTTCCATCACTATATCCCAGCCACAGGTTTCCTTAGTTAGCTTGGCTTAATCTTCGTGACACAATTTTGGATCAAAGACAGTTACTAATTTTCCTGTGAGATATTTTC
This sequence comes from Florisuga fusca, assembly GCA_038090715.1. NCBI lineage: Eukaryota > Metazoa > Chordata > Aves > Apodiformes > Trochilidae > Florisuga > Florisuga fusca. The sequence goes on along the minus strand of JAAWXA010000034.1, from coordinate 9,438,200 downwards.
TGTGATCGTAAAAATTAATAGAACATTTGATTTCATTATTTAAATTTCTGTAATTCAAATAAGGATAAAAAAGGATAAATAAGGATAAAAAAGGATAAATAAGTATTAAAAAGTATAAATAAGGATAAATAAGGATAAAAAATTCAAATAAGGGTAAGTTCAACTGACATTAGGGAGCAGCTGGTCCCATCAGTTCAGGCAAAAAGGTGTACAGAGCTATATTTCAGGCACATATCTTATCTGGCTTCAGGAAGTCATTAGCTGTATTGATTTAACATTCATTAACTTCACCAATGCATACGGTTCTTTGAAAATGTTATTTAGCTTTTTTTTCTTTGCAATTTTATTCTTTTATTGATATTAAAATTATTAATCTAGTTTGGACCTGACCTTGTGAATGTCTCAATTGCCAAAGCTTTTAAAATTTTAAACTTTTATTTTATGGACACGCTCAGCAGCTGTCATAATAAAGCTCTAGAGCTTAATCATGTTAATTAAACTCGGGCGATACTTCCACTGTCTCTGCCTAACTAGTGCTTTTCCTTAGAATTTTTCTGTCAGCATATTTTACCATGACCTTGCACAGTGTTATTCATTTTCACAAATCCTCATCAACATACACAAAAGAGATTGTTCTCATGGTCTCACACTGAGTGTTTACTCATCACAGAGTGCTTGCTGGATGTAGGGGGTCGGGAGTAGCCCATTTAAGACTGCTTCATTAGGAGAGTGAGAGACAGCCTTAAAGAAACAAAATTAGGGCAGCACTCCTGAGTCAACAGTTACCATTATTGTTGTTCCACGGTAGGAGTCCTTAACAAGCAACTGCAATTTCCTAATGAAGAGACTATAAAAAATAAACAGGAAAATAACCAGCAAGAAAAAGATGCTCTGTTCATGACGTTTTATTTTTAAAGACTGAGTCCAAAACATCTAAAAGAAATTTATATAAAAAACCACATTAGGAAGGAAGTGGAGTCAATTAAGTTCTAATACATGGACTAAGGAAAAAACCTAATAACTATCATAAAATATCTCTTTTTTATTTCCAGTAGTCAATTTATATGATAACTAGAATGCCCAGTTTGTTCTACACACTAATTCAGAACTGGTTCATCATTTTATATATTTGCAACAACGTGTCACTGCATCTCTGCAGGGTTCTGACTTGGAGTGCCTCGGTCATATGCCCACAGATAGCAGCCTCCTGTCACAGGCTCTTCACCAGAGCTCTGAAACTGTGGTTCCTCTCAAACTAAGCTGAGTTACTGCCATAGTGTGAGAAGCAGCTGAGGACTTTGGACATGTCCAGTTTGGAGAAAAGAAGGCTGAGGAGTGACCTTAGGGCTCTCTACAGCTTCCTGAAGAGGGGAGGAGGAGAGAGAGGTGCTGAGCTTCTTCTGCTTCGGATTTACTAATAGGACCAGTGGGACAGTTCAAAGCTGCACCAGGGTAGGTTTAGGCTGGCTATTAGGAAGCTTTTCTTTAACAAGAGGGTGGTCAAACACTGGAACAGGGTTCCTAGAGAGGTGGTGGATGTACAGTGTAAGTGTACACTGTAAGTGTAAAGAGGCATTTAGACAATACCCTTAATAACATACTTTCTTGAGAGCCCTAAAGTGGTCAGGCCATTGGATGAGATGATGGTTGTAGGTCCCTTTGATTCTATAATTTAAACTTTCAGCATTACACATCAAAAGCAATCTTAAATAAACCAAAGTTAAAAATATTGCGGGCAAAATGTTAGTGTTTTGTTACAGACACAGGAATTTTAGTATAGGAAAGCAAAAACATGAAGGTCTTGTTTTTTCCAGAAGTTCTTAAAAGACAGAAAAAAAATACTTCATATACACATGCACTCACATGCACACCCACTGCCTCAGTGGCAGTCTTATTTGACAAATTATAAAATCATTAGGTTTTCTTCTTGTTGTTTGTATGTTTGCTTGTTTTAGGAAAACTAAAAGGAAATTAATCTTACTACTTGTAAGGCATCAGTGTGTCCTAGTCAAATTCAAGATTACACACAGATTATGACAGAATCATAGAATGGGTAGGGTTGGAAGGGATCTTAAAGATCATCTGCATGGGCATGGGCATCCCTGCATGGGCAGGGACTCCATTATGTAGAGCATGATTACTATGTCAAGAAAATGAGTAACAATAGAAGAAACTCTGGATTTGTAAATTCTAGAATTCCATATAATCTAAGTACAAAATAAAGTTTAAATGACACAAAGCCAGTCATAATATAGGAGCTATTCAGAAAAGTTGCTGCATGTTACTTTACAGAACCAGAAGCAAATCAAATGAACAATCAGCACTATCAGATTCACAGTTGAGAATTTTTTAAAAGTTGCCCAAACTAGATTTTTTTTCTCTTTTTCCTGCATCCCTTGTCTTCCTCCTTCTCTTGCAATCACACTACTTACTTTCTTGCTGCCTTTCCTACATCCTTAAAACATTTTCATTTCCTCTCCAGTACCTTTGTTGAAGAACAAAATAGTGCTCTGCTTTTTGCCCTGACACTCTTGTCACGTCTTTATTCAACCCACAGTGTGACTGATTCCTCATTCTTGAGAGAGGGAAAGAGTAGGTGAAGCAAGAGTACAGGGGTAAGGGCTTGGATTTGTTTTCAGTTTTACAGACTTACTCCTGCCCCCTCCTTTCTTCATTTCCCTTCCTCCCTCCTTCCCTGCCTCCCTCCCCATCAATACTTGAAAAATCATTCCCATTCATGTTATGTGCACACACACGCTGGGAGAAATTACAGGAGCTCTGCTCCAGGTTTCCTTGACAACCTCAAGGCATCCCCCTGCGTGGGGACCGGTGGCACAGCGAAGTTTCCCAGGCCCCTTGAGGAAGGGGAAGGGAAAAGAGGAGGCAAAGGTGCTGGAGCCAGCAGCAGTGTGGAGGAGAGACCAGCAAGTAGGATGAAAGGGGTACACACATCTTCTGTGGGACAATGGGAGATTTTCTGGCTGGCTGTGAAAGGACACACCAAGGGTACAATGGTCTGTGACACATGAAAGCTTTGGAGCAAGCTTTATTGCTTCTCCATTACAGACTCTTCCAGAGACCCATTCAGCTCTAAGAAATCTCGTCAACATCTTAAAATGCAAAGAAAACAAACCACTTCATTTTCTCATGTTTTAAAAACAGATCTGATTTTTCTTTTTTTTTTTTTTTTTTTAAATATAGTTCTTTTTATTGGTGCACTGTAAGCTTTTGCAGTTTTGGGCCTGGACAGTACCAAATGTCTCTCTTGGGAGTTCACTGAGTTCCCAATAACTTCAGTAGAAAGAATGCTGCCTAGCAGCTCCACAGTAAGGGCCCTCTGAGGTGAGAACTTGCGTCCTCCTCATAAAGCTTTTGTTCATACTTAAAACTATCAGACCTCTTCTTTGAATGCTTGCTACTATACATGCCACAAGAAGTAAGAGCTCAAAAAGAGAGGAATTTCTATTCCCTACTTTCAAGATGAGAAGTCATTTATATGATAAGGAAGAGCAGGAATGAGACTAAGCAATCTAAAATAAGAGGCCATGTAGACACAGCTAGAGTGCATAATAGGAAACTAAACTGGTAAGCAGCTTATCAAGAGAAAAGTATGACTTGCTCTCTGACACGCCACTTGAACATGGTTCACCACTCAATCCCAGAATCAGTCCAATAAAGAAGTAGGGTCAGAGGTTCTAATCACTCAGTTCAGCAATCTTAAGCGCTGAATTGTGCCCTGCACTTACTCCTAGAGATTTCTGGAGTGTAGGAGACTCAACCTAAACTTGAGTGTGGAGTACAAAGAAAGATCATGCTTGTTTAGAACACTAAGTGTGTTATGCCAGTGAGCCCTGTAGCCTGGCAATGCTCAGCATCTGGTACTGAATCTAATACCCAGGAAGGACAGAATACTGGGAACTGACTGATTTAACATCCATATGTTTCCAAATTTTCCTATAAAATTATACAGGTTAACTTTTTCAGTCTCATGATGAAAAGCAAATTTAAATATCATCTTAGCTAAAGTGAAAATATACACCACCCATTGTTGCTACCTTAGAAACGGCAAGTAAGAACCTAAAACAACAATAAAAATATATAAAGTTGACTGGATGAGTATGCATGCATTCATTTTTAATTTTTTTGATATTACACTTAATTTTAAGTTACATACTGATATTTTTTAAATGTTATGTGTAAGAAATGCTGTCTGAGAAAAACATTATGCAGCTCAGCAGCAGATCTGAGAGTCTCCAAAAATTATTAACTTTATTTTTATTGGTTAAAAATATTGTATTGGTTAATTGTACTTGCATTATTTTGGGGACTCCGAAAAGTAAAATGTCCCCCACCCACCAACAGGAGGGCTATAGGACTTATTTCCTGTTTGGAAAGATAACTATTTATTACTTAGTAGTATTTACCATTTTCCTCGCAGAATTTTAAAACATAAACATAAACTTACCACAAGCATTATCATCCAGTTTCACAGATGGAAAAGCTGAGCAGAGAAATGAAGGATCAAGTGCTTCAAATGCTCAATTTCCATTTTCAGTTTCTTATTGTTGCAGTAACATTTTGTTCTTCCACTAAAATGGCACATGAAAATCAAGCAGTTCAGGGTATAAGTCTAGTTATCTCCCTTTACCATTCATTTTGTGGGTACAAATCTTCCTGGCTCTAATGGCTTCTGCTGAGAGGACAGGCAAAGAGTAGCTGAAATGAAAGGGTAAGTATGAAGCATGTGATTGGTTTTATACTTTGAAGATTTGATCAGAGCCTGGAACACAGCCTTGATCTCAGTTACATCAGTGATTACAGTACTTTTACTGTAACTCCAGTAGCACATATTTCCTCCTTTAGAATATGGAGAGAAGTACCTGCAATTATCTGTAATTATTCAAGAAAACATTTAATTTTGCCCAGTCATTATTCTGGTTTTATGTTTCCATTATATTTATATTTGTGCAATCCTGTTGCCTTTTTTTAATTTTTTTTTTCTCTGAGATGGGTACCCAGAGCAGAGGGTGACCAATTTTCCTATTTTATATGTTCAAAGATAGCATCTACATCTCTGTGGGAAGGAGTCTGGATTAGATCATACATTAGATCATTAGGGGCCTGCAGGGGGAGATCATAAACCAAAGAGATCCTTTGCTGACCTTTTGTTATATTTTTCTGCACTTTGAAAGTTTGATTCCAACAAGAAACATCAGTAATTTTTTGAGCAGAAGATGTAGTCCCCCAAATGAAGTATGGGGAAGTTATTGACTACCTGAAATTTTAAGGAGAAGGAGCAAAGGGGTTTTAAGGAGAATACTAACTTCACCTGCATGGAAAGAGAAAGAGTATTTCCATTTATGACAGTCCTCATGAGACTCTGCTTCTCAGAGATTCAGAGCTCTTTCCCTGGCTGAACTGCACCGTCTTTTAAAAAATACAGTGCAACCTGATGAACAAAATCTTAAGCAGATGCCATAGTGAACACCCTAGTATTCAGACTAGATCAGATGCATTAAGATGAGCCAAGAATTAGGATTAATGGCTCAGGTTTTGCAAAGCTTATAAAATACTCTAAATTCTTAATCATACAATAGTAAAGATTTTCTGAAATAAGCTAACAGCATTTAATCTGTTTTAAACTCCTATGGCCTGGGACAGAGGTAAACAGGTCATTGCATTAGGGATTGAATACAAATTCTTCATACACATTAATTGTAGCAAACATTATCAGCATTTTTGGAGAGTACTCTGTTTTCTTTCTTACTATTACAAATTTGGAACAGCACATTTCTAAGGCACACTTTTCAGTTCTCAGTAAATATGCTAGTCAAAAAATGTGAACCATCTCACTGGAATAGAGGGAGTTTCACACTGCATCAGATGAATAATCTTTGCTTTTAAGAGGGTGTTAACAAAACACAGAAAGCTATAACTCTTGTAATAGCAAATTATGTGGTAAGCATTAGGGGCGGGATGAGCTGCAATAGAGTGCCAGCTTACCTTGGGTAGCTTTGAATGTACTGGTCATCAAAACTCTTCCCATAAAACCATTTTCATCATGATGAGTTTATACTTTTCACTGTATGAGGTGAATGTCCTTGTGCTTAAATTTACTAGGAATTGCTGCCCTGGATAGTAAAGCCTCAGGGAAGATGGGAGTCCGAGCAGTAGTCTACTACATGAGTACTACGATCATTGCTGTTCTGATTGGTATAATCATTGTGGTCATCATCCACCCTGGGAAAGGTACTAAAGAAAACATGCACAGAGAAGGCAAAATTGTGCAAGTGACAGCAGCAGATGCCTTTCTTGATTTAATCAGGTATGGCTATGATATTGCACATGTTCTGTACCAATAGCAATGATAACATTTAGATTCACACAAGAACAAAATCAGAGAATTTTAGACGGTAACTGCATAAACTAGCCTAATTTCTTTCAACTATGTGATACCAATATCTGTAACCCCTACAAAGCTGCAAAAGAATACATAGACTTATTTTCAAAACAAGCTGTTGCAAGGGAAGAAACTGCTTTTAATATTCAAAGAAAGATTCTTTTATGCACAAAAGAAAGATTTCTGTTCTGCTATCTGCATGGGTCTTTTGCCCTCCTTCCATAGCACAATCTTTATTACCAAATTCCTCTGCTTTCCTTTACTTCCAGCTCTGGCAGTTTCCTCACTTCACTTGAATCCCTGATTTATCTTAATTTTTAATTGTAGCTGCCAATATATCTGCATCTACTGACCTTGTTAAATTGTAAGGATGGGAAACAAATTTCAGAAAAAGGCAAGTTAAATGCTTGAAACAGAGGGGCACAGATATAAAATCTTGTTTTCTCCTTGATCAGAGCCTCTGCAATGCCTCTTTTATAGAGCTAATATGTCAGTCAGCTAATATGTCAGATGTATTCCAGGGAGTAGGGAAGCTGAGGTTTTGAACTCGGGAGCTTTTCCACAGGTAAAGCCACCAAAATTTTGTGTTCCACTAACCCTTTTGGAGAAGCCAGAGACATGGAGAAAGGCCTCCAAGAGTCATGCTGCCAGGAAGGGGGACTTCAGAAAGACCCATGAAGAGGTTTGCACTCAGATTCCTCAAGATTTATTCAGCTAGGCTGCTTCTAATTCCCTCAGAAATGTCATCATGCTGGAGAGCAATCAAACAAACCCTCACAGAAGAATTACAAACACACATATATAAATATATGTGTATAATTATACTATTAGGGAATGCTCAAACTTCATAAATAATTCTCCTTTTTTAATCTAATTTTTTAATAGGAGCCCAAAATTGATTAATGAATGTCATGGTGTACTAGCCTACATGACTGCAAAAACCATAAAGTACAAATACATTAAATATTAGTAACTTGGTTAATTCGGATTCTGAAAGCATTAATAAATACAAAATTAAAACCAGCACCCACAGAGCTTTGTTCACTTGATAATTTAGCAAATGTTCTGCTCTATAACTAGATCTGCTATACCATATTGAATACAGGGACTGCAATTACCAAGAACTATCCAGCCCTACTACATTTCATCCTGACAAAGTTAACCAGGCCAATCCTACATGCAAAGCTCTATTCACTGTACACATTATTACTTATTTGCCTTAGGATTCCTTTGAAAATTAGTTTATCAATTCCTTTATTAACTGTTCCTTCTACTTCAGAGTCTTATTACCTCTCATGTTATTTTCCTTCTTTTTTACAGAAATATGTTCCCTCCAAATCTGGTGGAAGCTTGCTTTAAACAGGTAAAAATGTTTTGTTATTTCCAACTAAGATATAACAAACTGAAATTGTAATAGCACTTTCTTTTGGAATATTACTTATTATGCTTCCAGTAGAAACAAATCTTATGTATGCTGCCATCTGGCAAAAAACCCCAAACCAATCAAGTCTGTGCTTTGTTTTCAACCATATTGTCTCGATATTTGCTATGGGAAGTGAAGAAGACATCTTGCACAGCAAATAAAAAAAATTTTTTTTCAAAATGTCAGATTCATAAGTCTACAGCAAGCTTCATTAAAGTCAATACAGAACCTACTTTTCAAAAATAATATTATCTTAAACTGGAAGATGCTGAGGTATGCATCACCTGTGCAAAGACTGGAAGATGGTTGAGAATGTCATGTGAGAAATGTGCAGAAGTTTGAAACAGATGACTTCCTGTCGCCTATGATAGGAGTGCATAGGATACTCTTTCTGTGTTGCTTAACAGGCTCCTCTATCATTAATCTTGTCTTTACCTTAACTGTAAACCATTACATTCTTTTTTTAAAGGAGGACATTATAGATCCAGTGAAATCTATAATGTGTATTTCCATAATCTAATTGCTTCCTATTGACCCCACAGACAATTTTGAGCAGGTATTATTTACCAGTTAATGCTGCAGCAATTAGAAAGAGCTGAAATGTGGAGGTAATGAAGGAAGACGATATAGTAGAAACTTTCCAAAATCCAGCTGAGTTACATCTTGAAGAAGAGTTGAAAAGATACAGTAACATTTTCTTTAGCTATATAAGCAGAGACCAATGAAAAGCAGTGAGTTCCTAGATAAAAGATTTAGTCAACATTAAAGATGAACTAAACCGAGGTCCAAAGGCAACTAATGTTATGCCTCTATTTTCAGTAACAGTCATGGTGAACTCAGGACAGTTATGTAGAAGAAATGGAAATACAGAAGTCTATATCTAAACTAGAAACATAATTAAAATAATTTAATGTAATAAGTCAGGGAATGATTTAATCTTTATCTCAAAAAACTTTATCTCAACATAAAGTTACAGACCTAGCAGTAAGTATTTTTAGTAAGTCCCTCAAATTGGGAAGTTATTATCTAAAACTGGTGAAAGCAATAATAGTGCCTGTCAAATTGCAGTTGGAAAAAGATTTGGGAATTGATTTAAGCAATTAAATAATCCACTAGGTCTGATCTCAGTTGTACTGATGTCTGTTAAGGACCTTCAAGAAAAGTGTAAAGAATTCGTAATAAATGAAAATGAAAAATACATTTAAATAATATAAAGAATAACACAGGTTTCTGAAAACTAAATTGCACTAGAAGGATTTTTTTTTTTTGTGAGATTTTTTTCTTTGTTTTGGGTTGTGAGTTTTCTTGTGCCACAGAAGTGCAACAAATCTAGTCTCTTTAGACTTTTGTAAATCAGAGTCTTTAATATGAGAAAAGGGAAATAGTTGAGCAGAGGATAATTTTTTTTTTTAAATCCTAACATTTTTGAAGATAGAAATGGAAATTTCTGAAGGACTGGGTGAGTCTCAATTGATATTTTTATGAATGACATTGCCATATGATGCACACAATGAAATTTGCAGGTAAGAAGACAGTCCAAATACTATCAAGATATGTAAAAAATACTAAAAAAGGTGGTGTGTCCCTGGCACACTGTAATATTATAAAGTCACAACAACAGAGTGAATGGATTAACAGCAATTTCTACTTTGAGATGGGAAATCATCATCAGAAAGGACAAAAAAGTTAAATCCCTTAAAATTCAGCTCTAGGACGTACTAGGTGACAAAACTCCAAGAGAAGAAATAAAGGCAGAGGAATGTGTCTGTCTGGAGTACTGAGTATATTCTGGTCATTAAATTCGTAGGAAGATTCCCCCAGAGTGTGTACAATGGAGGTAGAAGTTGCTGGGATATCAGTAGAATACAGTGTATAAAGGAAAAAGAAGCTTGATTTAAAAACTGCCCAGGTACAAAAAACAAAGTAGGAAGCAACTTTTATATGATAAATGTTTACATAAGAAGGAATGGAAAGCACAATGACTGAATTTAAAGTGGAAATTAAAAAGCTTTTTGGCCTTAATTACCCAAAAGTTGAGATCCTAGAATAATCTTCAATTAGGAGTCATGTGAAAAAACTACTTAATTGGTTTTAACATACAGCTTGAAAACATGTTTTGAATTAGTATCCTCAGGAAAACGACATTTCACTCAGTGACTAGCAGTTCTAAATATTTGCTCTTTATTAATGATGTCCTGTATATTCCATTTACATTAAGTATAATGTATTTCTCATGTGCCTTACAGCTTAAAGGGATTTCCGAAAAATAGTTCAAAAAAATAGGAAAAGTTTCATCAAAGTTTTTTCTGAATTCCAGCAGTGGCTCTTCTTCTTAAGCATCAGGATTTTGAATCATACTGGCACTATCACCTCTTGCATCAGATACCAAACATTAGATTTTTAGGTATAGGTTATTTTGTTGTAGCAGATTTGTTAAATAGAAACCATTTCACAGGAGAATCAAGTATGTGAGAGATTCATAGGTATCCAGATAACTTTGAACATCTGACTCCATAACTTTATTTTCAAAAGTTTACACCTGTTTTTTCATATGCTGCTCAGAAGACTCATGAGGAAGGATGATCCCTCTGACACCAATCTGGCTGTGTAACACTTGATTTGCTGGCCTAAAGAAAAAACATACTACTGGCTTTAGACATCCACACTCAGAGGTGTAATACTGATCCACAGCTTTGCACATCTGGAAAACTTAGCTGACATTTGCATTCCACATTCAGACCACATCTTTTGATATTTTAGGTGCTCACATTCTGTTTTATAGCACCCTTAGGCAGTTTTCTTCCCTAGAAGAGATATGCCTTGGAATCCACTGGAAGGTTTTTCTTTCTTTCCCACCACAGCCAGCAGATAGGTCCTCAAATGTTAGTACTCACAGAAGGTCTTGAACCTATTAGTTTCCCCATCAGTAGCAAGCACTCCCCGAGCAGCTTTGTTAACACAAACAACCAATTGTAATGCCCAACATTTTTAAGCTCAAAAGATCAAAAATTACTCAAACTTCGTAGCACAAAATGCTTTCCTTCACACAATTCCTTTCAGAAAAGTAAAGTTCATTCTCTGGATGTGGAATTATTCCCCTGCAAAATGAAATGGAGCTGCATGGGGAAGACCTAAAAGGTAGAGAGAGCTGTAGGTGGAGTTAGGAAAGGTTTTCTAGGTTTGTTGCCACTAGAAGAATCATGAAGGAAAACCAGGACCTTAGGACATACTAAGGAAAGATATTCCAAAATCTTCTACTGTTTCTCATTCAGTCTTCTGGTTCTTTGGATTCCAAAATTAAGGAAATCCTTTCATTAAAAAAAAAAAAAAAAATCATTCATTGAGAATCACCAGAACCATTTCAATCTTAGCTGGTGGCACACAGTCCCATCCTCAAGGAAGCTCTGCTTGGACAAAGTCCCACACTTGTCTAGCAGGTCAAGATAAATAGAATAATCTGGAAAATGTTTGGTTTCAGCTTCACTCTGTTCTTCACTAATTACTCACTCTCTCTCAGTGAAAGCATCCTGGCTCTAGCAGGTACTTCCACCAGTAAATCAGTGGCATATAGGGATCACTGGAAAAGGCAGATTGTTAATCCAAACAGCATTCTTTCTGGTGCTGTCTATTTCCATGTGACATAGTTATTGTTGTCACTATGCTCTGATCATCTGAGGGCTTTTGTAATTTTTATCAGTAACAGGAGAATCTAAAAAGGCTGACTGCAGACAAATATTCCACACCTTACCTAAAAGCAGAATACTTTGTTTATTTTTTTCTATATACCACAATACTCACCCCCAGTTTACAGTATATCTAAAGAAATCTTTGGATTTATCTTTCAGCTCTGGACATTATCTCTTAATTTCTCTCCCCTAGGTAAATTCAAAAATGCTATCTAGCCTCAGGCTAAGCAGTCTTAAGCACTCTGCTTGTTAGGCAGATACTGCTTTTTAACTGCTGGTTCTTTTTGCTGTGCTCTGGGGACGTACCAAAAGACAACAGAAACACAAGTGAATTTGGTACACCGAGAGATACTGAAGCAGTTTAACAGAATGATCCAGAGAACAGTCATTCTGTTGTGAATAGGTGGAATGTGATGCCAGCCAAGGCATAAAGAACTGAAAAAGTGCATCTGATAACTACATTTCTTCTGAGCTAGTTTTAATTAAACATTCTATCCTGAACTCATCCTTACCAAGGGGACTGGAGGTGTTAATCACCCATTCATCCTGGACTTTTATATTTCTATACTTTACTTGCAGATAAAACTAGACACAAGGGGGGAAATTCTCAGAGAAATCAAGATTGCACTGACAGTAAAATAAGGGCAGTTTATGGCTTAGCTCTTGGCTTGTCCCAACAGGCAGCACACATCTAACATTAACAGACACATCATGTGTTGCTTTTCACTTAGCCAAACAGCTAGGGATGAGAGAAGGATTTGAGGGTAATCGAGGAGAATCAGGACAAAGTCAGTTATGATGTGTCTGGGGAGAGTAGGAAATGAACAGGAAATCTGGTAGGAAATTAAGCTACAATTCCAGTCCTCATAAAGCAGCTTGTGGTTTTATATATGTCTAACCTGTATGCCCATTATTCCAGCATACTTACACCCTTCAGATATTTGCATTAAGAAATTTTTAGCTAAGTTTTTTCCTATTGAAAAATACTAAGAAAATATACATATAACACAATTATGCCTACACACATTAGGAAAAAATAAATAATTAGAAATATGTGATAGACAGTGTTAGGCAGTATTGTAGCTTTCCTGTCAGGACATTAAAAACACTGTGGTGGTATTTTCTAGAAAATCTCCTCTAATTCCTCTCTGCCACTTAAAGCAAACCTACTCCCACCTCCCTGGATGCCTAGTTCCAGTCTCATTGGTTTTCCTTCTCTGGTCTTCACCAGTATGTGATCTGATGCACCTACACAGCTTTACCCAAAAAATGCCTACTTTTTTTCTTGGTAATTTTTCCGCTAATTTGAAAGGCAGAATTTGTTCACTGAGAGATCAGACTAGAACTGACACACAGGAGAAATTATTGAAGGTTGGATATGAGTGGGTGAGGGAGTGGAAGTGGGCTTTTCCACTGGTAAATTTTTTAATAGTTTTATCAACAATGTAGACGTTACGATCATACGCACCATCAGCAAGTTTTCAGATAACACCAAGCTCAGTGATGCTGTCAATAAGCCAGCGGAACAGGATGTCATCCAGAAGGACCTGAACAAACTGGAGAGGTGGGCCCAGGTGAACCTCATGAGATTCAACAAGACCAAGTGCAGGTTCCTGCACCCAGGTCAGAACAACCCTCAGTATCAGTACAGTCTGGGGGATGAGGTTTCAGAAAGCAGCCCTGCAGAAAAGGATGTGGGAGTGCTGGTGGATGAAAAGCTGGACGTGAGACATCAGTGCATGCTTGCAGCCCAGAAGGCAAATCATTTTCTGGGCTGTGTCAAAAGCATGGACAGTAGATTGAAAGAGGTGATTCTGCCGCTTTGCTCTGGGAAGAGCTCACCTGGAGTACTGCATCCAGGACTGGAGCCCTCAGCACAGGAAGGACATGGACCTGATGGAGTGGGTCCAGAGGAGGGCTACAGAAATGATCAGGGGGCTGGAACACCTCTTCTGTGAAGACAGGCTGAGGGAGCTGGGGTTGTGCAGCCTGGAGAAGAGAAGGCTCCAGGGAGACCTAAGAGTGACCTTCCAGTACCTGAAGGGGCTCTAGGAAAGCTGGAGATGGGCTGTTTGCAAGGGTCTGGAGTGATAGGATGAGGGGCAATGGTGTCAAATTAGGGAAGAGTAGATTTAGACTGGATGTTAGGAAAAGACTTTACCATAACGCCGGTGAGAAAATGGAACATGTTGCCCATGGAGGTGGTTGAGGCCTCATCCCTGGAGATATTAAAGGTGAAGCTTGATGAGGCTCTGAGCAACCTGATCCAGTTGAGGGTGTCCCTGCTTACTGCAGGGGGGCTGGACTAGATGACCTTTAGAGGTCCCTTCCAACCCAATTTTTTTTATGATTCTCTGCTTTTCCATGTCAGCCAACTGTTTAAACGGTTCAGCTATCTCCTCTAACCACAGCCCACACCTTAAAAGATTTCAGCATGTTTCATATAAACCCCAAGAATACCTGATTTCCATTGAGATTCATTCTGCTACATCTTATTCAGAAGCTTTCCATAAATCTTGTGTGAGAAAATGTTATTTTAAATTCTTAAAGACTTAAAGCCCTCAGGAGGAAACAGCAAATATGTGGAAGGAGTGCATCAAAACTATTCAGGTGTGGAAATAAAACAGAAAATGAGGTTAGTGTTGATAGATGCTGATATTCAGGTTTTCCATCTTAGTGATAAGTATTCCATTTCATTCAAATGCTTTTGGAATGTGCAACAATCTCCAGATATTGCTAGTAATACTGCAGGTCGTGGGCTTAATATTTGTTTCTTCTTGGCATGCTCAAAGGAGTAATAATCCAGATTTGCTGAATAACCTTGAAAACAGCATCCTATTGCTTTAGTATGGTACTTAGCATTCTGAGATATATCAAAAACACTTGACTAGTGATATTTAGTATTATTTGTGCTCATCAGCATTTAACCAGGATGGGTCTGCAGGGCATTTTGAGCCCAGACAATAATATTGAGGATGCATATTTCTCTTTCAAAAAGCACTAGTTGGGGAAAGATGAGTTTTCAAAGTAGATATTTAGGAGTATATTGATAATTCGCAATTGATTTTCCCATTCTATAGTGGGACCATTTAAGGTAGAAGCCTTTTCTTAATTAAGAAAAATGATGACTTGCCACTGCAAAGCATAGAAAATTAAAGGCTTTAGGATAGCAAAGGAAAAAAGATCTATGATATATCTGTTACTTTCAGTCTATTTTTTTTCTAATTAAAAAAGATGAAATAGTAAGAAAACACCAGAGAACATGAAAATATTTTCACTAGCCAAAAGAAAGTTGTTGTTAATATAATTTAACAGTTGGGAAAATGTTGTTACCAATAATAATAATTTATAAAAATGTAAACAGAAAATCAATGATTTTGTTACAAAACTCATGAGCACGACAAATCTGTCTTTGATTTGAACATATTTTTCAGGAAATGGGTTCTGGAAGCTAAAGGTGAAGAGTTAGCTTCGAATTTGATATTGATTTTTGTTGCGTTCAGGAAAAAAACAGTTTTTCATCACAGTACTTTTTACAGAAATATTACACAAAGAAATGCTGATGCCACAATAGAAATTAATAATTTAATGTATGATTTTTAACTTTGCTATAATTCACAGAATTTCTTTTTTTTTTTGCTTGTTTTGTTTCAACAGTTCAAAACTAACTATGAAAAGAAAATGTTTAAAGTAACTGCTCCATCCAATGACACATCCACAGTGGCTTCCATAATAAGCAATGTATCAGAAGCAATGGAAACACTCACTCGAATGAAAGAGGAAATAGTTCCTGTTCCAGGTTCTGTAAATGGAGTGAATGCCCTTGGCTTGGTGGTTTTCTCAATAAGCTTTGGCCTGGTGATTGGAAGCATGAGGGAGCAAGGTCGGGCATTAAAAGACTTCTTTGATAGCCTTAATGAGGCTATCATGAGATTGGTAGCTCTAATCATGTGGTAAGTGCCTCTTTGATAAATTCTGTTTTAAGTTACTAACAATAATTTTTCATCAGAGCCAGCCACTGGATAGCAGAAATCTGTTTGGCAGGAAATTAGACAACAAGATCTGTAGTTTTTTTCATTACTGAACCCAAGAACTCTAATTCTTTATGTCAATAATTTGCCCAAACATACCTAGTTATTCAGACTCATTCAGTGTATTTCATAGAATCATAAAAATCACAGAATCATTTGGGTTGGAAGGGACCTTAAAGGTCACCTAGTTCCAGTGTCCTGAATGGTCAGGGATACGTCCCAACAGACCAGGTTGCTCAAAGCCCCATCCAACCTGGTCTTCAACACTTCCATGGAGGGACATCCACAAATTCCTTGGGCAACCTGTTCCAGTGTCTCAATACCTTTGCACTAAAGAATTTCTTCCGTGTATATAGCCTAAATCTGCCCTCCTTCAGTTTACCAGGTTAAGCCATTACCCGTTATCCTATCACTAGAGGTTGTACCAAAAACACTATAAAAAGCTTAGGTTTTAACATCAGAAAAATCAGTCTATGGCAGAACTTCCTAAGCTTACACAGACCCATTCTATGTTTTCATATAGATAGCAATCACAACAGTATGCTCTGTCAGTTCCCTGATAGCCTAATCTGACATCACTAAAAGAAACCAACAAACACCTCCCATACTCTTATTTCTCCATGGCAAGACCTTGTTATCATGAGTTTCCAGCACAACTGTGTGTAGTTTCCTGTAGTTGTGTCAATGTCCTGGCACGGTAGCTGCACTGCTTACACATAATTTTTCTACTTTATTGTGTTCAATAGTAGGTAAATAAAACCAGTACCTTTCCCCTCAGACATTAGGTATGAAGAGTTTTGAAAAATGAAGATTTATTATTTGTCAGGTAGAATGTTAATTAAGAAAAGAAATTATGCCTTGTCTCCTTTACTACCGAAAATAAGCAATGAACTCCAAAACCCCACCCAGTAGTACACACACGTAAGTTGCAGTATTAGATTTAAACTAAAAATTAGTATATGTTTTCCAGTAACTACAATTCTGTTCTACCAGGAAATGTCTGTACAAAGTAAAAATCTTTCCTCCATCTTCACACTCACACTTAAGGTGATAAGAGGACATGAGAAATGCTACTTCTGAAAAAAAATCAACACAAATTTAATGGCATACAATACAATTGAGATGCACTTCATAAATTTTGTTTTCTGGTAACAGTGTGAAAAGACGAGTTGACATTTATAGAAACAAGGCTATATAAAAAGTCCAGTTGCAGGAGAATTATGTTCAGCACTAGATTTTTCCCCCTATGTAGCTGCGCTTACCTACAGGAAAAAGCAGATCACACCAACTTCACTGCTGCCTCAGAATGCAGTTAACCTCTGTCATACAGATGGCTTAATTCTAAAGTATTTATCCTATCCAATGTCTCACTGGATAAAAGAGGGACATGAAGCATCAGAAGTTTTTAGCCTTCTGTGTGGGTTGCTTCCCCAAGAACATGGGAAACAGCACTGGGTGGATACAGGAACTGGGAAGTTCCATGATCTGCAGCTTTATTATTTGAGCCTTCCTTCATACAGACAAAATTGGCTAAACTAGCTTTTACATGTCACTTGACTTCCAAAGGGAGATCATCTCCCTACATGTCTGACAGGCACACTACATGTCTTGAAATCCTGATCAGATCCTGAGTTCAACAGAGACTATCAGAAACACCCACTGCTGTGGTTTAATCCAGGTTGAACTGTTGAACTCTTGAACTTCTTCTCAATAGTTCCACCCATCACAACGGTGAAATCCTTACATTCATGCAAGAATACAGACAGAAAAGGTATGGGTGGGAGAGTGAACTTTTACTTTATTCAGTACAATACTGATCTGATTTCTTATTGGCAGGTATGCTCCACTTGGAATCCTCTTCCTGATTGCTGGAAAAATTGTTGAGATGGAAGATATGGGTGTGATCGGTGGTCAGCTTGCCATGTATACTGTAACAGTTATCATCGGTTTGCTAATTCATGCTGTCATTGTCCTACCTCTTCTCTACTTCCTGATCACTCGTAAGAACCCTTGGGTATTTATTGGAGGCTTAATCCAGGCATTAGTCACAGCTCTGGGAACGTCTTCCAGGTATAATACAATATTTTGAGGCTATGTTGTTTTTATAATATAACTGGTTTGTGAAACAATTTTGCCTAATGTAACTAGTTAATTCTTCATTAAAGGATTTAATTGGGCACTTTCAGTTCTTCGTTGTCCAACAGAAGCAGTTATTACCATTGTATTGACATAAACTCTGTTTTCTTTAGGAACCCTTGAACAGAGATAGAGTAAGTCTGGTGATTCAGATTATACAACCAGAATCCTCCTGACATTAATTAGCCTTGATGTTTGAAATTTTTAAATAGTTTTTAATGGTTTACTGATAAAATATGGAGCTGGCAATGGAAGTGCATGGCAAAAAGGACCAGGAAATAGGAAAGTTCAGGGGGGCTTGTAGGGATGCTTGAGAGACCCTATTGGCAGCTGAAGTTCTGTGGTCAAAACTGTGATAACCAGTAATGAACCTGAAACAGAATTGCCACTTCTGGTCTTTGTTGATGAAGTCGTAGGTACATCATATGAATAAAATATGTGTGTATGATGAAAGGAAATGTTATTGTAATGCTAATCACATAATTGCAATTAAATTTCTGTACCATATGACTTTTCATAAAACACCTTTCATTTTAATAGACTTTAAAAGTGTTTCCTAGAGACAGTATTCTAAATCAAACATTCTGTATTATTAAATTCAAGTCCCTGATATTTGGGATTATTTTAAAAAACTGGATTAGAAACTTTTGTGGCCATTATTGTGTCCAGTTCTGGGGCCACTAACATTAAACAGACTTGCAGTTCTTGGAGGAAGTCCAGAGAAGGGCAGAAATAAAATCAGAGGGCTGGACCACCTCCTATGAGGTTGAGAGACGTGGAGTTGTTCAGCCTGGAGAAGGGAAGTCTCTGGAGTGACCATATAGCAGTCTTACAGTACCTGAAGGGGCTGCAGAAAAGCCGGGGAGAGGATTTTTATAAGGGCATGGAGTAATAGGAACAGGCGTAACAGTTTCAAGCTCAAAGAGAGTAGGTTTAAATCAGATATTAGGAAGAATTTCTTCCCTGTGAAGTTGCTGAGGCATGGCACAGGTTGCCTGGAGAAGTTGTGGATGCCCTGTTCCTGGCAGTGTTTAAGGCCAGGCTGGATGAGGCTTTGAGCAACATGGTCTAGTGGGAGGTGTCCCTGTCCGTGCAGGGGTGTTGGAATTAGGTGATCTTTAAGGTCTTTCCAACCCACACCAGCCTAGGATTCTGTGAACTCCTGGGTCTCGAAAAACCTCTTTGCTTTGGTGTAAAAATCTTTACTTTGGTACAGTTACATCTTTAAGAATAAAGACCCCAGGCAGCTCATAATATGGCTACCTTAACCTCCTTTCTGAGACAGTGTCTCAGGAAAGGAGTTTGTTAGAATGAGTGCTGAAGTGGCACTTCTGTAGCAGACAAGGCCAAAATGTTCAGTTAGGTTGGTCTGTAAATGAAATTATAAATTATATCATGCTTGCATGTTGCAACAGTGGAAAAAGATTAAATGGTGTACTGGACCAGCTGCAATTTTCTTCATAGAGGCTTTTAAGAGACATGTTTTAGATTTGTGACCAAAACATTGATCAAACACTGATGAACAGTATTTGCAAGGCATCAAGACCTTCTCTGTTTCTCACTCTGCCACCACAGGGATTGGAAGAGGGTTGTGAAATAGGTTGGGAGGGCAGATGACTTGGACTAACCACAGAGCTATTCCATGTCATCTAACATCACGCTTATCAATGCAAAGGAAAAAGTGATGTTATGGGGGCCAGGCATCTTTTCCTCAGGAATGGGCTGGGCATCCATCTACTCATGTTGACTGATTGCCCCTGTGGTGGGGGCAAGTAAGTGAGTGGCTCTGCAGTGCTTAGGTGCCTACTGGTCTAACCCACAAATGGCAAAGTAATGAAATTGTCCATCAAAATGCCCTTTCTAGGGGAGGTAGCAAATAAATCAGAGAAAACATGCTGTTTAGTGAAGGTTTGAATAGATCAGTTTTTATAACTTCGGGAAAACAGATGACTCAATTATAACTCCATGACATTAAAAAAAAGAAGCGTTTATTTTAAAATATTTTTAAACTGACAAAATACTGAATTTAGACACATTCAGACTAGGGATGATGTAGAAAATGACAGTAACTAACCATAGGAAAAATTGTCCAAGATCAGTAGAAGAACCTCCATCATCAGAAGTCTTCAAATTTTTTAAAAAATATTTTGGTAGATCACATAAAAACTAAGAACAATTTCTCTTATCATTACAATTCATGAGACTATTTTCCTTCCCTGTTTATAGAAGATACATTATAACCTACCTTCTTTTTTTGTTTGTTGCAGTTCTGCAACACTACCTGTTACATTTAAGTGTCTTGAAGAAATAAATGGAGTAGACAAACGAGTTACAAGATTTGTACTCCCGGTTGGTGCTACAATTAATATGGATGGAACTGCTTTATATGAGGCTTTGGCTGCAATTTTCATTGCACAGGTTAACAACTTTGATCTGAACTTCGGGCAAATTATCACAATCAGGTACAGAAGTCACTATTACCTACATCTAATATAAGCAATTTATGATTACTCCTTCTTGATGTTTTATGTGGGATTAAACAAAATCATATAGAACTAAAACCAAAAACTGCTACAGTAGCTGACTAACCATACTGATTTATACCATCTTCACAGAAGAGGCCCCCAGGACATTCTCCACTAGTTAAACCTTTAAAAAACTGTTACATGACACATCTACCACCACCCTTAGTAGAGCAACCCTCAACAGTTTTTAATTACTTACATTTTCTTTCTTAAGTATTAATGCAGCCATTGGGACCTGTAGACTTACAATCAGTACCGGGTAGTTTATTATGCATGTAAAAAGTAGTAGCATCAAAGCATCACAGTGCTAATGCTGGTAGAAGTAGTGTTTCCCACTCCTAATTGTCAGTAGAACAAACTGCACAAGGACTAATAACTTTTAATTACACCAGCTGATAGCTGTGGAAAAGATATGTATGTTTGCAAGCACACAAGCCTTCATGTTTAAATCAGAACACTGAGCAATCGACTAAGTAGCATTCAATAACTGATCTGCATTGATTTCATTATGTTTTTCAAAGAGTTTAAGAGAAAAATGAGGGGAAGACATGAGGAAGAAAGAGCTGTCATCAAGGGAAGAGGGGAACACTGTAGGAGAGAGAGATGGGTATTTATCACTAAGGAACACCAAATGGAAGACTTAAATGATGAGCTGGGAATGTAGAAGATTTTCAAGCAGAAGTGCTCCTCTCTGTAAAGACCACCAATTTAATTCAGTACTCATCAACAGAGGGCAAAACTCTGCATTCACACTCTGGGGCAATAGTTCCACACTTACTAGTACTAAAGCTGCTCCCTGCCAAATCATCTGGCAAAACAGATTCTTCCTAAACCAAGTGTGAACAAGTGTATTTCTATGAACTTACTAGACTGTAAATTCAGCGTTTCTGTCAGTTTTCTAATGGCAAAATGCCAACTTCTGGAGGACAGATACTTCACCTGGCATAAGG
Source organism: Florisuga fusca (assembly GCA_038090715.1). Taxonomy (NCBI): domain Eukaryota; kingdom Metazoa; phylum Chordata; class Aves; order Apodiformes; family Trochilidae; genus Florisuga; species Florisuga fusca. The sequence goes on along the minus strand of JAAWXA010000034.1, from coordinate 9,417,049 downwards.
TTACTGAGATGGACAGAGAATAAAAGTTCTTGCATTAGATATGCCAGGACACAATTACCTCCTCAGCTTTTATTATAGCATGTTTGAAATTGTGGGGTCAGTTAGTTCAGAAAGTGGGGACAAGTGCCTATAATGCTTTGGTCTGTCCCTTAGCATCTAGTAGGAGATTTACCACCTAACAAAATCATGTTTCCAGAGTTCTAGATAAAGGTTCAGTGTAAGCATCAGGGATATAAGACCCACACTCCCCTGCAGCTATGCAGTGTTCACATGCGGGACTGGGGTCATCTTTTTGTTTACTACTGAGCAAATGTATTCTTGCTTTTTATGTGTTTTTAGTGCTTGGCAGATGATAAGGAGAGTTTCTTATGTAAGTCAATTAATTACTCCTGCCATCTCTTTGCACAGCATCACAGCTACAGCTGCCAGTATTGGGGCTGCAGGCATTCCTCAAGCTGGACTGGTCACCATGGTCATTGTGCTTACATCAGTAGGCTTGCCTACAGATGATATCACTCTTATCATTGCAGTGGACTGGTTCTTGTAAGTATTTTTATGAAGTCATTAAGGGCTTAGACAATATTTAGAAGTTCAATAGGGACATTCTGTCAATACTGCAATCAGTGTTGTAATTCTTTTGCTGTGAAAGGCAGTTAAAAAGAAATGTTAAAAAGAAACAGTTTCTCTAGAGCCATGGATTTTCTTAGAGCAGATGGTGAGGGGTGTTACTTAATGATGGCTCATCTTGCATGCTAATGTGTTACTTAGAAACCTGGATCCTTCTACTAAGAAAACTTTCAGTCACACAAATTAGCAAAGAATTGCTTTAGTACTCTATTTTTTGTAAGGTCATAATGAAAACCTTCCCATCAGTCAAGCTCAGAGCTGGTTCAGATTTGTCCCAGTTAATTGCAGGCCTGCTAACTATGTAATCTAGAAAAGATCCATATGGTCCTCATAGACACAGAAATGAAAAACAACTGTTAAACTCTCTTCCACCACAATGCATTGCACCTCAGTTTTTCCATTCTTCATCCACAGAAGACTAAGTGACACCTGTATATGGGGAAATTCCTCTAGGTCCAGGAACTAGATCAAAGGCGAAACATTTCCTCCAACACCTGTTGTGCATAGCCTCTGCACTTTTTATACTTTCCAGAGGCTTTTACTCTTCAGTCTTCTCAAGTGATCCATGTAAGAAGTTGCCCATGCTATTATTAGAACATAATGTCTTCAAATGGTTGTCTAACCACATGCTCACAGCCTTATGTTGATGGAAGCTTATTGACTAACAGTCCCAGTCACTCCTCAGCAAGCTGCCTCCTAGCTCTTATGGGTAGAAAACTCTAAGAGGGCTGAATTTTTGTATTTTAACTTGAATTAGTTCAGCAAATTTCCACCACAAATTACTGACCATAGCTTATGATCAGGAGGAAAATTACCCTAACAAGATAGATTCTCATTGGCTTACATGTTCAGAGGATATAAAGCAGAACCACCAGGCTAGATAAATACCTCTGAGAAGCCTTTAGCATATGGTCCCTTTGTTGTCCTTATCAGACAGCTATTTCTTGCTGTGAAGCTGCCCAGGTTATGAATACACTTCATGAGTGCAAATCCTGGTATATCTGTTAATTCCTGTGGAAGAAATCATGGCATTAGCAGTTCAGATACATGAAAATACATAAACTGGCTGAATAATCTGCTAAGTATTTAATGGTGTTTGGATATTGCAAGCATCTGGTTTGCATGCTTGCCTTAACAAGTGGTGAAATCCAGGCTCTCTTATTATTTCCCCTTAGGGATCGTCTCCGTACTACTACCAATGTTTTGGGAGACTCCATTGGAGCAGGAATTGTTGAACATTTATCACGGCACGAGCTGAAGAACAAGGATGCTGAAATGGGTAATTCTGTGATAGAGGAGAATGAAATGAAGAAACCGTACCAGCTGATCTCACAAGAAAATGAGAGTGAGAAACCACTAGACAGTGAAACCAAGATGTAGGGTAAAGAAGGCTTGAGTACAACACTACCAGTGTGTAAAGCACACTTTTCCCAGCCATTTTTATCTTGAATTCACCAAGTTCACTTATTTCTTGTTTTCTCCCTTTATGCTAGCACTGTAAAGAATTAATGAAAACATATTCCAAATTAGCAGTGATCACTGTACATGTTGGCTTCCCACTTAAAAAAAAAAAAATTGACAGGCAACAACACTGGTCCTGCTAGACATGTGCTAATGGAGGGCAAAAAAAAGAGATTGTCACCAAAACAAAAATAAAAAGTGTATATGTTACTCAGTTACTCAGTCCTATGAAACTATTACTCTTATTTTTTAAATTTTTTCCCCCTTTTTTATGAACTGTAAGCCAAAATCAGATAATAGAGCCTGAAAATTATTTCAGTTTTTTAAATACCTTTTGCAAAATTCGTAATATCCACAAACACACAATCAATATTCTATCTTGATAACTGCATCCAGCTAAGTAAATCATCAGGATTTTCACTTTTTTATCTGTTTTGGTTGGGTTTTTTTCCTCTAGGGCTATATCATTCAAATGCTAGCAGGATGATAAAAAGAAGGACATTATTGAAAGAATAAAAAGGGGGAAGATATGTAAATTGAAAAAATACCCTGAATCAGCACTTTCATCATCTGAGATGAAATATTCCTGAGAAATTTGTTTTATCTAGACAGTTTTTTGCACTAGCCTCATCTGACCTTGAGAAAAACATAGACTAGTCAGCTCCCACTGACTTGCAAACATTTACATATGTATGTACTTCCAGTCTGGATTTGCCATTTTAATTTCAACATCACAACCCAGCTGAACAATCTATGTGTGCAAGTGTTTGTGGGAGCAAGGTTCTGTGCTATAATGACTCTGGAACAGAAAATCAGTCTTCATCTCTGTCTGGGAAAAACACATAGCATGCTCTGGCTACACCAATTATTTACTTAATAAGTGATAATAGGAACAACCTTCTGGAGAAGGTGCCAAAGGGTGATATGCCCAACTCCTAAAGGGAACGGACTCTAAATCTGAACCCCTGAGACCAACAGGATGTTTTCTGATTGGAAACATCCCACATGCTTGGAAACATACCACTCACATCATAATAAATGATAGAACTATTGGCTGAATTTACATTTTTCCATCTGGGGAAGAAGGCTCCCTATCTCAACATGAAATTTCTAAATCCTTGTATCTTTATCAGTAGCATCTCAAAATTTAAAAATAGCCTTTCAGAAAGTAAAGCTAATGAGAGCTTTTTTGTTTGGAAAAATAAATAAATCGCAAAATAGTAACTACTATAATTAATGCTGAAATTTTAATTAGAAAGGATTTTAAAGCCCAAAATTTTATGTTTCTTTCGGGGAACGGAGAAGGAAAGAATGAAAAACTGGAAACAATGCACTTGTAATCCTGTGGCATTTTTTGTTCAGGATTATTCCCTGATGAAGCCCTTTTCTAAAAATATAAACTATGTAATTTCTTTCCTTTTTGCCTTGCATTACTATCGAGGTTAAACAGGAAAGTTTTATATCGCAGTTACAGCTAGGGGAATGAAAAAATATCAATTGACCAGCATAATAGTGTTGAGTGACCTTTTTTATTAAAACGTCCATTTGCCTTCTTTCTCTGTCTCCCTACCACCAAATTCTGATGATGAAAACAAGGGATTCCCTTGCAATGTGCCAGATGGCACTTAAAAATATTCAATGTGTTGCTTCTGTCACTAAGGAACTTTAATATGTTGTACAAGTAACTAGTGACAATGTCAGCAGGCTGGTTGAAGGTAAATCTTTTCCCAGACAAGACTGTTTATTTTAGGACTGAAAAGTCCTGCCCATTTTCTGCAGTTCCGTAACCCAGACAATATGAGCAGGAACTCTCCAGTGAATGAAGTGAGTAGGGTTTAATACAGAGTATTAAGCAGTCAAACCTACAAAGCTCTAAATGAATCTCTAACTAAAAGAAAACAAGTACAAGGGGGATATTTTTTGCTAACAGAATGCAAATGTAGTATACAGACAGGCATTTTATGATATGTAATTAGAGATATTTTTATATAGATACTGTATTCAGAATGTGTGTATAAACATTAACTGTAGAATTTATGACATAACAATTTAATTTTTTGTTAAGATCTTGCTTGGAAATACATTGCAAAGACAATGTAAATGGCTGTCTTTCTATGATTTCAGCTGAGAAAAATTAATTGTGTCACAAAGAATGTGATCTTTTTTATACTAACTTTGTTTCTTATGGAAATCAGGTATTATAGAAAGATTCCCTTCCCCATCCCTCATTGGTTCTGCATTGGTATGCACTCAGAGTGGATTGAGAAACATTACTTTGTAGATGTATTTTCAATAAAAATAGTTTTACATTACTGCTTTTTTTTGTGATTTGGACTTCTTTTCAAAGGGTCTGTGGTAGAAATATCTCCTTAATTGAGAGACAGGATGCTCATAATATGGGATTTTAGCTATTCCAGGACATTCTGTAGAGTAGGGCTTTCATATAACAGGGCTTCCTCACTTCAAATATCTACTCACAGTTTCATGATCAAAAATAAATAAGGGAGAGGAGGGAAGAACATTAAAAATTAAAAGAATCAGTGTTCATCATACTCTAGTTCATTCAAATTCAAGTATATAAATGGACATTGATTTCTGCAAAATACTAAAATTATTTACATTGTAATAGATCCATCTACTGCAAAGCTGCCAGTTAATTTTAGTTGTATTATCAGATCATCCAAAACCTCCCACAGCTTTGTAACATGCAGCCATCCTAGTCAATCCACTATTTTTTTCATAGAAGTGGTTTGTGATGGTGTCAGGGTTCATCTGGCAACAACTTTGGCTAGCAGTTAGCAACTAATGGAAGTGAATGTCTTGTCTGAAGGACTGGAAGGTATAAAAGACACAAGCTGAATCACTTGCAGCTGCAAAGTTGTGTTGGTTGAAGCACAGATGGAGGCAGCAGGGAAAAGTCCTTCCTCTCTGAATATGCACCAACAAGGCACTGGATAATGACATCTGTGAACCAGCCTGCAGTATTTTGATTGAAAACGATATACAATGCAACTAATTTTGTAAAAAGCATTCAGAGAAACCATGGTGTTCTAAAGTGCATGAGCATAACTTTTCCCAATTTTTCTAATTACCTACACATCATTTTACTATCCAGGTAACTTTGTGTTTCCAGAATTACTGTCATCACGGGAAGAGCTAAAGGAGGAAGGTTTATATATTACTTGGAGGTATCACTGGCACAGTGACCTTGCTTAGTCTTCTTTTCTCCCATGCAGAGTAAAGATATCTGTTATTCCATAATTTTTCAGCAGTGTTTTCATTTGGAAGTTGGGGTACAAAACAACCCTGCCATTCTTAGGTAAAAATGTATGTCTCTGTAACAGTGTGTGGTCAGTACAAAACAGTGATCATGCATGTGGAAAATCAACTACTGGCACAGTAAAGTATTTCCCTTCTGAAAGACTGGATTTGTACAAGGGTCACTGGGGTACCAACACAAGCACAGATGATAAGAAATTTATTACTTTTTTTTTTAACTTGCCCTGCTTTATTTAATAGAGTTGCAAGGGAAATGGTACAGAAGAGTACATCTTGCTTCCAGTGTAATCAACAGTGTGCTAGTTATGATCAGAAGTGTGTGATTAACTTGCTTCTGACATGACCAAAGATTTCCCAGAACAGGATTAAAAGTCTGAAATGAACTGATTGATCATTCCCAGTCTGGATATCTGTGTGATCTTTTTAAAGAGATCAGTTTACCCTGGAAGAATGGATTAAAATGGAAAAAGACTCTTGTAAGACAGAGGAAGACTTGTACACCTGTATGCCAAACTAAAATCCCAGACTTGCAACATCAGAGAGGCAGCAAGATTATTTGTGATAACAGTGAGAGCTGTAGTCAGCTGATATTAGCCTGCATGGTGAGTCCTTTCCCTTCTTTTCCTCCCCCATCTGATTCATCTGATGTCTCTAAGATACCCAGAGGTATCTAAAATTCCAAAATGTTAGTGCAGGAGCACTTGCTTCTTGAACCAAAGTTTTTCTTCATCATGCCTAGTTGCACAGCTGGGGCTGCACAAATATTTGATTTTTCACTTCAGTGAAGTGAATAGTCCTTCCAGAGCATCATGGAACTCATGAAATATTTATTCTTTTTTTTTTTTTTCCTTAGAAAAAGAGGCACTGTTCCTTCCAGGTATAATGAAATGTTTCATTCTTCATTTCTTGAAACACCCTATCCCAATTCCAGATCACTTTCACTTTATTTTAAATTACAACAAACTCAGCTGTAAAATTAACTGTAACTTGGAAAGAAAACACTGAACCAATTTGCTACAAGATGTCAAAAAACTTAAATATTCCAGCTTTTCTATAATATCATCACACTTTAAATGCAATTGTATTTACAGAAGTTGGCACAGCTGCAGAAGTACTTTCTTCAAAACTGCATTTTTCAGTAGTATATTTTTATTAATACTTTTTCTTTGCTCTGTACAACTTCTTTTCCCAGACATTTCACATTTTCCAGCTTTTCAGTTGCTTAGAGTTTTTCTTCATTGTAACACTGACTTTTAAAGAGCCTTCTAAAAGTCCTGATATTTGGTAAAAATTATAAAAAACAAGTCTTTTGTGATGCTTTTTCCAATAGTGTTACTGTAGTAACAACAATAGTAACAATAGTAACATTACTGGAAATAAACTACTGCTCATAAACTTGTGTTCATTTCCTGAATTGTGTTTTTTTCAATGCCTCAACCAGTTTCCCATTTTCTGCAGTACCATATTCCTCTCTTCTTCTATCCCACTTTCTCTCTTGGACATATTCTTCATTTTTACAGCTACTTCTACAAGAATCTCACTGCAGTAGGTCTCTTATAAACCCAAATTCAGATCTCAATAGTATCCTTGTTCTCCTCCGTAAACCTAAGCACAATTTGGCCTCTCTGTGCTTTGGTTCTCCAACAATACAATGGGGACAATAGCATAGTCCTAGCACCAGGGTTGTTTCCAGAGGACTCAGTGTTGTGGAGTACAACATAACCATACAACAGAGCTGATACACACAGACACACACAGCCAGAACAAGTCTTCTGTATCATCCAAATCCTGACAATTTGCCCCTAGAGTGTCGTACCCCAGCACCCCATAATACCTTTGTACTATTATCTCCTGTGGTATAGATACTTCAGGTGTATGTAAGAAGTTACACTACCTTCTCTTCAGAACAATACCTATATGAATTTGTTCATTGTAATTGTACATTTAAAAAGGCCAAATTCCGTGGTGTTTGCTAACTCCTTTCACCAGCAAAATTCCCATGAATAGCAATAGGGAGAAGGATAAATAGAGATCTGACTTGGATTTCATACACAGGGAATAAACTACAGTGCAAATAAATTCAAAATAAAGTTAGTACTGATGAGAGATGTTGACTGGCATTCAGTCTGAATGGGTGCTTCACAAATCTCCCTCCACAGAGCTGCCTGTTCACCTTGCTCGTGACCTGCAGTTCCTCTCTTGCTCAAATCCTGCTACTCTCCCAGGCAGAAACTCCTGGCTGTGCCAAACTGCCTGGTGGTTTTGTGATACACACAAATGGGGACTGGGATGAGACCACCCAACATGCTTTCTTTTGCAGGCTAAGCCAGGATGCAAGGCCGAGCCTTCAGAAGAAAAAGACTACAGTACTAACCCACTGTGCCACTTAGCCTCCACAGTGCAAAAGAGCTATTCAGATGCTGCCAGCGCTTCATTTTCAGATGTACTGTGGCTCTGTAACAATCAGCCTCCGACAAACTGCAGTTTCCCAGCAATGACAGCCAAAATTTTTGTCTCGCCGGATTATGGTGCCATCGTGTGGCAAATGTTTACTTACAAGTAGTTTTCCTCCAATTAAAAAAATTAAGTTAAATCCTCTGATGAGCAGTTGAGCACAACTCTTAACATTTGCTTCAGCTGCACAATGTTATTATTATAATAGTCCAAGTTATTCACATAAAGAATATACTCATTCATCTTGTCTTCTGTTCATCACTGCTCTAAAGAGGTTTGGCTCTGAACATTTTAATTCTATAGTGATACATTCCTCTGTGTGTTCATATGTCTGTGATTTACCTGAGCATCTCTCAAGGAAGATGAAGGTGACTTAGGGAAAAAAATGAACCACAGTTCCCAAAAAAATATTTTAGATACTGGGGGCATGGTAGTGTATGGGTTAATTTGCTAACACTAATTACTAACCTAGTGGAGTGTCACACAGTTATTAACCTCTCCTCCAGCCTCAATTGTTTCTCTTTGAAAGGGCTTTCTCTTGGTAACCTGATGTCCCCAGGGTGCTAAGAAAATGCTATATTTCCACACTTGGAACCTATACCTACCATGCCTCGATGCACATGGACAGTATACAGACATAAGCATTTTGAAGGAGCTTGACACTCAAGCCAAGCATTAATTCTGCTGGAACCATTGATTAACACCTAACTAAAAAAGTATCATCCAGGCTGTCAGATGTAGCCAAAGAGCATTTGGTGTATCTGATTAAGAGAACAACATACAAAACTTTTAATCTAAGTTTGCTTTCTTCTAAGACAGTCTGTCCCAGGCCAGCTCCCCAACTCAACTTCTCTAACCAACCAACAAGCTGTAGAGCTCCTCAGAGTACAAACAAAGCATGAACATGGCACTTTTCTTCCTTCTGTTTCCTTCTGGTGAGCTGGTGGCTTGCCTCAAAATCTCTGAACTACTTCAGAATTCATATGAGTCAGGTGAGATCTTCCAGGGCCACATCCACCAGCTGTGCAGCTGCAGTCTGCTTGCAGGAAGCAAAAGCTATGTGCCATGTGGCCATGACCTGAGCTTTTCCTTTGCAAACTACAAATTCTGCCAGCCTTTGTAGGACTAAGTATTGTATTGAAAACTCAGTCAGAATTAGAAGAATTTTGCCTGCATTGTTTAAAAAATATTTCCAGCCCTCATAGCTGTCTAAAAACATGATGTAATAATAAGAACCAGAAAGCAAAGAAAAAGAACTCCAATTTGTTATTTTTATGTCCATCTTAAAAGGTCCTATCTCATGATTTTGAACATGTGCTCTAATACTGAATCCTACTAAAACAACATTCCTCAAAAAATACTCCAGCATATATTGACCTTTCTGTTAAATAATGTCCTTGTCAAACTTCACTAGGAGTTTCACTGTTTAGCAATAAGCCATGAAATTCCACACCATGATTTAAAGTACGGATTCAATGTATGGACCACTTGTTGGATAAGGAACTGGCTGGATGGTCTCATCCAAAATGTTGTGACCGGTGGCTCAGTGTCCAAACAGAAATGTGTGAGAAGTGGTGCTCCTCAAGGGCCGGTGCTCAGACCAGTGCTGTTTAACATCTTTATTGGTGACATGGACAGTGTAATCAAGTTCAAGCCAACATACTGGAGGGAAGGACACACTGATGGCTCATGTTGAGCTTTCTGGTCCACCACCACTCCAAGGTCCTTCTCCTCAGGCCTGTCTGAAATTCTGTCTCCTCCCAGCCTGTGTTCATGCATGGTGTTGCCTTGACCCAGGTGCAGAACCTTGCACTTGGTCCTGTTGAACTTCACACAGTTTGCATAAGTCTACTCCTCGAGCCAGTGAAGATCCCTCTGGATGGCATCCCTTCCCTCCAGTCTGATGACTCCACCACACAGTTTGGTATCATCAGCAAACTTGGTGAGGATGCATTGGATTCCATGTTGCTGACAAAGATATTAAACAGAACAGCACTGGTCTGAGTACTGACCCTTGAGAAACGCCACTCATCAAATGTCTCCATTTGGACATCGATCACAATTCTTTGGGTGAGACCATCCACCCAGTTCCTTGTCCAATGAGTGGTCCACCATCAAAACATCATTTCAGTTTAATAACCAGAATGTGGTGCAGGACAGTGTGCCGTGCACAGGTCTAGGTAGATGATGTCATGTTGGCTGTCACCAATCACCCCTTTGTTATCCACACACCTTAGCAGAGCCTTCAGGAAAATCTGTGATCTTTCCAGACACATAGGTGAGACTGACTGGCCTGCTGTTCCCTGGGTCTTCTTTTTTTCCATTTTTGAAAATGGGCATTATGTTTCCCCTTTTCCAGTCAACAGGAACACTGCAATATTCTCTTTAAAAACTTGAGGAGTTATCGGAACTGTGAAAAAAAAAATAAAAAAAAACCAGACTTTTTTCCAGATTCATCCCATTTGTTTGAGTGGGTAGAGCAACAATAGATAGACAGCAATTTCGTCCAGTAATTTGTCATCTGTTAATGAAAGTGCCGCCAGTATCAAACATTGAAGTTCTCCATTTCAGATTGCTTCAAGACAAAGCAAATTAGTTAAGTGTAATTAATTAATTAATTAATTAATAGAAATTATTATTATTAGAATAAATTAGATTAATATGGACTTGGTAAGAAAAATTACTTATAAATTTACTTGTACAAATATTTTATGGATATTAATTTCTGGTTCTCAAATCTACAAAAGTATTTTATCAAAATTCTGTCCCAGCATGAGGATATTTAGCAAAGGCATGCTATGAATCTGCTATTTTTTCTCTCTCCTCTGCAATGTGCCAAGCATTTTAAGTTTTTGTGGTGTTGAAATGCAGTTCTGAAAAAAATGCATGCAGAAGGTTTGTACAAAATGGCAAATCAGACTTATGAGGGGGTCTTTTTGAGCCCCTCTAAGGCATTTGTTTGGGAGAATTCAAGACAGAAACAAGTATCATTAGCAGTAAAATCCTTGGGGCTCCAGATACAATGTGATGTCTCTGAAGCAATACGAGACTTTTGATTCCTCCCCTCAGCAGGACTGTAAACAGTTACACCCCAATCAAGGGGTCATCATTCACTGGCCCAATTAGATACTTTTGCCAAGATTAAATATTCTTTCAGCTGATATCACAGAATGAAGCACACATTTATAGCAAACTGTAAAGGACAGCAACTCTGCTCATTTAATTTTTGCCCCTTTCCATCTCTCTCCTTCCTTATGCAGTTTTCCCTCCTGCCTCTTGCTCTCTGGAGCCAGGATTGGCATTTTTTTGTTCATTCCTGTACACTGTCTGTTGAGCAAGAGGAGTCCCTGAAGCTCTCCGAGAGCGGGCAGGGGCCATCTATCTTTGTGGATGAAATTGGTTCGGATACAGGATTCTTTAGCTCTCACACACTAGAAATTTTGCATCTAAAAGCTGCACTAAATAGGTGGAGTTTAAAACCCTTTCAGCAAAATGTTTTTGCCCACAAGGTGCGGTATGCATACAAAATGTAATTTCAATCTTCCAGGGCAGATCTCACCATACAGAGAAGTGCAGAGCAAGCTTGAGCAATAGGTGTTACATACATTCCTGCAGAGACAGATAGCACAAGCACCGTGAGCTTGCTTCCCCCTCCCTTCCTCAAATTAGTTCACAGGCTCTGCAGCAAGCTCTGACACCAGGAGGGAATTCTTCCCCAGATTAGGCATTGCGAATAGTGGGTTCTGCCTGACATCTAGTGGTCCCGAGCAGAAACAGTTTCAGCAACTCCGAACGGCTTTGTCCTCAAGTTTCCCTCAAGTGAGAGCCCACAGTCAGCCCCCCACACCATGTGAAACACTTCTTTTTCAGGTGGGGAGGCTGTGGCCTTTTCTAGCATTGTCCCTTGAAGATTATTTAAAACAGCATCTTTATGTGAATTCTGCTTACATTTCAAGTGAAGCAAAAATATTGCAATAAAAGTATGGAGGTGTCAATCAATACTCAAATGAATCACTTGCCATAGGTCTTTCTCATGTGCATAGGAGTGTTGTAGAAGAACAGCTCTTAGACATGACCAGTACAAAACTGTACTACACCACACAATCATCCTTTTTTTAAAAAAATAGTCCAAATACAGTTTTTCCAGCATAGCCATGTTATCTTTAGATACAGCACACCGTGCAAGTGATAGGAGGAAATTCATCCTGGATCTTATGTACCCCACTTGTCATTTTTTCACTATTCTGATGTAAGGATTTAATATGTCTTTCAACTCCAGTTTTCAAAAACACACCCAAGAACTACTCATATCAAATGCAGTATCAAAAAAGTCAATACCCAGAAAGGATGGATAGAAGTAAAAGAAAATAGTCATGCTTTTTTTTCCAATGAGCTGAACATCAGCTCCTCACTATCCATCTTTGGCCACATCATTTCAGCAACTAAGCAGCAGCAACAGGACATTCCAAGGAAGGAAAGTAACAGAAATCACATTTGGAGGAATGGAAAATCTTCCACCTGACAGGAGTGTAGAAGGAGCTGAACTATTTGGACTGCTACCAAAGAACGTAAGTGCCCAAGATCTTTCTTAAGTGGAAGGAAGGTGTGTTTCTGATGAGGAAGCAAAGTGTCAGCCCATGAAATGAGAAGCTGAAATTTCCCACATTACAATTAGCTACTTTAGATTATATTGCGGTGAGGATTTCAGCAGAATCCAGATGAAGACAATGAGACCATCCATACTCACACCGGACAAACCAATATAGAAAATTTTAAAAGGGACAGAAATTCTCATGCCCCAGGACACCCACCAGTCTCTGTGTGCTGAAAAGGAGGAAAATCTCTTAGGGGCATGCTACATCACATGCCTTCTTTAGCAGTTTTGCACTTTGTCTGAATCTTTGGCTTGCTTCCAAAATCAAATTATCAAATGAAATGAACTGGAGGTCTGATCCAGGATGGCAGTTCTCATGTCCCCAATTACCACAGAAGCATGTGAAGGCAAAAGACATGTCTATTTATTACGGAAGGACAGGAAGGCAAGACATCAAGAGTTTGTGAGGCAGATGCCCTCTTATCACTGATACTAAATCTCTTATCATGCATTTAGCAAGCTCCATTTTAAAGCAATTAAGATTTGGCTTTTTACCTCTACCTTTACAATTACAAAGGTGTTTATTCAGTAAAGTTAACTATTCAACAGTTTGTCCTTTTAATTTCCTATTTTCTAAACCTATTTTATATCTATTGTTCCTATTCCAGGTACTTCCCTGCATCCGAGCCACTCTTCTCACTCCCCAAGTTGAGTAACAGTATTCATTCTCTGTCTTCTTTTGGATGGACTAACAGTAAATTTTTTTCAAGTCTACTCCCATGTATCTCTGCTCCTCTGTGCTAGCAGTCATCTTCATCACTTGAGCCCTTACCCTTCTTGCATACCAGAGACCAGAACTGGTATTAGTATTTCAGATTAAGTTAGGGATGCACAAAAAAATTAGTTCTGCCTAATGTCTACCAAATCCTTCACTGATACATCCAAAAATCTCATTTACTGCTTTACTTTCACCTCATTGTCTCTACATTCTCTCAGAGAGAGAGAACATTTAAACATTTTCAATTAGTTATCTCCCAGTTTATAGAAAAACTTAATGTCATTAGTCCCTAAGTCCAATGAATTAATTTGCACTTTGCACAAATGAATTTCACTGCATTCAACCAGTAGTTCATTTTTTTTTACATCAAAGTCATCAACAGAATTATTAAGCTGTGTCTCAAGTGGGGGACTTCACTTGTGAACCCACTCTTCAATGTTACGTTCCTCATTTAGCCAATGTCTCAAACTCCTGAGAAGTTCTACACAATCCAATCTGCTTCAGTTGAGTTAATAATTTTCTCCAAGACATCCTATCTGACAGTAGACTGAATACCAAATAAAGAAGATCTGGTAAATTTGTTCAATCTAAATTTAGAAACAAAATTATACAAGTTTGGCTTGATCTATGTCTTGTGAATACACATTGCATTTTATCCTGCTTCATCTCACTTCCTTGGTCAAGTTTTGGTCAAGTGTTTATATTCTAGTAAGCTCAGGTGAGACAGATATCACAGCAATGGGGGCTTCAGTGATCTGTACTTGTCTGCGCAGTGGCAAAATCAGGTACAACCAACATCACTTCTGACAGATATTAGTGCAACCTACTCTCAAAATAAACAATTTTTAATTAACTACACCCCACTAGAAGTAACCTCCTACAGTTCACTTCAGACCTCTCTCACAGAGGACTAGATTTTTTCTTGTCCTGTTCCAAGCCAGAACAGAAAACTGTTGATCACCTAACAGCTTTGCCATATGGATAGACTGTGGCTATTTTGCAGCCTTCTTTCTTGCAATTTAAGCAAACTCCATTCTCACAGCCTCTCTCAATAGCATATTCTACTTCTTCATCTTCTCTCTGGTCTTTTTTTCAAGTTTATTTAACAATATTTAAACTACCGTATATTCTAACCCCTTAATTATAATTTACTCTGTAATTTCCCTGCAATCCTGTAATTCCTGTTTCAAATATGAATGAAAGCCACCAGTAGAATGCGTATTTGTTGTGCAACAACAAATGTCAAAATCTCTTAGTATACAGAAAGATGGGGAAAGCATGCTCTCTTCCTTTGCTTAAAGTTTCACCACTTATGGGAAATAATTTAAGCTACTGAACTAGAAATATCATCCTGCTGTTTGGTCATTTGGATACAAAGCTGTGTTCTGGCCTCTACTCCCATGCACACTTAAAAATTTTTATTAAACAGTCAATTAACATAATTTCATAAACACAACTTGAAACAGTAATTGACATCTAGAGATTTTCTTGCATAAGACAATGAAAAGCCTTCAAGCATTGCCTGTCCACAAACTCACCAAAATTGGTTTAAAAGAAGGTAGGTATTTTGATCCCATGATTCTATATGTGCTAATAAAAGAGATGATCAGGATATAGAACATATGAACACAGACAACCACAAATCATTAGAATACAGACTCTGGGAGACTTATCTTGGAAACCTGAGCCCTGCCATGCTCAAATATCTCCCACCCTGTCCTGCAGTGATTTTCCCATGGAGCTTTTCCCCATAGAAAATCCTTTTTAAAGTATTAACACTTTCTAGAATTTAACCTTAGTTTAAAGATCAATTTATCATTTACTTCCATCTATCTCACACATTTTCTCTGCAGCATTGATTCATTTTGCAAGCACTTCTTTTTATGCTAACTCAGAGCCTAAACTATAGAGTTTTTCTCTCACTCCTTTCCATCACAGAGGTAACTAATCCCTTTCTGTCAGCTTCACAAGCACTGTTGCATCAGTTTACTGGCTTGAATTCCAGTCTTGTCATCAGAACAACCATGATGAAAGTGCCTGGATATCTGATGCAAGAGTATAGTCCCCAGGTGGCATCTGTACCTTATTAAGAACATCTTAACATGAATCCCTCTGGTTACCTCTCTCAGAGAATGTGGCAGTCCCCACACTTGGTCTCCTATGCAGTTCAGTATGCTTGTTTTGGCAGTAGAACTGTGAATGACTTGCTCCCATCTCAATGTTTGCTACCCTGCACTTAAATGAAATGAGCTAGAAAAAATGTGGTCCTGAAGCAATCACAGGTTTCATAATGAGGGTGTGCTCCAGACCCAGGTGGTTTTCCAAATTTCCATCTTTCTGATGCTCTGTGCTAATCAGTGACAGCATATCTCAAGGGGTTATGGAAGCCTGGGCTTGCGTGACAACACATAATGAAGATGTCTGTCTTCTGCAGCTTAAAAGGCTATGGAAACTCTGTGTTACTTGAGAGTAATCCAGAATCAGACCTACTTGAAAGTGTATTCTTGCAAAGTCAACAAAACTTTCAGATGCTTTTATTCACTCATTTTCTGACTGTAATTGCTGGGTTTGATATCACTATGGGTCACACTTTGCCCTTAGCTTCTTACCCAGCCACTCACTTCAGGTATAATGAAGAGCTCAGGGTGGAATTTAACCAGACTTTCTTTTCACCCTCTACTCCCTCCCTTTCCTTTTCCTTCTCTCCTTCTTACCCCTCTTCCTTCCCTTCTCCTTTTCTTTCCTTTCTCCCTCCCTTCCCAAGAGGAGCAGGAAAGGTGGATGCAGATGAGATGCATCTGTGGGGGAGAAGTCTTACTGTAGGAGCCTACTCATTCCCTTACAGCATCGACCATGGGGACTGCAGCATATTTTCCTGTTGGAGTCTTGTGCTCTGATTTCCCAATGATCATGATATAAACCACTCCCTCTTTGGAAAGGAAAATAAGAAAATTGACCTGAAATGCCCTGTGTGCTTGTCTCCTTAGGAAGCAGATGAGCTTTTTCCATACAAAAATTACATTAGTAGCAGTCACATGAGTTACTTCAAGACTTTTTACTTAAATATGAGGGGTGTAACATCATAAAAATCCTACTACCTGTCCTCCCTCTGAGTCCTTCACTGAATATCTCCATAATTATTCCTATTTATGCTTCTCATAGATAGTAAGCTTGACATTTTCCCTTCCAGGAAGCAAGTAGTTAAAATTGAATTTGAAGTAACAGTTCCAAGAAGTTTAATTTACTTTAGTAATTACTGCTTAGGGAGAGAGAAAACAAAATCAAGTTCCTAAATCCCCAGTTTTCTGCTAGTTCCTTTTTGCAGCTGACATTGTATTTACTGATATATATTAATTCAAGCATGAAAAAAAATATTCAAATACCACTAACTTTGTTATCCAGAGCACTGAAAAAGGAAATAATGGAGCAATTAAACAACATACTGGAACAGGCTCATTAACCAAATATAGCCACCATTTTACTGTCAGCAGCTACTTCATTAAAACCAGGTTTAGTATCAGACAAAGGCAGAGAGGAACAAAAGGAAGGGGTGGTGGGAAAGTGAGAAAGGGAATGCAATAATATACTTCAGGACACTTTCCAGTATGGGAAGGAACAAGATATGAAATTATGTTTGTTTATCTTCTGTTAGAAAGCCAGAGCCAGCAGTGAGCTGAGATGAATTCCCCTCATATGACTAAGGAGTTTCTCAGTTCACATTTGACTGACTTTCTAAGACAAATAAATCATCTTGAGTCAGCAGCAGAGTAACTCCTGCAAAGTGCTGAGTAGACAATAGGATATTGTGCTCCAACCTACATAGGATTATAGGTGTTCCTGTAAGTCTCCAAAGGCCATGGGAACTGTTCAGCAGCTCACAATCAGGCATTTACCTAAGTACTTCTACAAACTGGCCCAAAATGTGGCCAGGCACAGCCCCTGAGCCAGATGCACCATCATCCTTCCTTAAGCTAACACAGTAACACTCTTTTCTACATGGATCCTAGGATTTTCCATGAAGATTTTATTGTTCTGCTGAGCAGTAAGTCACTAGCTATTTGAACAGGTTGTTTGCTTATTTCACAGCTATTCTTTTTTCCTGCTTGAAATGTGGCGTTTGTATTAGGAGAGATCAGGTGCAGGAGAGTTCTCTCAGCTAAGAATATCCCATATCTGAAGCTGCAAGCAGATGTCTTGAAATTACTAGATTCTTTTGGGGAATCTATTTCTGCCAGAAACAGAAAATCTGCCTCAGTCTGAGCATTTCAAGATCACTCTAGTAAGTACCTCACTGCCTTCACAGCTTATTGTGCTCATGTCATGTTTGCAACCAGTTTTCCCCACAGTGAAGATCCCCACAGCACTTCTTGCCAGCGTGTGAAAAGCCAGTTTCTGGCACCAACTTTTTTATTAGTTTCATATCATCTGGTGTGGGAACAGGATGCTACAAAGCACCCCACCCCTCCCTTTCCAGCCTATACAGGATTCATGTGTGCAACATTTAATATTAATGTCAAGTGAGAAATCTCTGCCATACCTAGGTTGGAACCATTTTAATTTCAGAGAGTAATTATGCAGCCAGCATAAAAATTCATGAGTCAGATGCAAGAAGGGATGGCTCAGCCCCCAGCAGGGCAGCAGCACCCTGCACTGGGAGAGCTGACTGCTGGTGGGAGCACCCTCAGAGGAGGCAGGTGCTCTTTATGTCATGCAAGACAGAGGTGGAAGATGCACTTTTATAATGGTAATAGCAGTCAAGTGTTGGCACCTTTGAAATGCTTTTGGAACATTACGGATTAGTTCTGCCCTTTCTGTTTCCTTCCTCTGTGAACACTGAAAATGTGCAAAGCAAAATGCAAATAGAGCAACAAAACCAAAGCGTGAGGCAGAGACAGGCAGTCACTGCATTATAACCCTCCTCATCACCACACAAAGTGCTTCCAGCACTAACCAGGCCCATTCAGGGCCAGCAGGGTATATGGAGGTCTTAAAAGCAAAGGGCACAAGAATGCAGTTTGGCATAGTTCCCTACAGCCCTGAGTAGGCCTATGATTCCAGCAGCAAAAACTTTCTCTCACCCTAGGGGGACAGGAAACCTATTAATGGCTTTGGAATTACATTCTAAGAAACTATAAATGATGCATTCATGGGAACCAGCCTCACCCCAAGCATTCAACTGTTTTGCAACCCACAGATCTCTATTTGGGAGATCCCATCAATCTTCTATTGTCAAAATTTTGCCCAGAGACTGATAAAATTCTACTGGTGCCTCTAAAATGCACCAAGGTGCAAAGTGAAAAAACGTTTTTTAGGGCACATGGAAATACAAGACAACAATGGGCTAATACAACCACCTCTACTTGGAGCCAACAGTTAGCTGCTGTGGAAAAGGGTAGGGATGGCCATAGGAAGCAGTGCTGTAACACGTGGTGATATCCAAATGATCTTTCAGGAGCATTACCAGCTGCATGGTGGTGTCCTTCATTCAGGCCCAAAACAAGAAATCCTGGAAGCAGAGTAAAAGCAGCCCCACTTTGTGGCTCAGTGGGAGGTTAAACAGAAGGAAGACGGCAATGCTAATAGCTGGAAATCTGGGGAGTAGTAGCATCTTGAGAACAAAGATAGAGAGGCTTGAGTGAGTGAGAAGATAGAAAGGCTTGAGTGAGAGTATGTGAACAATTCATTTCACAAGAGAGAAAGAAGATAAATGAGTAGGTGAAAGAAGGGTAAATCACAAGGGCTCAAGTTGGGTTTTGATCTACCAATGTAAAGAGAGAATATAAAGATATCACATCAGTAGAGATTACCAAGAGGTGAAGTGATGAAGTTAAGAATATCTTATTAATTAACAAATTAGAATATTGAAAACCTGTAGCACTAAGTTCATCTAGAGTCCAGCTCATTTCCAGTTACTATTGGTTTTTGTGTGATTACAATATATATTGTGTCCTACGTAATATTTAGTCATCTCCGTTTTTCAAATAATAATTTAAGCATGGTTGTGTCTCCACTTAGCATCTACACAGGATTGATCCTACGGACTGCTTCACAGGGGAGAGAATCCTGGAGATGTCAGCTACATATACTATCCTCTCGGGGGTCTTGCTTTCTTATTAGGAAGCATGAACAACAAAACAAAAATGGAACTAGGATGAATATGTAGTTACTGCTTGTGCCCATCTATGCATACCTTTTTAGTTACATGTCTGACATGCCAGCAAGATCCTTGGGCCAGACTTTGTGCAGGGAAAGGATTCATACTTTGAACCTAGGTCAGTATTGTAGTAACATAATTCCTGTGAGGAAAGGGATACAGGTTTTTGCACACCAGGAAACTACTGTCTGAGTGCATAGCAATTGTAAGGCATTGTGACTTAGCCTAACTTTTTTCACTGCAGGCTGAGCTTGCAAAGGTGTTAGAAAGTTCAAACGTTGGAAAAGGAAAATTTATAAGGTTGACAAATAACAAAACATGAACTAGTATAAAAGAGGATGGCTAAACCCCTGCAAGGACAGTAGTTTTTTAAAAACTGGTCTCATCCCATTGCAAAACAAAGTAGTGTCACGTGTCATTCTTTCTGCTGTCATGTCATTTGGTTTTAACACAGCTCCAGAACTTTAGCCACACAGAGTGAAGGCTGCTTGTGTTGCACAGAAGACTGTCCACTGAGGCTGAGGTCCTCTTTACTTCTGAGAGGAAGTTCAGGGCACTGAGAATGCACAATTTCTATAGTATGGAGAGGAGAAATGGGCAAGCATCAGTACTGTTGTTTGTGGAAAAGCCTTCATGGTTCTTCCCTCATGCATCTTCAGCCTTCATGGTTCTTCCCTTATGCATCTGCTGAAGAAAATAAATGCACTTTCTTGGTGCTGAAATGTGGTAGTTGGACAGAATATTGGTAGATGAAGGTGTCCTTACCCAAGTTTTTTTGGGCCCAAGTCCAATGCAAGTGCCACACAAAAAAGCAAAAGTACAGGAAAATCAGCAATGAAGATCCACTTGGTTTATCTGTCTTTCCAGTCAAACGGTCTTGCTACTTATCACAGGTCACTGTAACATAAGCTCCTTTCCACACAGACAAGACTAATATCATGCTTTGGTAAATCCTGGAGTACTTGGGCTGAAATGACACACAAGGTAATATGCTCATGCTAGAGGGGTCAGAAAGTGGTCAACTGGGATCAGCAGTATTTCTGGAGTTGATTTATCTCAAGCTACAGCTGGGTCAGGCTTCACTGCTCTGCAGTTAGTGAAGCTTTGAGCATCCGGCAGACCAAGCAAAGTTCATTAAAAAATAAGGAAAACTGAAGGAAAGAGACCAGAGAGTTGAAAGAGCTAGTGCAAAAGACAGTCAGTTGTGCTAAGATAGAAATTTTCCTGATGGCCTTAAGCCCAAAGGCAGCCATGGTCCTAGTGTTAAGAATACAAAACAGGGGACGGGAGGTGAATATTAAGAAAAAGGAGTGGCTTTCACTGAGGCAATTATTTATTTTGGTGTACTTGTTGCACTTATTACTTCAAATATATCTTCTTTACTTGAGGCTTTTGTGTAATGATGTAAGTCAGTTGTTGAGCTCTTTTCAACAGGAGTTTAAATGCTTCTTGCTTGTAAGGTGCTGGATGCTAAAAGGCAGATCTTCAGATTTGGTCCAATTGAATCCAGGAGTCTTCAGACAGCCTTGCAAAAAGCTTAGCTCTAGGACAGATACTAGGATAATTTTTTCTTGCAGTTATGTAGGATGCAACATGACTAGCTTCTGTTCTTCTGCCCAGAACTACATCTATCAGCGTAACAAAAACTGGTCGAAAGAAACTACTTGTCAAGACTGAAGCAACTACAAGGAATACAAATGTAAAGATTTGCTTATCTGTCGCCCAGAAATGTATGGCAACTATTTGGCTATTTCCATTAGCTTCACAATTTCATCTTTTAAAAACATAACTGGAAGTACTGTAGAAAGCAGAATGACCTCTACTGACTTATGTATGACCGCATGTTACAGTACCTGAGGATGCTCGTTGCAGGAAATCCTGCACTGGTGCTCATGTCTGCACCACTGCATGGAAGCATTGTGTTACTCTACCTCCTGCAAGGCCCCACTGATATGTTCCCACTGCAAACACTTGTAGTGTCTGAATTGGTAGAGACAGAGGCCCGAAATGAGGGCAAAGCCCCAAAATATCTATAAACTCCAGTCTTCTCCATCCTCCCCGTCTCACTGCTGGAACAAGCACCCTGTGAGCTTCACTCTCTTTTCTTTATTTTAAAGCCAAAATGGAAATATATTTCCATAAATGCCAGTTAAAGGAAAAAAAGTCACTTAAAAGCCTCAAAAATAATATTTTGTGTTACAGCACACTTTATAACTCTATGAGAAATTAAAATAATCCAGTTACATTGGATTCTACTATATGAAATGAATTTTCATTTTATATTTAGGAAAAACAAACTAGTTTGCTTGGCTCTGTACACAGTACCTTAAGTACATACAAAACAGCCATGCTACCTTTTTGATCAGAGCCAAGAACAATGTGAGCCTTGTTTGGCTGCATTGATGGTTCAACTTTCGTTCTCACGTGGACTTTTTGGGGATGACTTTAGCAGCTAGATGTTTTTAAACTGTTCCATGATCAGAGGAAAATTTTTCTGAAGATGGTCAGACATTGAATGGTCTCCCAGGGGAAGTGGTGGATTCCCCCACTTTGGGAAGCTTTAAGTCTCAGCTTGATGTGCTGAGACATCTCATATACAATATCAGAAGGGTTGGACCAGACGAACCATGAGGTCCCTTCCAACCTGACATTGTATGATTCTATGAAATTAGGGTACTTGGCAAGCTTTGTGACATGATAAGAAACTGCAGTATTGGAAGGAACATGGCACACTGTTGGTGTTCATTATTTATTTCTGTTTATACATTCTAGAACAGTACACATGGGCAAAGCACACACAGGTTCTGGGTGAAACAAAACAACCTAAAATACTGACCTGGTAGTTATAATCTATAGTGAGCTATGGATGAGGAGGAAAATAGTTCTGTTGTGGATAGATACGGCAGATAAATACTGCAGTTTCTAGCCCTTTATACAAATTGCATAAAACTCTTCTCATTGTACCTACTGATGTTTTATTCTAAGCAAGCTGTGTATGCTTCTCAGAAAGGATGGCTGTTTCTGTGATTGTAGTCTGCAAAGCATCATATTAGAAAATTTTTATGGCAAAATGATCATACTGAAAGTTTTTATCTTGGTAAAATTACTACAGTTATTTTGAAGTTATTTTTTGTAATTTTTCCAACCAAACTACCTTCAGCCAGTTGAATGAACTCAACAAGAGCATAGAGTGCCATTTATTTTCACACTGACATTGAGCTGTAGTATCACTGCTGCATTAACTGATTTTTTCTGTTTAATTCCTCAAGGTTATGTATTTCTCACGATGTAAAAATATTTTAAATTACCAAGTCATACCACCAGAGGGCAATGTAATAAAGTTGATTTTAAAAGTTACATTAGGAAGAAGTATCATGCTCTAAATTGAGCTTTCTTGCATATTAAAAACCCTTTTATAAAATCAAACTATATTAACTATTTTATTCAACATTTTCATCATTCTGATTTTCACAGAAGACAATAAGCTGTATCACACACCAATATACCAAAGAAAAAAGGAGTGACTAGAATACGTGAAGTTAGGCTTCCTGGTGAAAATGACAAAAAGAGAACAGGACATCAGTAACAAATCTAATTGTTCCAACTCTATGACTTTGTATGGTAAGGTGGTGTCAGATGCTAGGGACCTAGAAATAGAAAAAACATGATCTTTGCCTACATTTGCAGGCAGAGACAGGTGGTTAGCTAACTATAACAAAGGGGAAACATCAGCTAATTTTGGACTGTTGATGTGAATCAGCCAGGTAAAGCAGTGCATGATGCCTTTACTACCGCTAGCAAGAATATACAGAATCTTTTCCAGCCATTTGTATGCATATACTGCCTTGCAGAAGAAACCTGAAACTGTGTTCACTGTAAAGCTGAATCTTCAGTTAAACCTAGGGAAGCTGATATGTAACTGATTAAATTACTAATCAAAAGTAAAAGAGAAAGAAATTTTATAGCTCAAAAAATAGTAGACAACTTCAGAGATGATGTTATTCTTACAAATTTGAGACTGGACTCTTCATTTTATGCCATTTGCCTGTAGGGTATCTGGCTTTCCACTTTAGGTTTAAAATAAAACTCAGACTTGATTTAAAAGAAAATGCATTTGGAGGCATGCTTTTAAGAGGGTGCTTCTAAGAAAGACAGAATTACCATAATCCAGAAAATAGGATTTTGTGTTAAACCAGTATTAGACAGTCTTGACATCCATTTAAGATCATCCAGGTCAAATGAAGTAAGGAAGATACTTACTTCAAGACCCATGATGGTAGGAAGACCTGGCCCTGTGCAAAGCACTCGACACTGCCCCATACAATATTCTGATCTCTAAACTAGAACAATATGGATTTGAGGGATGGACCACTCATTGGATAAGGAAGTGGATGGATGGTCTCACCATCAGCGAATGGTTTAATGTCCAAATGGAGATTTTTGAATAGTGGTATTCCTCAAGGGTCAGTACTCAGACCAGTGCTGTTTAACATCTTTGTCAGTGACACGGACAGTGGAACTGAATGTATCCTCAGCAAGTTTGCTGATGACACCAAACTCTGTGGTGAAGTCACCAGGCTGGAGGGAAGGGATGCCATCCAGAGGGATCCAGACAGGTTTGAGAAGTGGACTCATGCAAACTGCACAAAGTTCAACAGGGCCAAATGCAAGGTTCTGCACCTGGGCCTAGGTAAGCCCATGCACAAATACAGGTTGGTAGGGGACAGAATTTCAGACAGCCCTGAGGAGAAGGACTTGTGAGTGGTGGTGGACCAGAAGCTCAACATGAGCCATCAATGTGCATCTCAGAAAGCAAAGTGAGTCCTCAGCTGCATCAAAAGAAGCACAGACAGCTGGCCAAAGGAGGTGATGCTCCCCCTCTGCTCTGCTCTTGTAAGACCTAAGCTGGAGTACTGCATTTCTGGGGTCTCCAGCATAAGAAGGACATGGAGCTCCAGGAACATGTCCGGAGGAGAACCAGTAAAATGATCATAGGGCTGGAGCACCTCCCCTCTGAAGACAGACTAAAGAAGTTGGGGTGGTTCAGCCTGGGAAAAGGTGGCTCCGAGATGACCTTACAGCACTGGGCGCAGACATCCAGCCAGTTTTTAATCCACTGAAGAGTCCACCTGTCTATTCCAAAGGCTGTAAGTTTCTCAAGGAGATGCTGTGTCAAAGCCTTTCTAAAGTCCAGGTAGACAATGTCCACAGCCTTTCCCTCATCCACCTGGTCATAAAAAGAATTTAGGAACAGAAATCCACATCTGAAATTACCTGATCTGTTCCCTAGATAATGCTTACTTCTTACATTGTTAAAAGCACTCACCCTTTCCTGACACTGTGAGAGGCTAATTCTACTCAACCTACAGCCTTCTGGGCTCTCAGTTGCAGTGAGGTACGGGTGTTTCACACACTGCTCTGCTATGTTTAGTATGTAACGCTCTGTGACCTGAAACTCTTTTGCGCAAGCTGAACTCACATCCATCAAGTTCTGCCTAGCCATTAGTTGCAATATGTGTATGCTTTATACTCCAGACAATTTTAGGGGCAGAGCAGGTGCACTCAGCTTTTAGAGGGGTTATGTCACATTCAGACCATGCCAAGGCATCAGCAGATTTACACAAAGCTTGCATACGGTAATACTATGTTCAAGCAAGGCTTGCAGGTAGTTTGCAGTGCCATGTCTAGAGAATACATCTGTCACTGAACAGCCAAGAGCAGGACAGCAAGCAAAACTTGCTGAATCCTAACAGTGACTCTGACCTATATTTTGGGTTCCAGGCTTATTTCAGATATATTTCAGATATTCTGCTCAGTTCAGCAGAATTCTATGGCCATGAAACAATTGGTGATGAGGAGGGGAGAAAAGAGGGAAGTGATTTAGAAACACGTGGTCTAGCTGGAATTTCATCATCATTTGATGTTTGAATACTCAGACCAGACTTATAATAAAGCCAAGAAGCATCTTCGGGACACACTGCAATGAGAAACTGGTGACGCATCTCACTTCTTTCTCACTTTTAATCAGGCACCAGATAGTGATGGCTTCATTAGCAGTGCAATGGCCTTTGTAGGTGCTATGTTCTTTGACCTGAACAAAGCACACTACTTACAGTAATTCTCAAATGCAAAGCCAAGATGTTCAACAGCAATACACAGAGTGCTATGAAAGGTCAAACTTGTCACAGATGGTGCTTAAAATGAGCACTGAAGGCCAAAGGGCGCTGAAACATTATGCTTCAGTTTCTCTTGTTAGAAAGTTAGCAATTCTGTTACCTCTTGGGTGCAGTATTGGACAGTTAAAGTAGATTGGAATTCTCTTACAGCACAAGAGAGCAGAATAGATGCTCTTGCCAAGAGCTGTTATTTTGCAGCAGCCAGGTTTCATAGAATCATATCATAGAATTGGCTGGGTTGGAAGGGACCTCAGAGATCATCGAGTCCAACCCTTGATCCACCACAGTCTGACAGCTGCATTTTATTATATTTTTTACATCTGTTTGCAGGAGAAAACTGTAATACTATTTACAGTTTCTTAAACAGAAGCACTCCATTTTCCTCAAGCATGTGGTAGGTTTCCTATAGCCTGAACACCTAGGGCTAAGACACACACCATAAAATACTAATTCACAAAAGGACCTTACATTGTTCTTTTCTTTCCCAATAATCAGCCACTCACTGGAATGGAAAACATAATCAGAAAGGTGCAAGATCTACTAGCTATAAATACAGACATGATTCTGTCACATATAAGAACAGTCCTCCCTAAAAGTCAACCTTGCAGTAGTTAAAGGGTTCTTTAACTACCAGTTTGAACAGAGGAGAGTGCCACCGAGACAGATTACATGTTAGTAACTAATTTTAGGGAGAACAAGAAAGGAAAACTACTCAAATCTTAGAGCCATATACAAACATTGTTTGTTTATAGCTTAAAGTTTAGAAATTTTCTAGTCAATGAACCAACTGTAATCTAACTGCTGTTGACCTGAGATGAGCTATGCACATCCCACAGCTGTTAGTATAAGGTTAGTATACAGCACTAATATAGCACTTATATATATAGTATATAGCAGTCAGTATACAGCTCAGGTAGTGCTAGCATGAGTTTATGTACCTCCCTAGAATACACTTCAAACCAAAGAATAACTCAGAAGAATTCTGATTAATTAATCAAGAGTACAAATAGAAGAACCAGGAATACACATGATCTCAGCTGCTTTTTCACTTAGGAGATTAATTCTTGAAAAGTCCTATGACTAATTTTGAAATCCTGTTTCTATAATGAAAAATAAATTACTCCTATAGTAGGACCTGTTCCCAGCTTCTTCCCTTCAAAATTAGTATTTTAAATCTACAAAAGTCTCTAGCTGCAGTCCTAAGGATGAGTTAACTTGGATTTGAACTCCTGTTCATGAAGGTTCAACAAGAACAAGTGAAGAGCCCTGCACCCGGGAAGAAATAACAAAATGCACCAGAACAGGCTAGGAGGCAATCTGCTAGAAAGCAGACCCTTGGAGAAAGACTTTAGAGTACTGATGGACAACAAATTATCCATGGGACAGCAAAGTGCCCTTGTGGCCAAGAAGGCAAATGGTATCCTGGGGTGCATTAAGAAGAACATGTCCAGCAGATCGCGGGAGGTTCTCCTCCCACTCTACTATGAGTAGGTGAGTGAGATCTTACCTGGAGTGCTGCATCAAGTTCTGGGCCCTTGAGTTCAAGAGAGACAGGGATTAACTTGGGAGAGTACAACAGAAAGCTATTAGAATGATAAAGGGAGACTGGAACAGCTGCCTCATGAAGAAAGGCTGAGAGACCTGGGCTTTTGAGTCTGGAGAGGAGAAGACTGAGAGGGGATCTAATTAATGTGTATAAACACATGAAGGCTGGGTGTCAGGAAGGAAGGGACAACCTCTTCTCACTTGTGCCCTGGGATAGGGTGAGGGGCAGTGGATTCAAGATAAAACACAGGAAGTTCCACCTCAACGTGAGAAAGAATTTCATTATAGTAAGTGTTACAGAGCCCTGGAACCAGCTTCCAAAAATGCCATTGAGTCTCCTTCTCTGGAGACTTTCAAAACCCATCTGGACACATTTCTGAGTGACCTGCCCTAGTTTTGGTCCTGCTCTGACAGGTGGGGTGGACTCAATCTTCAGAGGTCCCTTCCAACCCCTGACATTCTGTGACTGAAGTACCTGTTGGGGTTTAGGTCCCATAGTATTGTTATCCCTCCCAGCATCTTCTTGTAATCCTTTTAGAATATCCACATTTCTCAGGGGAATGATGCTAAAGACTATCTAACTAAGAATTTAAGAACTTCATTTATAAGGCTCTTCAATGCTGTCAGTTTAGCTTAATTAAACCTGGACAAACTGACTGTATCTGTTCCTTCATCTCAAATTTCTTTCCTAGCACTATCCTTAGAACTTCATGATGCAAAGTTGTGTTGTTTTAAGCAGTGATCTCCAGGAAAAATCATCGTTGCATGGAATCTGTGGCACAGGCCTGCTCTACAGACATCTCCATTCAGAACTTTAAAAAGAGAAAAGAGTGGAGAAAGGGAAAAATTATCTGGCTCACTATTTCTTCCGAAATGACACATTTTCTAGCAGGATCTGTCTGATGTAAAACCTTTATGCTCTGCAGTGTAATAGCTTATCTTTTTGTTACTTTTCATTAGCATACAAAAGCAGCAAGCCTCTGCACTTGGTATTTCAAGTAATATTGTTCACTACATGCCTTCAAGCCCAAAAGCTTTTCTTATAAATGTTTCCAGCACATTTACACTGCTGCAATAATGTACAAAAAATGATTCCCCCTTGCCAAATTAGTTTTGCAATCATTTCATTATTTAATATGGTAAAGAAGAAATTGCCAAGATAAATGAAATCCCAGATTATGGGTTTTATAAAACTTAGTATGACAAAATCTAGCAGAGTGATTCAGAGATATTTCTATTCAAAATAAATAATAGTGTGCTAAAGATTACTAACAATCCCTGCAGGGTTTGTAGCCCATGTACTGTGTTTTTGAAACACATTTTGAGGAGTTAAACTTTATCCAAAATAAAACCAGGAAGATACAAAACTTTCTGTTTTGATTATCTAAGTAACACAGTTAAAGGAATGCTTTACACCTTCCACTTGTAAAATTTCATCTGTCTAAAATAACTCTGAGGAGTCAATTCGTGGCAATAAAACTGAAAGCTAGGAGAGCAGATACAACCAACAAAACATCCTTTTGATGGTCTGGAATAAGCTGGAAAAATGTGAGCCAAATATGTTGCTCATTCTCCTTCTTGCTCATTCATTTTGCTTCACTCTCCTTCTATTACTTTAGTGTTTTATCAGCTTAGCCCTTAATTAGTCTTTAGACAAAATCATATCCAATATGGACCTCAGGCTGTGACACAGACATAAACACAGTAATGAGTTTTCTTGTTAACCTGTCCACAGGGAGGAACAAAGCTCTCCACCTTCCACTCATGGACAGGTAATAGGAGATCTCTTCAGGTGCCATAGCAAAGATGTGTGATCTGTCAACTGAATTCTGACTATATGAATTCTGTCTCTGAGACAAATGAGCTCCTAGCCTACCTGAGCACTATACTAGACCTTGGAGAACTGCTGGAGTCTTGCTACAAAAGTACTGTCTCTGCTGAGCATTGTAGAACAATCTGTTAGTATCAAGGGACAATTTAATTTCTTTTACTTATCATTGAAAATTGACACACTAGTGGCCCCTTTAAGATTTAAAAATTCAGGTCACCACCCTAAGAACCACTGGAAATCTTCCTAGCAACACCTCCTGTCACTAAGGGTAGTGTGTTGCAGAGGAAAGCTGAATGGAGACCTGGATGAGTATAATGGGATATCTGGGTTTTGGGGGTTGGGTTTGGTTTGGTTTTGTGCTGGCAAGAGGTTTCTTCTTCATAGCATAAAGGAAATAACTAGAAAAAGGTTAGAAAAAATACAATATAGTGTATTGAGTTAAGGAGAGGGTGAAAGTATAGAAGAGATTTGCCTGAGGTCCCAGAATTTCTAAGGTCAACGCTGCTTGAAAACTCACATGATGTGTCAAAGCCCATGGCTGGTTTTTTAATAGATTTTGGATTTAGAACCAAACAAAAAAGATGCTGAGCTTTAACCAGGCCCAGCCATGTGTCCAAGCCTGCTTAAAACATATGCTAATTTAAATGCTTGTATTTGATACAAATAGCTTCTTATTCAGAGTAATGAGATTTTGAACTTATTACAAAGATGTTGCGAATGCTCCACCTGCCCAACTAGCATGTGTTTTCACATTTTTTATATTGTACACTTACAAAAATTTTAATGACTGCTTTTCTACTGTGCCAAAAAGAGCCATATGCTTTTTTCAGTTGTAAATGGCAGCTTTAATTTTCACCTGTGCTTTCTTGCTTAAATCACACACAGAACAGGAGAGGATGGGGAGAGAATAGAAATACCTATTAAATAGAAATTATGAGTAACAAAAACTGACAATTAGATGTAGAGTGCAGTTAGCACTCAGTCATCTTTAAAACATCAACTGTACAACCAAATGTATGTGCTGGACTCCAGAAGTTAACAGAACTGAGAAGCAGCCTAAATACTAAACAGTGTGAATTTGCATTTAAAGTTCAAAGTGTAGCCATGATGTGAATGTGTATTAGGGAAAGACTCTAAACAGGCAAAGAATGGCAGATGAATTCCAACAATTTTACCTTATTCTCGCCAGCAAGTAAGTCTGAGAGATGTTGTATAGTCCAGTCCGTCCTTCCTGGATTTTTGTTTAACATGCATAGATGGATCACACATCATGAACATGACATCTAGTACACTAAACAGCATTATTATATTAAAATTCTGCTATGTTAAACACACCTAGTAGAGGTACATTTGCATCACCCCTTTCCATCAATTTTCCTATCTTCTCATAGCTTTTTTGTGCCATTGCTTAGCCATTAGTAATGGAAATAATTCTGGTTTTAACATACACTGCAAAGTATGCAAAGTTTTATGTAGTTTTAAATAGGTTATTTTAGACACTATAAGCCCACACTCATGGTAATACTTTCTAAGATTCAAGGCAAGTCTTGCGGAACTCCAGATACTGACCTTCTAAATAGCAAAATTAATGGTACATGAGATTCACTTTCCTGACACAGGGGTCTTTATTCACCTGACCAAAGTAGAAACTTGTCTAGGTTGAAAATATATCAAGCCTGGATTTCAGCACAGTGAAGTAACCATGATAATGCACTGTGTCCAAAAGTTCTGGCAAAGAAGCACTCCACAGGCTGCATATATCCTCTAGGGACTAACCAACTTCTGCCTTAGGGAAGGACCTCTCACTGAGATATTCTTCCTGCTTTTGTTGAAAGAATCTGATTACCCAGATTCTCTACTCCACTTTGATCCTGGCAGATCTGCTGGCTTTCCCACCTTCTCTGTCTGACTTGCGGTCCTGCTTTTCTTCCCTTCCAAGTCTTTAGATGATAAGGCTGCATGACAGTGGTCTATTCTGGTGGAAGAATGTTGCTCTGTTTCATCAAGCATGGGCCAACTAAGATAAAGCAGTCTGAAGAAATAAAATCTTATTATAAAAACACACTATCAAAGGGAAAACAAAACAAAACAAAACCCAGAATCAACAGAAGAAATATTATTTAGGGGGATGTAAAAGGTAATTCCCCAAGGCACAGATATGAATTCAGTTGGTTGAACCAGAATTTTAAACTTATTATCAAGTTAGTTAGCAACACTAAAGCATTATAAGAGCAAGACCTCCAGAAGGATATTAGAATTAACGGTAAATAAGCCTCAGGGAAAAAGTCACAGTGCCATAGATTTCCCCTTCCTACAGAACAAACATCAGAAACTGACAGCTAAGAATGTTTTTTGACTGGCCTCAGAAAAAAATCAGTGGCTTTGGTTCTCTTATAAACATACTGTTCATTTTTGTTCTCATCTCAAATTGTCTTTGCTGTTCCAATGACAATTTACATACAGAAATACAGTAAGTATAAAAATATTCTTCACAGCACATACAGATGTAACTGTAAACACAGCTGTGATATTTGCAGTTACAAATACAGACAGTGACAGCACAAATGTTTTTGCATAAAGGATAAGGATCGGTTTTCCAGACACCACCTAACCAGTGAGATCACTTTCCCTTGTTTCTGGTGTTCTCTCACTGAATGTGTTGTACACATCCTCCCTTTCCTCTCTTGCTCAGTTAAGCAATAAAATTCATAAATCTCAATCTGAACTTGACTATACCTCAAGTCTGACAGGACAGCTTCATTGCTGACCTTTCTGCCTTTGCCTTGGGGAAAGTCTATCCATTATGCTTCTGAGAGACTGACTTCTACACTGAGTCAGCAGGATGCCTCTTTTATCAATCAAATATCTCCATAGAGACAATTCTTGTTGATCATCTCTGAGTGTGAATTGTCACAACAGACCAAAGTTCAGTGGTCATGCTGCCAGCCAAGTAAAATACAAACTCTTTGCTCTGCTCAGAAACCATAGAGACCAGCTGTAATTAGCCAGCTGAAAATTTCTTTGCTAAACTTGAATGAATAAGGAGGCACAAAACGGATGAAGTTCAGTGCAAACAAGATTATACAGTTTCTGCCATTAGTTTGCAGGAGAATATCCTATATTTAAGGGGCACAGCTTTCTGCTCACATAAATGATTGTTGAGCTACAATTTGAGATACAATATGTTCTTAGATGTAAGCTGTACTCAGACCACAAGTACCATTGTTTCCACATCTCTTGGCCTCTCCTGTAGGCTTCTCCTCTACTACAGAGCTCCCTCAGCTCCCCATGCCTCTGACACCTGGACTGAATCACTTTAAGTAATTCTGAACTCAATGTATTTTATGACACTGAAGTGATAAATTCCCAAAGGAGGTGACTGAATGTTTACTCGGTCAGGGTTTATGAGGAGCAGAATTTACAACAATTTTTCAAATGGTTGTGCCTGCTAGAATTATTTCCTCTGTGCTTCCACCGTGAAGTTCTAGTCTGTACAGTTTTAGAGGCAGTCTAAAGAGATCCCCTATCTGTCACTGACACATGTACCAATTAAGGTCAGATAGTACCTTAAGATACCTAACTTGAGATTCATACAAAAAAGGATGTTCTTTACTTATCCTCCACAAAAGACCTCCACTAATAACATCAGCTTATTCTAAATTAACTAATATGTGTTGTTGATATGTAAAGTGAAAGTAAATATGATGTGATAAAAAATGTGATATGTAAAGTGTAAAGCGAAAGACTTCTCTTTTGTTCTTTAGATCATCTTTTGAACATACTGAGACTGGAGTTGGTTTGGGGAAGATTAGTCTTTTATTTTGACCTTAGGAAAGGGCTAACATATGTGTGATTAATTTAAATTTCTATGCCTTATCTCAAATCAAAGAAAACAATTAATTAAACTATTAAGCAAATTATTTTCAAATTAGAGGCTGATAACATTTTTAATGTAGTAGAAATTACTTCAATTACATACTCTTCAAGATTTCCTGGAACAACAATGTTTCGGTGTGCAGTATTCCTGCAGATTTGATGTTGCTTTTATTACCCTGCATGACATTCTTGTGTGGACTGCTGGTGTCTGTTCTAGCTATCTAGTGCTGAATTAACATTATAATAATAATTAACTAAAAAAAAAAAAGACTCCTAGGCACAGAAGAAATGGAGATTTCTGCACACGTAAAACCACCTGTTACCTTGACCATACTGACAACCTGAAGTTTGGAAACTCAGTCTTCACACTAGGAGCACCTGGAAAACCTGAGCTATATGCTTTAGTTATCAAGCCCCTTGAATCGATTTTGAATGATGCCTGCTAGCTGTCACACAGATCAGTGTGGATCTACTTGATCAAGGCAGACAAAGTAAATGAAAGAGAGTCCTAACGGGGAGCACTTGCCTGCAAATGACAGTCTGGAGCACAGGGTAATACCTGGACTTATCTTTAAAAACAAGCACTACTTAGCCAGTGTAATATGCAGGACAATAGCAAAGTTATGATTTAGCTGTGGATAGTTCAGCTGACTTGTTACAGTTCAGAAGACTTTATAAAGTTATTAATGCAATCATTTTTTGCACAACAGATAAAAGTATCTCCTGAATAATTATTGTAGACTGTCAGCAACACTTTTATTGATCCACTAACTAAAATGGCTTCTGAGTAGTTACAGTCTTCCAAGTCTCTGATCTGCAAACCAAACGTTGTCCAGGTGGACTTTGACAAAACTGACTGTAGCAAGTGCTGCTTATCAGTTTCAGTCATTAGCTCACAAAGAAGAAGAAGATATTCTGATTTTGCCTGTGCCACTCTAGAGGTCCTAATCATGCTGTTACATTTTCTTAGAGTAGTTGATTTCCCTTTAAATTCAGCAAGAGCTTGAGAGGGGTTTTAGTGTAGAAACAGGAGACATGTCTTTTCTGCTCTTCTTTACTCACATCTCTCATATCTCATCCTCTCTACTTTCATTTGGAAATTAAGAACAAACATCACAAGTTCTTTAAAACCAAAGGGATTATTACATTAATAATCTTTTAATAACATTAAATTTAATTACATTAATAATTTTCAATAATCGATTTCTTTTCAACTAAGCCTATCTTCCTCACAGTTACTTATATAAGACAATTATATTCATCATCCTCTATGATCTATGGGTGAAAAATGCTATATAAGAGGTATTGTAATTGTAGAAAAAGATCTATTAAATCAAGAAAGGAAGAACTCAACAGAAAGTCCTTGCTGATGTCATTTGTCTTGACTCACTAACATTTTATTTCAGTTCCTCCATAGCTGAAGGTCTTTTTTAGCATAGAGGTATATAGGATTTGGGTACCGAATGAGTTCGATGGCAAACACAGTAAAGCAAACATTAAAGAACTATATTTATAATAATTTGAATTATTACAAAATTAATAGCAGATAGAAATTTTTCAAATATTTTCATCCTGTTTTATTGGACTCTCCAGAAGACATTAAGATATTTTTTTAGAAATAGTCAGTTTACTACTAACCAATAAAGAATAAAATATTTTTAATGAAAAAATTATCCAGATTTTCTTATAGAGGGTCTGAAAATCAGTTTGACATGCAGTTATATCACCAAGGATATGAAGACAGGCCCATTTCCAAGCTCTGCTTCTGAAACTTTTGCTATGGTGCTTCATTTTGCTGCAGTAAGTGTTCCATATAGCTAAAATCCTAGTGAATTACTTGCTGCTTATTTTCTCTTATTTACCTCCCTTTGAGCATGTTGATGGATTAGTCATGCTCTAATAGGTAGCTTAGAATCTGTATATTTTTAAGACTAAGTAATTCTATTATATCTTTGGTTTGGAATTAGCTAATATCCAGACTCTTTCATCCTTCATCATGAATGCCACTGGAGTCATATATTATAATAAAAAAATATTTAGTGGGGAGATAACTAGAGGAACAGGAAGTTCATTCAGTCTTCCTTTCTGTGCTGTAACTTCAAAAGTTTTTAAACTAAGATGTCTGCATTTCTCTAGAAGCATCTTTCAACCTTTTTTTCTGCAGGAGAGAAACAGGGGAGGAGGAAAAAAAAATTAAATTTTAGGTTGTTCTTACCTTCCATCTCCCTATTTTTTGTACTCCAGAGGTAATAAGCAAACATACCATTTGGTAGGATTTAAAGCATCAATATCAGCTTGATATGTTTTATGAGGATGTCTTAGTACTTTTCTTAGTACATTTTCTTTGTACTATGAAAACTAGAAGTTTCATACCTCGTCAAGATACAGAATTATTTAGTAAGCTCAGATGTAATACAGTAGCACTGATTTTTATTAAGCCTACTCAGTAAATCAATTAACATTTATTATAGATTATAATACCATTAGTGAAACTTACAAAATAGAAACAAAAAAATCTCCAAGAAAAACTCTTGAAATATATAAATAAAATCTGAAAAGTTAAACCACTGCTTAGAGCTTAATTATCTCAAGTTGAGACTGATGAAAGAGTATCTGAGAAATTCCTAGAAGCAGTTCAATCAAGAAACACTGTAGAACACTTCGTAAATGATTCAAACAATCACTTAGGTTCTGACTCCCCATCCTGATCTCTCACAGTCTGTGCCTTCAGGGGCTCAATGAGATGTGAAGGTTCACTGCTCACCATCTCGCAGAGGGAGGGGACAAAATGTATATCACTGATCAAAAGCAAACAACATAAAACAACCAAGCAATGCTGCCAGACTCACATTATCTATGTACAGGAGCCAAGGCTTCAGTATAGTGTCATTGCTTTCAGTGAAACGAAGACAATTTACACCGAGGATTTGGTCTGATACAGCTTTCATAAAGCTAGGAAAGAAAAAATGGAAAATTCCCCTAGCCACTTCCACATTATCTTTCCTGATCACTATGGAAGAAAGGATCCAAAACAAAAGAAATGTTTCTTTTGCTGTCTCTGGAACTGCATGGTCAAACAATCTGCAGAAGATGCTAATGAAGCCATAATGGTTCACATATTTGGCAAAATAACCCCAGTCTAGCTATGATGAAAAAGACAACACCAGTAGGAAAAACTTAACAATAACCTGTTATCTCCAGTCATGTTTGGGGGTATTTAGTTTTCTCTGCAACTCAGCGTGCCAAGGGTGTGTATTATTAAGAGACTGGATGTGGCACTCAGTGCCATGGGCTGGTAACCGCAGCGGTCGTGGATCAAGGGTTGGACTTGATGATCTCTGAGATCCCTTCCAACCCAGACAATTCTATGATTCTATGATTAGACATTGCTCATATAGTCTTGGTTCCTATTCCCACCTGTGAATGTCTGGTGGGACTTCCTGATCACAGCATTGTCTTCATTGATTAGAAATCTTCAGAACCACTGATTTGGAGTGTTTTCTCTAAATAACTATCAGAACCTGAGCTTACACCTCCCCTTTGCATCTGTTTCCACTTTCCCTAAGGGTGTCATGTCTCTATTGCTCCAAACATCTCCTCTCAGTACGAGCTTTTAAAATTATCGAGTGTGGCAGTTTCTCAATTCAGTGCTATCCTAAGTCAAGTATTGGGAATGAGTCATTGCACAATGAAATAAAAAATTTAACTATCTCTTTAGCCATACTGTTTTCATTAAAAAAAAAAAAAAAAAACACAAAAAAGACACTTTCTTCAGACTTCCACTCAGAAATTAAATATACATCATAGAATAACTTATTAAATTTATTTTTTACTACAGCTAAAGGTAACTAAATTGCATTCATTTTTCAGTAGTACTGAAGCTTTGCTCACTCTTCAGGGTTTTCTCTTTGCCTTCTTTGAAATTCAGTGGCTGCTCCCATTGACATTGACACAAGTGCTTGGAAAAATCCCACTTCTCCTGCGGAAGGATTCTCCCTCTCTCTTTCAAAATACACCTTAAATCTTACCTCTCTTTTCACTGGAGTGATAGGAGAAGAGCCATTTCTATTCTGGTTTTTAGCTACTGGCTTTTAGGAGAGAAGAGGTTGACATTTCCTGACTCGTGACTCCTCAGAAGATCTTAGTTTCACACCTTGTATTTGGAACAAGTCGTAGTAAGGATATTAGAACTGATTAAAATGTTTCCTTGCTGCATTATACATTTGTCAATAGCATGTAAGAATTTCTCTGCATAGCCTTTGAAGCCCATAGTAGCTGCAATCACAAGCACACACTGCAGTGCCTCTCTGAAACATTTCTGATCTGTTTCTCCATTCATTCAGTTATACCTCTTTGTTTCAAATCTACAGCAAATAAAACACTCAGCATCATGAAAAGAATCTGTATTGCATCTCCTGTTTCGACGTGGAAGATCATGGTGGCTCTTTAGTTTCAGGCACAATAGCGAGTTTTCCTCAGGCAGGCTGACAGCATTCTTTCCATCTGGAAGCCTGAGGGCTTAATAATTCCTGAATATCGTATTAGTTAACAATATGCCTATCCATTTATCAATACAGATACTTTACTACTCCCCTTTTTATAATAAAAATACAGCACATAATAAAAATGAAGCACATAAAGCTTCAGTAAATATATTAACAAGATGGTATGTGGAGCACATTATACAAAAAAATCACAGCAATCACAGATTAGAAAGTATTATTTTATGTTCAATAGGAAGAAAAAGGAGAAGCGAAGCAGGAAGGCACATAAAGCAGAAGAAAAGAAGAATAGAAGGAGAAAATGTTTCAAGTATGAATGCAATACAAAAGCAGTAACATCTATAATGAAATTATTCTGCCATTAACTTGTCATGTATACAGTGTTTTCCCAGACAAAGTAGTGTCACTGAATGTCATGATCACTTCTTCCAGGCTTTCTTCTGGTTTTCAGTATCCTAATAGTCTACACTCATAAGACTTTTAGTTATCTGTGCTGGATATTGATAAAACACTAATTACACCTGTTGTATACTTGCAACCAGCTCTCTGTTCCAGAGTTCTCGTTTCATCTTGTACATTCTTGATGTACAAGAATGGAGTCTCTTGTCTAACAACATGACTCTCCAGAGTTCACCTTCTGACTTCTCTATTTGTAACAGAGGTCCTAATCCAGCAAAGTAAAAATAAACACAATCTATCATGAGTAAGTTAATGTATATGGAGTCAAATATGTGTATTGGTTTCCACTGAATCAGACCTTGCAGTATTGTATCAATAATAAAGATATTTTTGCATAAATATTTGCATTCTTCTCTAAAATTCAAATGCAGAAATTGTACATGAATATTCTTCTGAAAATCTAATCCTATTCTCAACTGTATATTACAGAGTTCAATTTATTAGATTTCCATACTAAAGAAATCTAATAATCAAATGTATGTGCTAGTGTCATTTTGCAGGTATTTTTATTCTCATTATTCTCTTGTTGTCAAAAACTGAGGTATGTACAAGAGATTAGTTTAAATGTGAAAATTACTTTTATCTTTCCAGCCCTAAGAGAAATGGCAGATGTAGTTGACAAGCCACTCCATGATACTTAAAAAGTCATGAAAGTCAGATGAAGTCCCTGGTGACTGGAATGAATAGGCACATTACACAAATTTTTAAAAAGCGTAGTAAGGAGGACTTGTCAGCTTCACCTCTGTGCCTGGGAAGATCATGGAGCAGATTCTCCTAGAAGGACTGATAGGGCACATGGAGAATAGGAAGGTGATCCAAGACAGCCAACACAGCTTGACTAAGAATAAATGCTGCCTGATGAACCTAGAGGCTTTCTCTGATAGGGTAACTACATCAGTCGACAAGGGACAATCTATCAATGTGATTTTTCTGGACTTCTGAAAGGACAGTATACTCCTCACCAATTTGGAGAGATATGGATTTGATGGGTGGACTGGTCAGTGGATAAGGAATTGGCTGGATGGTTGCACCCGGAGGGTAGTGGTCAACAGCTCGAAGTCCAGATGGAGGCCGGTGACAAGTGGTGTCCCTCAGGGGTCCATACTAGCAGCTGTACTGTTTATATACATTTATCAACAATATAGACAGTGGGATCGTGTACACCATCAGCAGGTTTTCAGATAATACCAAGTTGAGTGATGCTGTCAATAAGCCAGAGGGACAGGATGTCATCCAGAAGAACCTGAACAAACTGGACAGGGGGGCCCAGGTGAACCTCATGAGGTTCAACAAGACCAAGTGAGGGTCAGAACAATCCTCAGTATCAGTACAGGCTAGGGGATGAGGTTTTAG
Organism: Florisuga fusca; assembly: GCA_038090715.1. Taxonomy (NCBI): domain Eukaryota; kingdom Metazoa; phylum Chordata; class Aves; order Apodiformes; family Trochilidae; genus Florisuga; species Florisuga fusca. The sequence goes on along the minus strand of JAAWXA010000034.1, from coordinate 9,377,960 downwards.
AAAGTAGCCCTTTAGAAAAAACTTGGGATGCTGGACATGAGCCAACAGTGCCTGCTTGCAGCCCAGAAGGCCAAGAAGGCCCAGAAGCATCCTGGGCTACATCAAAAGAAGCATGGCCAGTGGATCAAGAGAGGTGACCTGTAGAGGTCCCTGCCATCCCATGTTATTTTATAATTCTATGATTCTATGATTATTAGGACTCATTAAAACCATCAGATTGAAACAACTACATTTTCCCTGCTGGTCCTAAAATATTTTATTTTTAACAACATAATCTAACTACATATCTTACAGATGCATTCCACTCTCTGAAGTCCATATTCTCCTCTTCAGATTTAACTGCATAATGATATATTATGAATCATTATCTTTATCAGCATGAGATATTTATTATGCTAGTAAGGAATGAAGAATTGTACTTAAAAACAAAGTCATTTTTACATATTTACTACTTCTTTAATAGTCCCAAGGTAACATTGACACTTAACCTGTTAAACATAGTTTACAGTGCAGTCAATATCTGTTTCTTTCCACTAGAAAGAGTGGGTCTGCAAAGTCACACTTTTCAGCCCCATCAACAAAGAGGCTACAATTCTACTCAGCATTTTCATGATCTGTCCAAGGAAGGGAGATGTCCTGACCCATTCTTTCCTCTGTCCAGGTGTAAAAGAGACCCTAGCTCCAAGAAAGCACCTAAAGATTTGGTTGCCTGAGAAAAGTTCTTTGCCTTCATTGCAACTGGTAGAAAGAAACAACTTCCAGTCGCCATTTGATTCTCAAGAAACTTATTAACTAATCAACTTCTAAAAGAAAATAAATCATGTTTTTTAAATGAAATAACAAATAGAATAAAATTTTGTTAGATATTGCTTTAAAATATCTTGGGTTTTTTCCTAAAAGTAAGTACAATTTTTCTCTTGTAGACAGAAAAAAAAAAAAAGCAAAAGAGAAAAGAAGCAAATCAAAACAAAAATCACCTGCAAAAAGCAAGTAGAACTCAAAAGACATTGGTAATTGTACCGAGGAACATTTGTCTATGAATACTGACGAATAATCTTAGCTCTAATCTTACAGAATAGCCAATTAGTATCAAGTAGGATGTTTAAATACTTTCCAGTTTCGATCTTAACAGGATTATCTATTAAGATTACATTTTATCTCTCTCATTATTCACCCTGGTGATGAAATTGCCTTCCTCTCCTATCACAAATGAGCTACAAATATCCGGCCTGGTCACTGGTGATCAACAATATGTCATTTCATTTTGTGCAGATGGCAGCAACGCCTAGGAGCAGAATTTTACTGCAAACTCTCCTGAGAATAGCATATTAAAATAATGCCTCTGTGGACAGCTGATGGGTGGGCCACTTACCATTTAGATCAATGTTGACATAGTTAAAGCTTTTAAATATATCAATTTAATCTAAAAATTAGGAGAGTGTGTGATATATATACCCTGGTACTCTAAAACACCATGGATGTGAAAAAGCAGCACTTGATTCCCTGTCTATAGAAACAATATGTTATTTCTGTAGCAGCTTCTTGTGCACTGTGATCTTTTCTAAACACCTTAACCATGAAAATCTGCAGGATATTCAAAACACAGAAACACTCCCCCACTCTGCTGTCACAGTGTCAAGGTAGCCAAAGGGCAAAGAGAAACCTTCTTTTCTAACAAATAAAAAATAAGGAGGAAAATGAAGTTGATACATCTGAAGTGCAAATATGACAAAAGGGAGAGGTTCCATATTCAAACACTACAGATGCAAGAAGCGACTAAGAGTATTTGCAGTGAATACCTCATAGCCCAGAATAAAGTCTTTGTTCTTTCATTGAATTTTCTTCACTACAGAGTAGATCCTATTGAAATAAATGAATAATGATGTTTTCATCTTTAAACAAACAACAAACAAGGCACATTAGTAGCAATAGTAGATCTTCCTGGCTACCATGTATCTCTGCATGGTCAGATATATCTTTATATAAATAAAGTGAAGTTAGGTATCAAAAGGATAACTGGTGCTCAAAAAATCCTCTGAACAAGACCCTGACAATAAAAATTGACTTTCCGTTTGCGAGGAACAGCTTGCTGCTGTAAATGTAGTCTAGTCTTAACTCTAAAAGCACAGAAACTTGCAAGTCAGACTGATTTCCCAAAACCTTCACAAGAAACGAGGTATGCCTGCTTAGAAGAGTGCAAATTTAAATTATAATAAATAACTAGCAGTGTGCTTTGAGAACAGAGAATGCCCTTTTCCAGTAATACAGTAGTTTTCTAAGCCTTCCTGTCAGAAGGGATAAGAATCCACTAGAGAATGTAGACCAATAAATCCAGACCATACACTGTTACAGAAAATTTTTTACTTATCTGTCTATATCTGATGGAAATGAAGTTGTTTATGACTGTAACATAGCCTTACAAGAGATTCCTGGGAGTTGTGACATATGAATACTGGTTTGTACAGAATGCCCTTGTAGGGAGTCATTTCATCTCAATAAACTCAGTACATTTCCTTGCTTCCAGATGCTTGAAAATTTTTCTGTTGAGCAATTGTCTACAATTTGTTTCTTAAGGTCTTCTTCTTGGATCTCTATGTGATTTTCCTTTAAGATTTTCAAATTTTGCTCTAAAAAATTGGAGGTCTTGAGTTACATTCTCTTCATAATCCTGTTCCAGCAATTCCTTGCTTTCACTATTTGTATTTAGTTGGAAGCATGCCTCAGAAGTTCCTGTCTGTCCTTGCTTTTCACGTTTACTAATCAACTAAGTAACATGGTGCCTTGCACAAAGGTAATGGAATTCCCAATGACCACAGATCAAAGAAGCTGCTTCATTACCCAGGAACTGTCACTTTTCCTGTTTCAACCACTTTTTTACATTGCAGTCAGTGCTTTGTGAACACAAACACTTAGGCAATGTTAAAAATGGGACTTCCATTCTCCATGTCCCTACATTGATAAGGATTACAGGATTCATTTTGAAATAATTAATTTTGTATAATTAATAAAGATAATTACTTATGATTAACTAATAATAAGTCATTAATGTGCTGTTAATTTTCAAAACAGTGTTTCTCTTCTTTACCTCATTCACCTTGGTCTGAGGTGAATGGCAACATAAGCCAGTTCAAGGAATTTTGAGTTAAACAATTAGTTTGAGCAAATAAGGGGTAAATTAACTCAAATAAGTTAATAGGTATCATGAAGCTTTTATAATCTCTCATTTTTCCATGTGTACAATACACCGCTTCTCTCCTAGAATATTTATGGAAATATATGTTATAACTTTATGTATGGCTTGAGTCTAACAGGTCAGCAGTGCTGCCAAACGAGCAGTCTTACCTTCTCTTTGCTCCCACCTCTGCAACATTTTCTTTGTCCTGGCACTAGTGCTTTCCAAGTCACAATGCACCTGGCAAAACTTGGAAAAATCAGTGTTATTTCACTGGCTGATAGGGTTCACTGACTGCAGGAACACCTGTGCTAAGAAGGTCAAGGGGCTAAAAGCAGCAGTGAATTAGGAGAGCAGGACAGCTTTGTCTTGGCAATGCTACTTGTGCAGACTCAGCTTCAACCTGTCACCTTCTGCAGTGACAAACCACTCTTTAGTTAAACTTTGTGCAACAAGAAATCCAATCAAGACTTCACTGTTGCAGATTTATTGGAGGTTTGTCCTGTTGCTCAGTAACAATGATTCTACAGTTCTTGGGAAACTGCGGAGAAAAGTAGGTAGTTTTTTTCCCTTGTTCCTTTTGTTAAATGCTACATACAACAGCCCTTTTGCCTGACACCACTGCTTTGTGTTGTGTTCACTTTATCTTTTACTGAAAAATGTTTGTCCTTGTAGCCAATCATCTTTCTTTCAGGTTCAATTTGATTATATGAACTCCTTATCTTTTTATAGATCACTGAATTTCATTTGTTAAACAGAATTTTTACTATCCTTTCAATTAAGTGCTATTTTGAAATTCATATCAAGATTTCCTATGTGTTATACTTTCACATCCGTAACTCTCAGAGGAAACTTCACTCAGAAGAGTTAGCCAGATTTCACCCCCAACAGTGTTTCAGAAGGACAGTTTCCAATTCATTCCATCTGTATGCATTTCTACTTTGAGAAACCATTTTCTTTCAAAAATCTTAAGGGTTTTAAAATATAAAATAATTTAATTACAATGAGAGATCATGTCAAGAGAAGTCAACAGCCACCTCCTTCCTGGGGCTGTTGCTACGTTATGCTTGCTCATACTTCTTTGAATCATGAGAAGCTAGCACCCCTGGAAGTCCATGGAAGCTTTTCTCTACTGCAGTAGATAATTTATGAGGGTACCTTACATATGTCAAGGTTTGATAATCTATACTGTTGATTCCTACAGCTATTATATTCTCTACACTGGTGCTTCAGTTACACACATTTAGTTCCAAGATTTCCAGGAAGAAGACATATGGCTCTCTGTGCTTCATCAGCTAGAGCTGGTTTTCTACATGCTGTTTCATTATCTTCTATTAGAAGTATCTTCAGGTCATGTATATATTTAGCTGAAAACAAATAGCTTCTATAGTCTGTGTAAGACCTCTTCTGTGAGGAAGAAGTTAATGATCTGCTACAGCACCTGGACACTCTATGGGGATGGGTGGGATCCACCCGAGAGTACTGAGGGAACTGGTAGAGGAGCCAATTATTTATTGGCTTATTTATCAATAATCAATAATCATCATTATTTATCAGTGATGTCTTGGTTAACAGCAGATTCCAGATGACTAGAGGCTTGCCACTGTGCTGCTGACATATAAGAAGGGCTTGAAGGGGAGGATCCAGGGATCTACAGGCCTGTCAGGCCGACCTCAGTTTCTGGGAAAATTATGGAAAGGTTCATCCTAAATGACCTCACATGGCAAGTGCAGGACAGCCAGAAGATCAGGTCCAGCCAGAATGGGTTCAGCAAAGGCAGGTCCTGCTTGTCCAACCTCATCTTGTTTTATGACTGAGTGACCTTCCTAGTGGACAAGGGAAGGCTGTGGATATTTTCTAACTGAACATTAGTAAAACCTTCAACACCATCTCCCACAGCATTCTCCTAAAGAAGCTGGTGGCTCATGGCACAGACAGGTGTACTCTTTGCTGAGTTAAAAATTGGCTGCATAACTGGGCCCAGAGAGCTGTAGTCAACTGAGCTAAAGTAGTTGGCAGCTGGTCACCAGTGGTGTCCCCCAGGGCTCAGTTTTGGGGCTAGTCTTGTTCAGTATCTGTAGCGATGATCCAGATGAGGGGATTGAGTTCTTCCTAGCAAGTCTGCAGAGAACACCACGTTGGGTGAGAGTGCGGATCTGCTCAAGGGTAAGAAGGCTCTGCACAGGGACCTGGACAGGTTGAATTAATGGGCTGAGGCCCCTTGTATGAGGTTCAACAAGGCCAGGTGCTCAGTCCTGCATTTCAGTCACAAAAATCCCAAGCTATAGGCATGGGGATGAGCAACTGTCATCGCCATAGCAGTTTCTTTAAAGCTGTCAAGCACTAAAAAAAAGGGGGGGATGACAGCCAACCCATTTAATTCCTTTCAGAATAGTGTTCTGAGGACCTTAGTATGAAACTCACAAATATTGCAGATGTCACACTGAGTGACACGCTCAAGGCTTCCTAGGAAAAATTGGCAGTTCTTGCTTTTGACATCCTTTCCTCTTTTCTTTGTGGGCTACTTAACTGTCATAATGTCTTCCAGAGACTCAATAAGCAAGGAAAATCTATCATTCTTTTTTCCACAAGTGTTTACAAATGTCATATCAGCCAAGGACAGACAAGGAAGGACAGACAAGAGGAAGATCTGTCTGGAAGGTCTCCTGTTCGCCCCCTGTCTACCGTACGGGTTACAACATCAGCTACAAAGAAAAAAAGAAGGGTGGTTGTAGTTGGTGACTCCCTTCTGAGGGGAACTGAGGGCCCTATATGTCAACCTGACCCATCCCTCAGAGAGGTCTGCTGCCTTCCCAGCACCTGGGTGAGGGATATTAGCAGGAGATTCCCGCAGCTAATTCGTCCCTCTGATTATTATCTACTCTTAGTAGTGATGACATTAATGGAAGAAGTACCAGGATGATTAAAATGGACTTCAAGGTGCTGGGTCGACTACTTGATGGGACAGGAGCACAGGTGGTGTTCGCCTCAGTTCCTGCAGTAGAAGAGATGAATGAGGAGAGAAGTAGGAAAACCTGTCTCATCAATAGGTGGCTAAGAGATTGGTGCCGCCAGAGGAAGTTTGGGTTTTTTGACCATGAACCAAATTTCAGCATACCAGGTGGGCTTCATCTATCTAACAGCGGAAAAAGAACTCTAGCCCATGAGTTGGCGGGGCTGATAAGGAGGGTTTTAAACTAGGTTTGAAGGGGGAAGGGGTTGAAACCGGGCTCTTCAGAAAGGAGCCTAAGGGTGACAGCCCAAGTTAAGAGACCAACCAGCATCCCAGCTGAAGTGCATGTACACCAATGCACGCAGCATGGGCAACAAACAAGAGGAGCTGGAAGCCATCGTGCAGCAGGAAAGCTATGATGTAGTCGCTATCATGGAAATGTGGTGGGATGACTCCCATGACTGGAGTGCTGCCATGGGTGGCTACAGGCTCTCCAGAAGGGACAGGCAGGGTAGGAGAGGTGGAGGGGTAGCTCTGTGTGTTAGAGAGTCTCTTGACTCTGTAGAAGTTGAAGTCAGTAATAATAAGGTGGACCAGAATCAGGGGGAAGGCCAACAAGGCTGATATCCTGGTGGGAGTCTGTTACAGACCACCCAATCAGGAGGATGGGGTTGATGAATTATTCTACAAGCAGCTGGCAGATGTTTCAAAATCGTCAGCCCTTGTTCTTGTGGGTGACTTTAACCTGCCGGACATCTGCTGGGAACTCCACACAGCAGAGAGGAGGCAGTCTAGGAGATTCCTAGAGTGTATAGAGGATAATTTCCTACTAGCTAGACCTTCTTTTCACAAACAGAGAGGGGCTGGTGGGAGATGTGGTGGTCAGTGGACATCTGGGACTCAGTGATCATGAAATAATAGAGTTTTCAATACTCAGGGATACAAGGAGGGTCGTCAATAAGACCTCTACATTGGACCGGAGGGCAGATTTTGGCCTGTTCAGAAGACTAGTCCAGAGTATACCCTGGGAAACAGCCCTTAGAAACAAAGGGGTCCAGGAAGGATGGAGGTACTTCAAGGAGCAAGTTTTGAAAGCACAGGAGCAGGCTGTCCCAGTGTGCCGAAAGGCGAGCCGGCGGGGAAGACAACCGGTCTGGCTGAACAGGGAGACTTTGAAAGAAATTAGGGTTAAGAAGAGAGCCTACCAATTATGGAAAAAAGGGCTAACTGCTCAGGAAGAATTTAGGAATATACTTAGATGGTGTAGAAAGAAAATTAGAGAGACAAAGGCACAGCTTGAACTGAATCTCGCCACCTCTCTGAAGGATAATAGAAAGTCCTTCTACAGATACCTCAGTAGCAAAAGGAGGGGCAAGGAAAACATCCATTCTTTACTGGACATGGATGGGAATATAGTTGTCAAAGATGAAGAAAAGGCTGAGGTATTTAACACCTTCTTTGCTTCAGTTTTCAACAGTAAGACAGGTTGTCCTGAGGACAGCTGGCTTCTGGAGCTTGTAGAAAGAGACAAGAATCTGAACAGTCCCCATGTAATCCAGAAGGAAACAGTCAGTGACCTACTGAGCTGCTTGGATCCCCACAAGCCTATGGGACCAGATGGGATCCACCCAAGGGTGATAAGAGAGCTGGTAGAAGAGCTCACCAAGCCTCTCTCTATCATCTACCAACAGTCCTGGCTCACTGGGGACATCCCAGATGATTGGAAGTTGGTGAATGTCACGCCAATCCACAAAAAGGACAGGAAGGAGAACCTGGAAAACTATAGGCCTGTCAGCCTGAACTCAGTGCCTGGCAGGGTTATGGAGCAGATCATCCTCAGTGTGATCACACAGCACCTACAGGATGGACAGGGGATTAGACCCAGCCAGCACGGGGTTAGGAAGGGCAGGTCCTGTCTGACCAACCTGATCTCCTTTTACGATCGCGTGACCTGTCTGGTGGATGAGGGGAAGGCTGTAGATGGAGTCTACATGGACTTCAGCAAATCCTTTGACACCATCTCCCCACAGCATTCTCCTGAAAAAGCTGTCAGCCCACAGCCTGGACAGGAGCACCCTGTGCTGGGTTAGGAACTGGCTGGAGGGCCGGGCCCAGAGAGTGGTGCTGAACGGGGCTGCATCCAGTTGGCAGCCACTCACCAGTGGTGTCCCCCAGGGATCAGTGTTGGGCCCAGTTCTGTTTCATATCTTTATTGATGATTTAGATGAGGGGATTGAGTCCATCATCAGCAAATTTGCAGATGACACTAAGCTGGGGAGGAGTGTGGATCAGCTGGAAGGCAGGAGGGCTCTGCAGAGGGACCTGGACAGACTGGAGAGTTGGGCTGATTCCAACGGGATGAGGTTCAACACAACAACCCCATGGGGAGCTCCATGCTGGGCACAGAGTGGCTGGAGAGCACCAGGCTGGGCACAGAAACCTTCAGAAGGCAGCAACTCCTGAAACTGCAGCCAATCAGAATTTTGAAGTCCAGCTGCATAAATCCAGATTAACACAATTCTTGCTTGCAGGGGTTGCTGAAGTCAAATCAGGGCTTGTTAAGAAAGCATGGCCAGTGAGCAGCTAGTCTGTACAGAAGAACTTAGAAGAGCATGTCCATAACATATGGAACCACAGAATTAAGGGTGAAATCGAGTTGAAGGAACCATGTAATTTAGCCCCCTACTCATGATGAAATTCGATTGAGTTAGTCAGGACATGGTCCCAGAAGAGTTCTGAAAATCTGGAAAGCTGGGGAGTGAAGTGTCCTGGGCACCAGTTCAGTGCTTAACCACCCTTATTGAAAAAGGTTAGGTTTTTTCCTAATATCTAGTCAGAAAATCCAATTTCTGCCCAGATGTACCTCTGAAAGAAGTCTAGCTGAATATTCCCTAAAGCCCACTACTAAAGGTGAAGGCAGCAGTTATGTCCCTCTCAGAGTTTTTTCAGTAAAAGAAAAAAGAAAAAAGAAAGAAGAAANTGCCATTGAATGTATTGGTGTTATGTGGACTTTCCATATTCCCCTGAAATTTCACCCACCTGAAAGACTTCTGTGCCTTTAACACCAGCTCAAGGTGCTTCTGCCACAGTGGTGAAGTTTTGAACCTGAATGCAGCACAAGTTAATTGTGTTCAAGGCTGAGTACAATCTGTCCTAGTCTGGTAAACAGTAATATAATTGCAGTCAAAGTTTACTTTTCATTTGGGAAGGACTACACAGTCATGAAAATGTTCCATACGAACTATAAGGTATTTAACACCTTCTTTGCCTCAGTTCTCAACAGTAAGACAGGTTGTCCTGAGGACAGCTGGCTTCTGGAGACTGTAGAATAAGACAAGAATCTAAACAGCCCCCCTGTAATCCAGAAGGAAACAGTCAGTGACCTACTGAGCTGCTTGGATCCCCCCAGGTCTATGGGACCAGATGGGAGTCATCCAAGGGTGATGAGAGAGTTGGCAGAAGAGCTTGCCAAGCCTTTCTGTATCATCTACCAACAGTCCTGGCTCACTGGGGACATCCCAGATGATTAGAAGTTGGCGAATGTCATGCCAATCCACAAAAAGGGCCAGAAGGAGGACCCAGGAAACTACAGGCCCGTCAGCCTGACCTCAGTGCCTGGCAGGGTTATGGAGCAGATCATCCTCAGTGCAATCACACAGCAACTAAAGGATAGCAAGGGATCAGACCCAGCCAACACGGATTTAGGAAGGGCAGGTCCTGCCTGACCAACCTGATCTCCTTTTATGATCGGGTGACCCGCCTGGTGGATGAGGGGAAGGCTGTGGATGTGTCTGCCTGGACTTCAGCAAAGCCTGTGACACCATCTCCCACAGCATTCTCCTGAAAAAGCTGTCAGCCCACAGCCTGGACAGGAGCACCCTGTGCTGGGTTAGGAACTGGCTGGAGGGCCGGGCCCAGAGAGTGGTGCTGAACGGTGCTGATCCAGTAGGCGGCCGGTCACCAGTGGTGTCCCCCAGGGATCAGTGTTGGGCCCAGTTCTGTTTAATATCTTTATTGATGATTCAGATGAGGGTATTGAGTCTATCATCAGCAAATTTGCAGATGACACTAAGCTGGGGAGGAGTGTGGATCAGCTGGAAGGCAGGAGGGCTCTGCAGAGGGACCTGGACAGACTGGAGAGTTGGGCTGATTCCAACGGGATGAGGTTCTACACGGCCAAGTGCCGGGTCCTGCACTTTGGCTACAACAACCCCATGGGGAGCTCCAGGCTGGGCACAGAGTGGCTGGAGAGCAGCCAGACAGAGAGGGACCTGGGAGGCTGGATTGACAGGAAGCTGAACCAGGTGTGCCAGCAGTGTGCCCAGGTGGCCAAGAAGGCCAATGGCATCCTGGCCTGTAACAGGAACAGCATGGCCAGCAGGTCCAAGGAGGTGATTCTGCCCCTGTACTCAGCGCTGGTGAGGCCACACCTCGAGTCCTGTGTCCAGTTCTGGGCCCCTCAGTTCAGGAAGGAGATTGAGGTGCTGGAGCAGGTCCAAAGGAGGGCAACCAGGCTGGTGAAGGGACTCCAGCACAAGTCCTGTGAGGAGGGGCTGAGGGAGCTGGGGCTGTTCAGCCTGGAGAAGAAGAGGCTCAGGGGAGAACTCATCACTCTCTACAACTCCCTGAAAGGAGGTTGTAGCCAGGTGGGGGTTGGTCTCTTTTCCCAGGCAACTATCAGCAAGACAAGAGGACACGGTCTTAAGTTGTGCCAGGGGAGGTTTAGGTTGGATATTAGAAAGAATTTCTTTATGGAGAGGGTGATCAAGCATTGGAATGGGCTGCCCAGGGAAGTAGTGGATTCTCCGTCCCTTGAGATATTTAAAAAGAGACTGGATGTGGCACTCAGTGCCATGGGCTGGTAACCGCAGCGGTAGTGGATCAAGGGTTGGACTTGATGATCTCTGAGGTCCCTTCCAACCCAGACAATTCTATGATTTTTTGATTCTAAAACTTTTTAACTGTGTGCTCTAGAATGTAACTCAATTACAGGTTATCAATGACAGGAAATCTTAGTCCAAGAAGCCAAATACACATATCTTTAAAAGCATTTCTGTAGGAGCATGGTAAAATTGTTTTTTTTTAGTAACATAGCATCTAAAATTAACCATAGTGCCTTGATGCAACAGGGGAAGGGAGAACTTAATGTCATGAACATACCACATGCAGAGTGATGAAAAAATATATAAATGTAACACTAAATGACAATGAGTACAATTACCTGATCGGTACGTTCATTCGTCTGTAATAGCAGTGAACTAGTTCCAAATACAGAAAATTCATGGGTAAACATCTACTCTTGTAAACTGGCTGAGAATGCTGAGAAGTCTCCTCTATTTCCTAAATAATAAGCTGTGATTTCTCTGGGAATTATAATAGTATCTGTATCTAGCAGACATTTTTTATAAGCTCTCAAATAACTACTATTTCAATGTAGATTGCCCTTTTACAGTGTGATTTCTGAACAAAGAAAAATTATTGGTCTTTTGATACCATAGGAATTCACTAAAAAGATGATTCTATCAAAGCAGGTTGTCATTATTGTATAAGCTGTTCTCCCCCAACATAAATTATTGTTTAAAAGAAACAGTGAAATAATATGAAGTGTACTTGAATCACAAGGAAGAGTTAATCACCTAAAATCCTATGCAAGCTACCTTCACTACTATGTAACAAAAAAGAGTAATTAGCAGTAAAATATGATAGTGTAATTTTTTAAAGACTAATGGAGTACGTGGGATTCATGCAAAGCTTCTTCCATTGAAATGCATGAAAAAGGCAGAATGTTTCAAAGCTGTAACAGGAAAACACAAAGACTATTTGGTTAGTTATTTGAATTTGTCATGTAACAACTTTGAAACTGCCTTTGTCCCCCATTCAGATGTATTCTATGAAAGAAATTTCTTTTTCACTTGTGCAGGTCTCAGAAATACACAAGTGCATGGATCCCTGTTCTGTTCTACCACTTTAATAACTGCTTAAGTGAAAATGGCTGGGTAATTCTTAGGGACACCAACAGTAAAATGACAGCTTTACAGAAACCACAACCTCTGTCCAAGCATTAAAAAAATGGTGATGCCATCTTTAAAGTATGATTTCAAATTCAAGATTATATACATAGTCTCTCACATATTTACCAGGCTCCACTTTTGAAAAAGACAGGCTACTGACTATTATTTCTATTATTAGAAAGCTGCCATGAAGACTCATCTCCTTCATAGTTAGAAATCTCTCTATTTTTTCCTATTTTGTTCATTTTCCTTAAATATGTAAGGTCAGTTTGCTTAGAGCAGCCTATATTACAACTCATAAGTGCCTTTTATTTGTGTATTAATTATGCCCTATTGCTTTGGGGACTGCTTTATTCTGACCCGTGGCAGGCTAACTATAGTCTTTTTCAACTGTTACACAGCTATTGTATAACAGGCTTTTACATCCCTCCTTTTTATCATCTCTTAAAAGTCTGTGAATCATTTCACTGTCAGCCATTTTAAAGAAGTTCTTCTTTCGGCACTCTGTTTTTTGGTTAATATTTCACACACGGAAATATTTAAAAAGAGCAGCCCAAGAAAAAAAACAAAATAAAACAAAAAACCCAAACAAACAAAAAACCAAGAACAGTCATCATCTAAGACCCTTAACCTTTATGTGTTTGCTACAAACAATATTCTTTAGTCCCCAAATACTGTAGTGGTAGTGTGGTTATTTTAGTGTTAGCTTTATATTGTATGTCAAAGACATTGTTCACATATTCTCATTCCTGAGCAACATGATATATTGAAAAGGAAGTTTTGAAAAACTTCAGATTCATTGATCTGAAAATTCTTCAAAAAGAATGGAAAAAGTAAGAAGTTTTTCCCTTTTCCCTTCTCCTAAAGCCTTACCTCAAAAAGTCACACTTACAAAAGCTATTCCATTTTATTTGTCCATCTTTAGAAAATGAAGTGCCTTTGTCCAGGAAATTAATTCTGGAGATATTTGCTATAGTTTTTTTTTTTTTAAATGTCTTGAAACCATGTAAGCTATCTGTTGAGTTTATAGTATTTGCTTCCTCTGAGTGCAAAGGGTGTCTTCTTGTCCAATGACAAGAAAGTCTTCACAGGTTATCAACAGAATGAATAAAAACAGGAGTGATGTTGAACAGATTCATAAAGTCTGAAATATGGCAGCACTACAGAGCAATAAACAAACTGCAGTTGCAGTACAGATCCAAATTGGATTGACTAAATGCATTTTAAAACACCATGTACAGAAACATAAGAAGGAAATATTAGTCATGTTTTAGAATGGTGACAGATAAAGTACTTCTAATGAATGCAAAACTCATTTCAGGATACAGACAAGTGGACCTTCCTCACAACTTTATCACGTAGGCATCAATTTTATGACAGTTACTATAATAGCTTATTTCAGGATTCTTGCTTAATGTTCCATACTAGTTTGTTTTTTTTTTTCCTGGAAACACCTTTGGAAGAATTAAATAAGTGCTGTGAGAAATCTGAGAGGGAACATATTTAGAAAGCAGTGGCTAAAGAATATACAAACACCTTCAGTTTATATCCTTCATTCAGGTTATATTGCACAGGCCCTCTGCTTTTCACATGGGTAGACCATGGTGTCTCACAGCATTCCAAATAGCACCAAGTACATTTAGACACAATTTCCTTTGATCTTTGGAATTAAGCACATCTTACAAACATTGTTAGACATTATTTTCTGAAGTTAATGTTTATACCCACAGCTTGAAAATGTTAATAAAGATACTATTTTTTCTCCTAGAATACAATAATATTTGTTTTCAATCACAACAAAAAATCTGTAAGAAGGTCCCACTATACATTATTCATCCTTGTGCAAGTCAGTAATTTTTTACGAACTGTCTTAAAGGTATCACCCAAGACACACTGCAGATGTGAAAAGACATCTGTCAAAACCCCAGTATCGGCACTCATTAAACTGAATTCATGTGTACACATATGTTGGATGCTCTGTGTGTGTATGGATGTGTAGACTGAATAATTATTAACAATTTATGCGAGAAATGTATGTTGAATCTTCAAAGTATATGGTCAAATTCTAGGCTCTAGAAGACTGGCAAGCACTGTTCCTATATGGAACCCTATTTAATTGTAGCAAAATACAGCTATCACATTGCAGTGATTGGTGTAGGGACACACTGTCTACAGTAGTACCTGCAGGAAAGGGGAAAAGCAGAGCAGAGCAAAGAAGAAGGAAATATAACACCATAAAACAACTGGGGATGAGAAGAATTATGGACAGAAAATCCAAAATTACAGTTTCAAAGTCCTCCACCTGCAGAAAAGGTTCTACAGCAGTAGTTAGTGAGCCCCTCAAATGTTTTCCTTTACTGTTTCAGTGGATACAAGTCAGCTCAGACCTTCTCAGCAACAATGAAATAAAGGGCCTATAATGATTTTTGTGCAACATCTGCTGTTCCAAAGGTCTGTATTCGGCAAACAGCAAATACAAATGATACAGGGAGGGAATCATTAGTCTAGAGATGTCCCCTTTCCAGTTTCTTTTTCCTAACTTAAAGGATGATTCACTGTGATAGCTCTAAGCTGTTTCCATATGTGTAATATGAGCAACAGTCAGATATTTCAGGTGACTCTCAGGTGGAATAAGGAAAAAAATAGTTTTATTCTCACACTTTATTGCTATAAGCATAGTAATTAACTCCTCCTTACCACAGATGAACTTCAAACACAAATGTAAACTGACATTCTGTTATGAGGTGTAAATAACCAACATAATTCCATATAAATACCACAATTTAAGATATACAGCACAGTTAGCCTTATCTGGTTTTAAAAAAGCAAACTGAGCCTCTCAAAGCCTCTCAAGCTTTGACAGTCTATGTACCTTCAGTGTATCAAATGGTCCCACTCCTAAGTATAACCTATTATACATCCCAGCAGATCCTACAGAAACAAATAAGCAAAAGAATCTGAGTAAGAAAACAAATCTAAGCAAAGCACAGAAATTTCTTATCACAGAAATTGTGACATTCCAACTGTATACCATTAAATTATGTAGTGAAGATCAATGTGGACTTTTTTTCAGAATCAAGAAGATTTGCATGATTTGCATCACACCAAAATTTTTGCAACTTACTGCTGGTGTAGGTTTTTCTCACTGCTGGTGTAGGTTTTGTGCTCTTAATGAAATGTAAAATATTTTCCTCTTCATGAATGAAAATAAAAGATACTTTACTGAGACAAAGTATGAGGTGGAGTGGAATTTATAATAGGGAAGCTTAGAAAAATTGTCTGCTATTGTTCAAATCAGTATTATTTATTTTGTGACTATAATTGGGATATAAAAGAATTGACTAGCATTGATAATAGTGCCATTATAATGAGGAGAAGAATGCTGAACAGGTCTTGTTCTGTGGCCACAATAAAACAAAAAAAACAGAAGTAATAAATGATATGCATTTTGCAAATATGCTTGCATAAACAAGGCACATTGTGCAACAGTAGCAAAAGAATGTATTTCATTAATTTTGAGTCTCCTTTTGCATGGCTGTGTATCTATCTGTAAGATTTGTGTCATAAGCACATAAATAAGTCCCTGATTTTTCCACTATTTCAGTTTAAAACATGGCATTTACCAGATTTTACATTGTATGTGCTACTACCTGGTAAATCAACTTACTTATTTGACACAAAAGCTAGTAAGGTGAATGTCTGATTCTTCAGCAACTGAGTCTGTGTTTTAATTTTCTCATACAAATTTCCCACTAATTAGTAAAACCACTCAAAGTAAATCAACACAAGGAACATTGTGTTCCTTCCCAAAATCACAAAGTCTTTCCTTACAGTGAATCTTTTCCAAAATAATAACTCATACTGAGGAGTTACACCATGGTTTTCATAGTTAAGACTGACATCAGGTTAATCTCCTGCCACTTTGGTTTACTACTATTGTAGCCTGCACTGGTATTTTACTTCTGCCTAAAAATTACAACATGTGTAACCAATATGAAGTAGACCCTTCCTTTGAACTTTGAATGAGAGTTGTCATGCTTCTTTAATGCAGAACATCAGATAATTACTAAAACATTTTTATTTTTTGTTACATTTCTTTGAAACTACATTAAAGATAATGTACTGATCCATCATACTTCATGTACATTTCATTTCTTTGAAAATACATGTTCTGGCTACATACAAAAACAATAGAATCACATCATCAGCTGGGTTGGAAAGGACCTCTGAGATTATCAAGTCCAGCCCTTAATCCACTACCACTGTGGTTCCCAGACCATGGCACTGAGTGCCACATTCAGTCTCTTCTTAAAAACCTCCAGGGATGCAGAATCCACCTCCTCCCTGGGCATGCCGCTCGTTCCAATGCCTGATCACCCTCTCTGTGAAGAATCTTTTCCTAATATCTAACCTAAACCTCCCCTGGCAGATCTTAAGTCCATGCCCTCTTGTCTTACTGGTTGCTACTTGGGAGAAGAGACCAACCCACCCCTGGCTCCAACCTCCTTTCAGGGAGTTGTAGAGAGGGATGAGGTCTGACATATTATCGTGAAGTTCACGAAATCCTTTGAAATTTTTGACACAGGTATGTTACCAGTGGGAAAGCTGGGTAATCAGGGAATACTCTTAAGTTTGACTTACTAATTTTAGTGAGGTAAATCCAAATTTATATGAAGATAAACAGGATTATTATTCTCCTTATTCAGGAACAATTTTACGTTTTCTCTAGATAAAAGTGCTCCTTACATGCATTATTCTTAATTACCTCGGTCTCCTTAGCTGCTCTGGTGCAACTGCTGTTAAAATGGAGGCCAATGCTTTGTGATGGTTGTGTACAGCATTTCACAGTATAGGAGGTTAGGAGGAAGGGAGAGGACTGACCTGCAACAAAACCAGCAAGCAGTAACACTACAGGAAATTTCAAACTGTTATGTAAAGTGTTGCAGGTGATTTCAGCACTGCTTTTGGGTCATTCCTCAGATAAGTGATTAACTTTTCTAAAAATACAAAAGCTATTTCGCTTATCAGAAGGTGGATCTGAAGAAATCAGTTTCTCAGAAAAAGATAATAGAAATAATTAATCCTTTCAAACAAAAAAAAAAATCAGAATTCTTTCAGTAATCTCCTTAAAAATATAATAAAATCCCAACATAAGGAAAAATCCACAAAACAAAGGAAATATCAGAGCTTCATTAGCCAATGCATTTGTACCATGCATTATCAGTGCTGGCAATAAAAAAATTCTGATTCTTTGAACAGAAAATGTAATCTTTCCATGTGTCCAAGCATTGAATTTCACTTTGTAATACAATAGCATTCATCCACTCCCTGCTGTTTTGTAATATTCACAGTATGTACAATATTATGAAACAGCAAAGAAAAGTAAAAAAAAAAACCATAAGCCTTTAAAGTGAGATCCAAAGGATTAGTTTTCTGGGGACAAAACACTGTCACTAGTGACATCTCATCTCCTGCAGGTGCAAGAATCTCTTAGCAGAGTATAAGTTTCTAGCATGTGAGGAAATAAAAACAAGAGATGGATACAAAAATTTGTCTTGGGGAGGGCATTGCTGTACAGATTTTTTAAAAAATCAGTATGCTAAAAAATTGTGAGATAATTAAATAAACTAATATGCTCAATCTCAACAAATAGTTCACTTCTCAAAATATAGGGAAGACCTCTTTAAAGGATTGTTTTAAAGGAAGAGCTGTGAGGCTGACAATAGGAAATAGTTGCAGAAGTAAAAAGGACTGCAGTAGAAGTGGAGGCTCTATTAATCCCCAGATTAAGTTGTAGTCCAGAGGATACATATACAAGTGGACACAATGGAAGTGTTGAATGACAGAACTTTCGGGACACTTCATGTTTCAAAAGTATAATTGATACATGGTCACAGATGAGTGAGAAAAGAAAAACAAGAGATCAGAATTAATTTCTGAAGTACTTACTGGCAAAGACCTTCACAATATAGGAATCAGAAAAAGCAATATGGATTAAACAATGAGAAGCTGCACTTAACAGGAATGGTTATGTACAAAAAACATGTATTTAGATTTCGCTTCTGAAATATGAAGGTATCAAGTGTATCACTCATCACAACAAACAAAATTTTACTTTTTTTTAATATATATAAATCAGTGAGAATGAAGATATTTTCACTGTCATTCTTTTAACTTTATCACAAGATTACATGAGAATCTGCCTTAGGTAAAGCTGGCCAGACTTTGAATGGGAGAACTGTCAGGAACATACCTGCTACAGATACTATTTATATTTTCTTTGACATTCCTGTTTTACTTGCACTTACATCAAACCCTATCATTAAAGAGTGATGCAGTATTTATTTTTTTTTTCATCAGGTTGTATTATGATTAGTAAAAGGACTCCTACCAACATTCTTCCTGCAGTTTGTTTATGCATGGTACAATCATCTTAATTCTCATATTGAACATACCTAAAGAATATTACTAGATTTGGTTACATTGTCACATTTCGCACCAAATGTGGTGACATTCATGGCCACTGAACTTATTCTTATTTATTGGTAACAAGAAAAGTATTTTCTGGTTTAGATGTGTTAAATAAAAGTTTTATATTATTATAAATAGACCTCTCAACTGCCATCAGCTGACAGACTTAGTGACTGGGAAAAAAATCACAAAGCAAATTGCTATCATAGTAATGCATGGAACACTCCTGCAATCAAGGCTGGATTGACCTTTTATTTTAAAGCCCACTATGCAGTCTGTCATATTCCAACACTCTAAAATATCCTGGGGCTTTGTGCATAATATGCTGTTAGTAAAGATGGAATATTTCTTTTTTTTCTGTGCATAGATTTCTGCATCTTCCTACTGAGATGAAAATAATCTCCTATTTTGAATTTACACCTAAGAAATAAAATGGAAGCATTTCACTACATTAAAAATGATAGTATTTGTACGTTTGGAAACCCACTATTGAGCATACAGAGTAATTTCCTTTTATAATCTCATTTTTCATTGATTCCGTCATTTATATTCAAGGAATTTTGTTTTCCATCCCACAGTCCCAGTAATGTCAGTAGAGGTGTACTGGAGTGACACTAAAGTAACAGAAGGAAAACAGGAATTCTTCATTTCCATAGTACCTATCACATCAAAATCACTTTGAAATACTGTAAGAAATACATCCATCAAAACCAGAGAGTTTTTTCCTACACTAAAATAATGTATTTGAAAATTACTGTCTTTTGGCTTCATATGCATTGCTGGAATTAGTATTTTAAATGTGGCAAAGTGATTAAAGTGATGATCATGAAAATTATTTGTCTTACATGAGCTGAGCTACAAGGGTTTTGAGCATATGGCTATGAAATACAAAGATTTTGGAAGCTGAAATAAATTGCTTCTCTCAGCTCACAGCCTTCCATTCTCCTCTTCCCCAGTGACTGACTGTTATACCTTTTTACTCAGAGGAGCCAGAACTGTTGCAAAGACAAGCAGGAAAATGTTGGAATAATGCTTTCAAGCAAAATATAATACCAGTTAAGCATTACTTAATGATTTTTAACACCACTGGGGGGAGGGAGGGAATTATTAAATGTAAAAACTTCTGTTCCAGTCATTTTCTAAAGTTCAGCTTTTCTATTGTCTCTCATTACAAGAGAGACAATTTTCTTACAAGATTTCTTACAAGAGACCACGATTTTCTCTGAACTACTGTGACAGTTGCTTACATCCAACAGTAATAATTCATTCAAATACAAACACTTCAATGAAGGAAACAAGTGCTGTCTCTGTTAGCAAATAACTGAGGGCAACAGGAGTCAATTTGTGCAGTGAGATGCCTGGTGGTGAGGACCAATGTTCCATCTGCCTGTGTTTCAGGCCTTGGTCCTGTGAGCCTTAACCACAAGACAGAAGCACACCAACCAGTAGGAGGTACTCCTAGTGCTCACACAGAAAAGTCATCATTATCACCACTGGATTTAAAATCTGCAACCCATGATTACACTGGACAGTTTCATCTTTGCTTATATTCTGACACCATTGCAGCTATATCACACCACCCTTAAAATATCTGAAATTTAGCTCATCAATAGTAAATATCATAAAAAAGCAAGAGAATAAAAAACAAATTCATTAATAAAACCCATTTTCTGATGGCAAACTCCTTACCATTACCACTGGAGAAAAATTTCTACCCTATGTGAGTTGCTTGGGGGAAAAAACCCACCAAACCAAACAATGAAAGTTAAAAGGCAATAAAATTTATTATTCACTATGTGTATAGTGTTAATGGCTGAAGAGCTTCTTGACTACGGCTCCATCCTTTTCATTTCATTCAATATAGTTTAATATTTTAAACATAGTCCCACAGACCAGCCTCAAGACAGTCACTGAAGTGGCTAGGAATCACACCCACAAGTGACACTCAACAGCTATTGCCTAACAAAGAATGATTAGAAATAAATATTCATCTAGGACATTAACATCTAGAGATTACTCCTCCACAATAAAAATACTAACTTGCTAAATAAATTTGCTTTTCTTCTGCTACATAAAACTTCTAAATTCTCTAACAAAAAAAACCCCATAAATCAATAAAAAGAAAGAGAAAGAGAAAAAAAAAATTTCCTGTTTAATATCCTTAGGTGGGCCTTAGAGGCCTGCATATGTTAGATCTCCTTACGTGTTAAGATGTCTTTACATATCCTTAAATGTTCACAGCCTGGTAAAACAAAATATTCCGGATTTCTATTCTAAGCAAAAAGGATCAAACAGCATAAAAATACAAGGATTGAACAGAAGTTGGTTGTCCTGTTCTCCCCTTTCATTCAGATATTCTTTCATCCAGTCCTTCTTCCCTGCTTTTTTATCTAAACTGTAAATTTTGGGGTGAGTGAGATGTTTTCTCACTCTTGTGTTTGTCAGTAAAGATTGCTGGCATTCTGTACTAACAGGTAACTATTCTAAACAACAACATACATCTCTTCTTTCATACAAATTCACTACATTTTTTAATAATAAATAATGAGGATTAGAAAACATTCCATACATCAGCCTAGAAGACTGGAAATTAGGTGAGATTAAAGGAAGGAAGAGTGTCCCCAGTGTCACCAGTGGCAAGAAGCATTGAAAGGACAGAGGGGATGCTCACATTCAAGGGCTGCAAGGCACATGGAGGCTTGAAAATCAGATGTGAGTGAATCACTGTGGCAAGAATATGGCTCTCATCATCAAATCTGAATGTTTTTAACTAGAAATCTTATATTATATAGCTTCCAGACATTTGAAATAGCCCACGACAAAATGTTGTTGGGAAGAAAATACCAAGCTTTATATTATATATAACACCATGCAACAGACAACAGTGACGGTTCTGAAACAAGGGATGCCCTTCCTCCTTCCTTCAGCAACATCACGGGCAGGCTACAAGACAGGTATTTTACTGACACGTCTATCCACAGCATAACCCACTTCCTTTTAAATGGAAAAAATTAGCACGTCAAGGATACCCAAAATTACTAGTAAATAAATAACGTGATTCAAAATAGAAATAAGGAATCTGTGTATGTTTACCACTGAAGGCACTGTATAACCAATATATTTTCAGATTCTAGTATTTGATTCAAAAAACATTATGTGTGACTCTTGATCTTAGAGATACTGAACTGCAGCAGCATAACATCTCAGATTCTTGCCAGTGGCTTGTGAAATTTCTGAGATTCATTTATTTAGGAAGGGTTATGAATTTTATCCTTGCCTTGAAGACACGTGATTTGTCTTGGTGACAGTGCACTTTGATAAGCACTGTATTTCACCCTGTACTTAGAGATTTCTCCTCTACTTAGCTAAATTAGATGCCAGATTGTCTTTCTGGCCCCAAACCCAAGATCTCCAAGCTAACTTTATTATTCGGTGCTCCTATATACCATATATTATATTTTCATGGGTGTAGCCTGAATCTAAGCCCACACCCTGTTAGAAATATCTGGCCTTGAGAACAGGCATTTGAATAACATGTAGAGGATCAGAGGAAAAAGAAAGATAACTACTGGGAAGTAAGAGCTGAGTAATATATCTTTTGTAAGCAGCCCACACTTACAAATCTGCCAAAGAGGATTTTCACCCGTTTTAAAGAAACTAAATTTCCACATGCATGACCTTGAATTGTTACCGG
Source organism: Florisuga fusca (assembly GCA_038090715.1). Classification (NCBI taxonomy): domain Eukaryota; kingdom Metazoa; phylum Chordata; class Aves; order Apodiformes; family Trochilidae; genus Florisuga; species Florisuga fusca. The sequence goes on along the minus strand of JAAWXA010000034.1, from coordinate 9,355,659 downwards.
TTACTTCCTAAATGTACCATTACTTTCCCACACCTCTGTAAAACGAAGTTGCCTAACATTTATGTCATGTATTTTTGATACAAATACCTCGCTTTCTATATATATCCATAGTTCCAACTTCTGCTGCTGTCTTTACATAGCCAAGTCCATGGAAGAAAAGCAGTTCCACTCACTACTCTCTATTTAGTATAATTAAGGCCTTCCACAGAGCCACTTCTGCTATATGGATTGATGGATTGCCACTTGCTGAATCGAGTAATTCTTTCTGAGTTAGGCAAAAGATTATGACTGAAGCCATTTAGAATGTCAAATTTCTAAAATATAACTTCCTCCAAATTGTTCTAATAAGTTTTACACATTAGTGTTATCACAATACATATTTACACACTAAGTATTCAGACTCAAATGCCTCCTCTCTTGATAAAATGCATCCTTCTTTGAAACCTTATCATAGACCGCTCCTTCCACAAAACAGGGAATAAGCTTGTTTGAAACTATTTTCAATTGTCCCCTTACAGCCAAGAGAAAGAGCGGGAGGGAACTTGTGGCTTTTTGCGAGTCCGCGGGAGATGAACCCGCAGCACAGGGGAGCCGTAGCTGCTCCTCTGCCTCCACCTAGTGGGGAAGAGACGGGGAGAGGAGCGGGGCGCAGCGCGGGGGGCCCGCGGGGACCGGGGCAAAACAGGGGTCGGATGCGGGGCCGTCACTCCGCATCGACTCCGGAGTACCCGGGAAAACACTATTTCTTCCCACCGCTCCCCCGCAGACGTGAGTGTAACGTGAACTTCGTGAGCATTAAAGCTGGTTGTCAACTGCGCGCCCTGCAGGAGGTATTCCACATTATCTGCTTTATCTGAATCTTTATGGACTCGGATCAATTAACTTTCAGAGAGGAGACTAAAATTTAATGTGATATCAGAAATGTTAAAAAAAAAAACCACAAAACACACACACAAACACACACACACAAAAAAAAACCCCAACCAAAAAAAAAGAAACAAAACCAAAACAAAAAAAAAGCCAGCAAAAAAAAAAACAACAAACCAAAGCAAACAAACAAACAAACAAAAACAAAAACAAAACAAAAAACAAAAAAAACACAACAAACAAACAAAAAAACCACAAAAACAACCAAACCCTGGCAATAGCTCTGGATATATCACTTTGTTTTAACCCTTTAACTATTTCAGGCTGAAAAAAAAATCAATGTACTTTTGAATGCCATAAATTCCATGCCTGGATGTTAAAAATGATAAACTATTCCCTGTTACTTGGAGTAAACATCGGCAAAAAACCAAAGAACCACAGAATGGTTTGAGTGGGAAAGAACCTAAAAGATCATCTAGTTCTAAACATCCTGCATTGCTGGTGCCTCCCACTAGACCAGGCTGATCCGAGCCCCATCCAACCTGGCCTTGAACACTTGCAGGGATGGGACATATAGATCTTCCCTGGGAAACCCATTCCAGTGTCTCACCACCCTCACAGAATTTCTTCCTAATATCACACCTAAATCTCCTCTCTTTCAGTTTAAATCCGTGGCTTTCCTGTAAATTAAAGAGCCACAGAACAGGAGTGATTATTTTAGTGAAATAAAACAACGTTCATACTTATCTCAACAAAATTCAGAGCTCAGCCCCTGAAACAAGGACAAGAAGAACACACTAATGAAAAAACATGCCTTTGGGGTAAAAATTGACATAATAGAGAAAGACTTCTAACACCTCTTCTCCTTTTTGCAGCTTGAAAGCAGTATTTCTAATCACCTGGTAAGGAAAAAATTGGGTTCTAGGACAACTTTCATATCCAATAGAGCTAAAATTTGAATGCTATACTGTTATTTTCAGGGACATTAGGGGGACATGGTACTTAGTCTGAAAATTGTACTGGGTCTGGGTTATTTTAGTGTCATGCTTTAAGAGTAGATTTAAACTATTAAAGTGTATATTTGTTGTAAATATAATCCTAATACTGAATTTCTTCACATGAGAACTGGACAGAAGCTGACAGATGCCATGAGGGGCATTCGGTTCAAAGCACTGCAAAAAAGCACTGTATGGACAACCTTAAATATCAACTAAAGGCAGTCAAGGTGCCTTCTGCAAAGAAAGGTCTATAGCTGTTCTGAAAGACTGAGTTTAGAATAGAAACAAAGGTTTTGTATTATTTTCTTGTTTATTTCTGAAGGAAGAAAAACAAACTGTGGATCTAAAAACGAACTCCAAAGAATCATAGCCATGGCAAGGCTGTAGAGTGAGAGTAAAGAGGTCCTTTCCTGAGTCTAACTGGAGAAGGGCATCAGGAGGCAAACAGAATCAACCATCACTCCAAAAGTTTCCAGTGCTCCCAAGACTACCTCACACGAAAAGGAAAGCTCTACATCTGACTGAAGAGAAGAGGACAACAAAATTCACTGAGTGAATATAGTGTCCTAGTTTACCTTTTTTTTTTTAAACTTACCTAAGTTCTCTAAGCTAAAACAGACATTTCTCACATGTATTGTATTAAGAAAGATCTTGCAATTTATTGTTGTTGTTTTGCAAAATTATTTCCTTCTCTTTTTACTTTTAATGGCTGTGGTTGCTGTTGTACACTATTTGTACATTCCAGGTTAGAAAACTAATGTTGTAATATAAGCCAAATGTGCAAACTACTTTTCAGACAAGAAGTTATACAGCTGAAATAAATTTAAATACCCTAATGCCTAGTTTCTATGGGAAATATGATACCAATGTTAATGAATTGTCAGGCTCCTCCACAAGTAACTCACCTTACTTGGCCTTAAGCTGTCCAGGAGCTGCAATTCATACATCCATTCATATAACTTAGGATGCTTCTGGAAAAAACTCTCCTGCAGTAGAGCAGGGGACACAAACTTCTCACAGGAGTTCTTCTACTGGAACTCTTTTCATGCGTTTGCTATTTCCAGCATGTGCCTTAATAACCTAGAATAAAAGTAACAATTTTCTTCTGCATCTAATTGAAGCTATATGCCTCCTTTTCTTTCTAAAAAAATGCCAGTGGCTATTACTATAGTTCTATGTGGTTCAGAACATTACTCTGTGAAAATTAGAGAATGAAAGAATGGAAAGAAAAACAGTGGTTCAAACAAGAAAGCCTGATCTGGAAAATATGTTGAAAGAAAAATGTCTAATTGCAGCCACTAAGTTCAGGGAAAACTCTAAGGAGACTGAATGCTGTGAACCTAGGAGATAACCTATGGAAGAGAAATGGGTTTTCTAGTGTTCAATGCAACCAAGTGGCTGAAGAGAATAAGAAGCATTAAGTTGAATTTTTATTATTTTTTATTATTTTATTATTTTTTAATGTGTTAATATCTGGGATAAGTGAAGTCTTTTTGAGGAACTGAATTACCCCTTGAATTTAGGAGAAAACAGGAACAGTGAAATGGAAGAATATTTTAAGAAACAGAAATTTCATCCAAATGATCATAGAATTATAGAGTCATTTAGGCTGGAAAAGATGTTCAAGATCATCAAATCCAACTGTAATAATCCTTCACATTACATTACTTTTAAAAGTACATTTACTACAATTTCCTTTAACACCCCAGCAATCGCAATTGGGAAAGACTATATCAAAATGCCTACCATCTTAAAATAGACATTTAAGTGCTTAAAATAAGAAATTCAAGTTAGGACCTCAGTCTCAGGTCGGAACTCCTCCATGTCCTCAGTTATTACTCGAGTGGAAAAAACAAACAAACAAACAAAAATTCTGAAAGCTGCCTGAGCTCACCTGAGAGGAGCAACTGCTTTCCAATGACTGGGGGCCATGGAGTGCCTCAGGAGACTGCTGACCTGGGGTGGCAGGTAGCTGCCATTCAATGTCCTCAAATTTTCCACTGGAAAACCACAAAAATATAAAGAAAAAAACCTACTTTGCCTGATCAGTCTTTAAGTACTGTCAGAAACTCATACAACACTAAGAAGAAAACACTTTGGGTGACTTTAAGTGACGGCATTTAAGTCCATCTTGATTGTCAGTAATCATTTCCCCCATTTCACACTGTCTCTCTGAGACAGTTCTTACAATCCTGGCCTCTCTGAGGTGTAACGCAGACTGAAACGGGACCTAAATTACTTTTTATAGGGGAATGCTGAGATTCAGCATAAAAGGAGTTAAAAGCTGAGCGTCTGAGCCCAGAAACCCAGGGGACTGTTCCATTACTCGGGAAAGGGGGCATCTCCTTACACATCGGTAATTATTCGCTATAAAATTATTGACAAAGTTTCCGAAGGAGAGCTATAAGCAGCCACTGTAAAGCACAAGGAGAGGATCTATGACTTAAAAGGAGTAAACCTGACGTAAAATCACAAGGCAGCTCCCTCCTGCTCCTGCACGGGCAGGTTCCACCCAGCCGGCGGGCCGGCGTCGCAGCTCGGGGTGAGGGCGGAGGCGGGCAGCGCCCCGGGAGCGAGTTTGGGGTGCGCAGGGCTCGCTGGGAGTATTTGATTCCACTTAGATTTCTCCTCCCAGCGTCATCAGAGCTTTCCACTCCAGTGGTTGCTCATAACTGGCCTCGTTTACCTGAACGAGTCTGGCAGAAGGAAGGGAGGGCACGGGAGCGGTGTTGGGAGAAGGGGATAGAAGTACTGTGCCAGTACTTCAAGTGGGGCTGCAAGGAGCCTCCCTGCTTACAAGGAGGGGGCAAGACACGGGGCAGTGGGCACAAGTTGCTCCTGGGGAGATTCCACCATGAGGACCGTCAGACATAGGAATGGATTCCCAGAGGAAGTAGATTCCCCCACTCCGGGAAGTTTGAAGTCTCAGTTTGACTGAGATGCTGAGACATGTCATATAAATCATAGAATAGAATCAAAGAATCATAGAATTGTCTGGGTTGGAAGGGACCTCAGAGATCATCAAGTCCAACCCTTGACCCACTACCGCTGCGGTTACCAGACCATGGCACTGAGTGCCACATCCAGTCTCTTTTAAAATATCTCCAGGGACAGAGAATCCACTACTTCCCTGGGCAGCCCATTCCAATGCCTGATCACCCTCTCCGTAAAGAAATTCTTTCTAATATCTAACCTAAACCTCCTCTGGCACAACTTGAGACCATGCCCTCTTGTCTTGCTGATAGTTGCCTGGGAAAAGAGACCAACCCCCACCTGGCTACAACCTCCTTTCAGGGAGTTGTAGAGAGTGATGAGGTCTCCCCTGAGCCTCCTCCAGGCTGAACAGCCCCAGCTCCCTCAGCCTCTCCTCATAGGATCTGTGCTTCACCAGCCTAGTTGCCCTCCTTTGGACCTGCTCCAGCACCTCAATCTCCTTCCTGAACTGAGGGGCCCAGAACTGGACACAGTACTCAAGGTGTGGCCTCACCAGCGCTGAGTACAGGGGCAGAATCACTTCCCTGGACCTGCTGGCCACGCTGTTCCTGATCCAGGCCAGGATGCCATTGGCCTTCTTGGCCACCTGGGCACACTGCTGGCTCATGTTCAGCTTCCTGTCAATCCAAACTCCCAGGTCCCTCTCTGTCTGGCTGCTCTCCAGCCACTCTGTGCCCAGCCTGGAGCTCCCCATGGGGTTGTTGTGGCCAAAGTGCAGGACCCGGCACTTGGCCATGTTGTACCTCATCCCGTTGGAAATGATAACATTATGATAACATTAGAAGAGGTGGACCAGATGATGCTTGCGGTCCTTTCCAACCTGACATTCCATGAGGGGTTTGGAGTGACAAAGGCGAGGGAAGCAGCCACCACAGGGTCATCCCAGGGTGCTGCCCGTAACATTGTCCATTGGCTTTCTTTAGGGCAAATAATAATCTGAGATCTAGCAAACAGGCTTGGCTAACCAAAGTTCTGAGCATAAATACAAATAACTCCAGCAGATTTCATTACCAAGTGTCTGAGAAACAGGAGCTGAGTGGCTGGGACCCACCAAGGGCAGTTCTTGGGAACATGCTAAGGCATGAAGGGCTTCTCCTGATCACGCCAGTGTTTTGGACAATCCTAGACAGATTGCTTGTGTGCTTTGGGATGTATTTGAAATGTCAGCATATACAAAAAATACTTTTTACTATTATAGTGTGATTTCCTTAATTTAGATTACCATAATTCTCAAGAAGGTGACAAATCAGGTTGTTCTATCTGTACCTAAGTAAAAGGAAAGGGAAGACACTTGAAATGATACTGAAATCATCAGTTCAAGAGTAGCGAATAGTGAGAAACATTGAGTTTTCCATTATAACAAAAATATTTCCGTAGAATTGCAAGCATGTGCGGTGCCTCCCAGGCAACTATAAAATGTTAAGTCCACCTCCCTGTGAGAAACTGAAACTTTAAAGCAAACTGAAAAACAGAATAAAAACATAAGGAGTATAAATAGTATAATAGGAGTAGGTAAATAGAATTGCTGTCGGCTTTCTGAAACCAAATTATTTTTTTAACACAGTATCTTCTCCTGTATGATTAATAAGAACATTTCTACCCAATTACTCCTAGGTACCAGTTGAGTAGTACCAGCAGTAATACTGAGGTAACACAATATATGTGGAGAGTCTACTGAACTGGAGAAATAGGTGAGACTCAACTACATGTAACCTTAGTGGTTAGAACCTCTGTGGCGCACCAATGACACAGCACCAGAAGTTTGCTTTAGTCATTGTTCCTGCACTGCTTGTTTTTATGCATAAATAAGGACTTCAATGCACTAACTTAACAATCCAGGACCTTGAGGTCTCTGTTAACACGTAACTACCATTTAATTAGGAAAAACTTGCAGTATGTTTTTGCAATCAAAGGGAAATGTGAATGCTAGAGAAAAACTATTAGATTAATTGTAACATAACATTTTGCTTGGAGTGTACACTGTTCTAAGAACTTGTCCTTTAAATTTCTGCAGATGAAAAGAGAATGTATTCCTAAGGGAAATAATTAGCTATTGTTGTATAGCTACCTAAACACATAGTTGTATTCCTACAGCTAGATTATAACTGCATAACTTCTCTGAAATTACAAGTGAAATTTTGTATTTCAGGCATTTTGGCACCAACATATAGCATTTTGAATGAAACGCTGGGGTACTGGACAAACTATATTTATTACTTGTGAAGAACACTAGCCATAAAGAAGTCTCATATAGACATCTCTAAACTGCTTTTAGAAGAGAGTAAACCCAGTAGAGGCCTGGTAAGAAAAGTCTTTAAATATACACATTTTTTTATTACTGGAAGGGAAAATCATTAATGGAACAAGAAGGATAAAAAATTGTAAGTAATCTGTAAGGATAATAAATTTTGATAGATTTTAAATGTTGAACAACTATGCGGTTTTATACTGCTTCATAACACTATGGAGGTCATCAGAACACTGTGTGGCACAGCGTTTATAATAACAAAATAAAGCCTCCCATGAATACTATAAAATATGTATGTGATACTCTTTCCCCCATAGGCCATGTTATATTTTGAGCTAATCATCAGCAATATAGGAGTATTAAGCATTTTTCTCAGTTTCAAGGTCTAGCTGGTATTAATGAGAAGATTCGGAAAACAAGGGGCTCATAAGTATATCATGACTCACTGTAAAATAAATAAAACCCGATGCTTCCCATTCAAAATTCAAATGGCTATAAAAAGCTGCATACACCTTCATGAATCTACTTTTTGGAAAAAAAAAATTAATACCTAGTAACACCTCAGTATTCTATTAGTATTAGTATAGGACAGATTGTTAATTACACTGCATTCTTATAGAGAATTCAGATGAGGGTAACATCAAAATATGTAACCTGTACATCATTAATTGAGTAGGCTGTACAGTCAACTGCAGTAGTCCCGAAGATTGCAAGGCAACATCCAAGTTTTTATAGTATAAGCAATATGCTATGTTATTAACAATCATAAAAATAGCCCAACACTTACATTTTAAATAAAAAATGAAATTAAACATTGGCACTCCGTAGTCAGAATTAAATATCTGAAACTAGGTGTGAAAATCTGAGAATATATTTTGAAGTCTGCAAATATAAGAATTTTTTTTAAACATTATTTTCATGTAAATATTTTCTGTGCTATGTTATACTTTAAATATAAGTCTTATAGCATGGCTTTTACAATGAATCTCTTCACCAACAGATTATTCAAACACAAATACCTTTCCTCTAGTATTAAAATTGCATACCCACTAAGAAGCTTTTATATTCACCATCTACTCAAACACATAGCACACTATTTTTCTCCCTTTATGACTTGTCTGTAAATATGACTACCTGAAAAAAAAAAAAAACCAGTAAGATAATTGGTTATAGAGAGATCGTGTTTTAAAGCCTTTAGGTTCTTTACAATTAAAAAAATATTCCTGTTTAGGATTGTTTTTGTCAGTGAAGGGTAAACATAAGAAAAGAAGGAAAGTAAGGACTTGCATATGCTGTGTCTATCTTTGGGACCAAGTAAGAATGAAAAAAAAATACAAAATATTAGAGAAAAAACACTCCAGTGGCAGAGAAAAGCAGAACATTACCCAGGAAATGCAGGAGAAACAAGCACTTTGACAAGAAGAGAGTTATCAGTAGTGTAACCTGGAGTAAACACAGGAGTCACAAGTCTAGAAATTATGGGAAACAGCAATGGAACTGGGGAAAGTAATCAAAGTAATGAGTAAGTTCAGGGAAAAAAGTAGTGAATGAAAGTATAAAAAATATATTATGATGTATATGTATATTTTTTTCTGTCAGGAAAATTATAATATTTTGAATGCTGGTTATTGTAAAGTATGGATCTATTTAGATGGCAACTATGTTTAAAACTGAAAATGTATTCTTACCTGCTTTGACTGGAATGGCTAATGCATTGTGACTGTCAGAAAAAATATATGAAGGCATCAGCTGTTTTGATGCATGCTATAAAGACTGTGCATATATTCTTTCCCTTTGAAACCATGAAGGTCTTGAGACTGTTTTGGTTGATGGCCATCTTGAATCTTGCTGTTTTCCTTGGAACTATATTCTCAGTGATTGCTCAGGTCTGTGTATGGGTTTCTGGGCCTCCACTTCATCTGTTTCTATGGCGGTTTACATCTTGTTTTCTCACACATTCCTATCCTCCAATACCCAAGAAAATGTGTGCCACCCACATGAGTATTTATTCAGGGTGGTGCCAGGTACCCATGTATGGCAGAACGTTTAACTACTTCTTCCAGTGATGTTTAAAGATCACTGTCTATGACGAGCAGTTGGAATATGTTTTATCTAATGGCAATATTGTGGTTAACAGGCCACCTGAATGGTGGAGAACATCAGGAAAAACACTGGCACAAATGATGCAGACTCTTTAAGAGAGTCACTACATCATTTTTTAGATGAGTACTTGCACTGGATTGCAGTTTTGACTAAGAAAACAGGAGACAAAGTTGGCAAGTGTACAAAATGTTCCAAGAGTAATTCAGACCCACAAACTAACAATGCTGTGCACATTGGTGTTCATTCATTATAGTTCAGATTTGTCAATAACTTCCACTTAACGATAAAATTTAAGAAAAGTGCTCCTGCACACCCTATTATTTCTCCAAGTACATATCTCAGGCCAAGATTTTATATATGGTTCTTCCCTTCAGAGATAAATTATGTTTAGGGAACCTAAGGGAAGTCATGTAACAGTTTTAAAACAGAGGGAGGAAAAATACAGAAATTTAAACATTAAAAACTAGAATCTAAATACATCATGATACACTAAAGGACATTTTTCATAACCAGGTCATGGTGACTTGATTTTTAAGTTATGGCTGTTTGAGAATTCCATGCTATCCATTATCCATTTCTAAAAGGTATATTCTTCTTCCAGTCTTTTTTTTTTTTTTTTTTTTTTTTGTAAAAACCTAGGCAGCTTCTCCAGATTAACAATTCAGTTTTCTGAACCACTTCGTGTCCCTGTCAAAAGTTTAGAAAAACAATTTTTAAAACTTTGTGGTTCAGAACGCATGGCATTACAAGTCTGTGAGAAATTAAATCTGTGACAAGCTAATACTACTTCCTAGCTTACTAACGGAGCATTCACACATTTTCCGAAATGCTGACTATGTAGATGGACTGATGTTTGTCCCTATGATCATGCTGAGCCAACATGTGTCCAGTTGCAAAGTTAGATTTTTTTTAAAAAAAGAAATAGTAAGAAAAATAATCAGCATTCAGGGAATACCTAATGATGTATAATTTATCTTTATTCATTTTCCATTCTTATCTTAAAATCATTAAATTACACTGTTATTTTCATTACAAATTGCTGTTGACAGTCACAATTTAAAGGAGTCCTATGTTTATTTCATTTTATTGTGCAACGTGTGTTTTCTGTTCCTGTTCTCACTGTAACATCCTTTCACAAGGGGCACAAGATGACTAAAAGAAAAAGGGGCATCTGCTGCATGTTCAAAGGCTGTTTCAGCCATGGTGTTTGACTTTCTAAAACGTCTTCATGTGAACAAATAGTTAACTCGATAGCGAGATTTCAGAGTCAATTTTATTTTGCCATGGTTTTGACATGTTTAGGTAATGAATTGCTTCAACAAAGAATTACTTTGTAATAAGAACATGATTTATCTCTAGGCAGGGAACCAGAGTTCCGTCTTACCTTCCTTTTGGCTGATCACTTCAAGGAGGCTGTTTTAGGTTTGCCTATAAAATACAATGTAAATGGGACCACAACAAAACATTCATGGACACGGGAAATCATTTGTCTAAAAGCTGTGTATTGAAGAGTTGATTAGACCTTGGCACAAGCTGAAAGCATGCCATCTAGCACTTTCCAAAATAATGCCAGGGCACAGTTTGAGCATTAGTGTGAGTCAGGAACCATTCCCAATAGGCAGAAGATGCATGTGACTATCCTGTTTTGAAGACTAATAGAGTTTAATAATACAGGCATGATACATTGAGGCTACCAGCCTCAGTGCCAGAGAACAGCTGCAAGCATGTTTAACCTGTTAGTTTATATGTAAACATTGTCTACATATAAATTGCCTGAAAAATGGAAAACTTCTGCTTTCTGTCAAAGAAGCCATTTTTAAAAGCCAAAACCCCAAAAACTTTTCTAATATACATGATGTAAATAATCATATCTCTATCTTAAATATCTTTACTGGCATGTTCACTAAAAATGGAGTGGAAAGGCATTTTAAGCATGATATGATGTACTAGATTTCTTTAATCTGTAAAACTATTGCTTTCAGCTTCCACTCAGTAGAACAGTCCTTAAAGCAAATTTTTAACCTGTGTCCTTTGCCATAAGATGAATTGAGATACATTGAGCAGCTGGCCTCATCCATGAAGCTATATAGATTTATCTTTACACCTGGAAAAAAAAAATATTACACAAATGTAATAATTTAGTCACCCTCACAGCTCTTGCATGAAATTGCACAGGATTTCTTACGTAACTGACATGCAATTCTCTGTCTGTTTTAAAATAAGACAGTAAGTTGTTTCCACACATATCTAACTCAGGACATTTGAGAGGCTAGAGTTACATAAGGCTCAAATAAAACAAACAAAACAAACACAAAAACCCCACAAACAACCAACCAAACAAACAAAAAAAATCAAACCAACCAAAAACAACAAAGAAAAGTAATTTGTGGTAAGCTAATAAAGCTATAGCAAGAATGGTACCTGCTTCCTTTCTGAAGTTTACCACTGGTGAATCCACACAAAAGAGAAACAATCCACACGGGTAACCAGATTTTTTTTTTTCAATGACAGTATGTAACTGTAGAAGCAACTGTTACTGTGTTTGTTCTTATGGCCCTAATGTAACAATACTGGGACAGTCTACTTGCCAGCAGAGTAATCCATCAGTGATCTCTTTTTATGTTATATAATGCATTGATTTATTATTATATATGTTTTATTGTCTAAATACACTTTACATTATTTTAAAACTTTATTAAGAATTCTTATGCCTTACACAATTATAACTGACTGTAATATCCAAGTGAAGGTACCAGTGCTTTGTCTTCATAATTTTTGCTCCAGAGAATACTGTTTCTCTCAAGTATACCCTTTGTAAGATACACCTACCACAGAATTCATATTGTGTCTTCGTACAAACAGAAGCACATTCTTGAGCATGTATGTTAGAGATAGTGCGAGCTTGTAACTTATAAAAAATGAAAAAGTATTATTTAATTTCATATTGAATTCATGCTGGTAAACTATGCTTCATAATTAGAAGGAGGAAAAAAAAATACTACCACCATGTGGCTTACCAGAAACAATAAATTAAAAAAAAATTCACAGTCAACTTTGAGTTGAAAGCTTGCAATAAGTTTTACTATACAAGTATTATATTTTTCAGCCTGCAGGCTTCCTTGGCTTTTTTTTTTTTTCCTGGACCAATGAATGGCTCATCTGATTAGGTTGCTTACATCTCACTGTGAATATTCCCCAACTAATTAATGACATGGCTCTGTTATTTGCTACAGAATCACAGAATCAGCTGGGTTGGAAAGGACCTCTGAGATTATCAAGTCCAGCCCTTAATCCACTACCACTGTGGTTCCCAGACCATGGCACTGAGTGCCACATTCAGTCTCTTCTTAAAAACCTCCAGGGATGCAGAATCCACCTCCTCCCTGGGCAGCCCATTCCAATGTCTGATCACCCTCTCTGTGAAGAATCTTTTCCTAATATCTAACCTAAACCTCCCCTGGCAGATCTTAAGTCCATGCCCTCTTGTCTTACTGGTTGCTACTTGGGAGAAGAGACCAACCCACCCCTGGCTTCAACCTCCTTTCAGGGAGTTGTAGAGAGTGATGAGGTCTCCCCTGAGCCTCCTCTTCTCCAGACTGAACACCCCCAGCTCCCTCAGCCCTTCCTCACAGGACTTGTGCTGGAGTCCCTTCACAGCCTCTTTGCTCTTCTCTGGACCTGCTCCAGCACCTCAATCTCCTTCCTGAGCTGAGGGGCCCAGAACTGGACACTACTGTGAACTAAAGTCAACACAAAGAATATATCTTCATATTACTTGTCACACAGCATTCACTATTGTATTCTTCCTACTTGCTGTTGAGTCCAGCTTCACCACCAGGTTCTAAATAGTTGGAATACTTAGATAATGACTGCATGAAAAAAATCAGGAAAGTTCTTTTAAATATATTNTCAAACTGAAAGAGGGGAGGTTTAGATGAGATATTAGGAAGAAATTCTTTCCTGTGTGGATTGGGAGCCCCTGGCCCAGGTTGCCCAGAGAAGCTGTGGCTGCCCCATCCCTGGAAGTGTTCCAGGTCAGGTTGGATGGGGCTTGAGAGCAACCTGGGCTTGTGAGAGGTCTGTGTCAGCTGGGTTGGAATGAGATGATCTTCAAGGTCCCTTCCAACCCAAAGCATTCTGTGATTCTCTGATTTTTGGAACACACAGACATGTCGGATGCGAAAAAACAAGGGTGAAAAACCAGTGGCAGCTATTGAGTCTCCCAGAGTTTTCTACAAAACACAAATTCTGGCAAGATTAGTTTCCAGAGTCAACAGTGTGCAGATGAAAATGTGGGGAGCACCAGCCCCTGGCACACCATTGGTTCCGGGGGGGCCCGAACTGGGTCATTACAGCTCCATATCCACCCAGCTCTGTCAGCAGCAGCCCTGGGGAGGTGGAGAAGTTGGGGTGCTTTCTCTATGGGCCCCATTGTTTAGCAAAGCAGAGGGCCTTCCTCTTTGGTTAATGGGTCAGTAAACTCTGTTGCTTTAATGGTTAATCATCTACTTACATTGTTCAACGAGTAAACCCAGGCAGATAATGCTCCTTGCCTCCAGTTCATGTGACAGGCTGACTTCCCAGCTGAGAGCAGGGAAAGTATTTGAGGCTGGGAGAATGAGAGAGGGGAGAAATGCCAAGCTGGGAGGGAGGCTCTGACTTCAGGCTGGTGGAAAGAATGGGAGCAATAACACACGTCAGGACGTAGGGGTGTACGTGCAGGCAACTTTACGTGGTTGCACGTGGGGAAAAAATGCATCCATAGGCACACAGAGATCCACAGCAAATGAAAACTTCAACCCCAGACTTTTTTCCAACAGTTAATTTACCCGACTGCCAGACATCACACAAGTGGCTTGCAAACTGAGAGGCAAAACTCACTCCAACCTCTTTTAAAGAGAGGGTCACCACCACTCAGGACTGCAGAATCTCAGTTCTGTTTCTTATTCTGGTTCCTTGAGCATCATAAAGTTCCAAACTTCTGGAGCCCCAGCTGCCACATCCCACCCCTACCCCCTGTGCTGCCTGAATAGGTTGGGCAGAAATTTTGTGAGCCTTGGAGTCAGGTGGTCAAGTCCTACTTTGCAGTGTCCCTGATTTAGTGGTGTTATTTAGGAGGTGTCTCTTCCTTGGACATCTCAAATACAAAGCATACATCACTGCTTTGAGCCTTGAAGCACCCAGAGTCATCCAGATGAGAAGTCAGAGCTTGTCAGGTTCAAGGCAAGAGTCACTGGGTTCAATTTTTTTATTTACTGTATTCAGGTTATCAAACGGCATAATTACTTCTTGACCTACAAAACTCCATCTCTATGGGAAAGTGAGAAATATGCACTGTGGATGGTTGAGGGCAAATGGTGATTTCACTTCCAGTTCCCCTAATTTGACAGGAGTTTGATTCTGCATGAATTCTAACCTGAGCATCCAGCCCTGCTCTCTCAAGATGGTCACTTGCACAGCATAGAATCATAGAATCATAGAATCATAGAACTGGCTGGGTTGGAAGGGACCTCAGAGATCATCAAGTCCAACCCTTGATCCACTCCCCCCGTGGTTCCCAGCCCATGGCACTGAGTGCCACATCCAGTCTCTTCTTGAAAACCTCCAGGGATGGAGAATCCACCCCCTCCCTGGGCAGCCCATTCCAATGCCTGATCACCCTCTCCATAAAGAAATTCTTTCTAATATCCAACCTAAACCTCCCCTGGCACAACTTGAGACTGTGTCCTCTTGTCTTGTTGAAAGTCATCTGGGAAAAGAGACCAACCCACCCCTGGCTTCAACCTCCTTTCAGGGAGTTGTAGAGAGTGATGAGGTCTCCCCTGAGCCTCCTCTTCTCCAGACTGAACACCCCCAGCTCCCTCAGCCCTTCCTCACAGGACTTGTGCTGGAGTCCCTTCACAGCCTCTTTGCTCTTCTCTGGACCTGCTCCAGCACCTCAATCTCCTTCCTGAGCTGAGGGGCCCAGAACTGGACACTACTGTGAACTAAAGTCAACACAAAGAATATATCTTCATATTACTTGTCACACAGCATTCACTATTGTATTCTTCCTACTTGCTGTTGAGTCCAGCTTCACCA
Organism: Florisuga fusca; assembly: GCA_038090715.1. NCBI lineage: Eukaryota > Metazoa > Chordata > Aves > Apodiformes > Trochilidae > Florisuga > Florisuga fusca. The sequence continues at coordinate 9,340,368 of JAAWXA010000034.1, read as the reverse complement.
CCAGGTTCTAAATAGTTGGAATACTTAGATAATGACTGCATGAAAAAAATCAGGAAAGTTCTTTTAAATATATTTAAAATATATTTAAAATATATTTTAAATATATTTAAAATATATTTATATATATATCTTTAAAATATATTTATTTTTACTGGCACATCATATTAATTTTTAAAAATAGAGGCAGAAATGCTATCTACAACTTACTAAAAGGTAAGCTATAACAATGTTTGTCCATCCCATTAACAACTCACAGGTACCTGTATATTACACCATACCTGAAGAGACAAAAATGGAAAAGCACAACATGTTTTTCATTTAGTCCATAGGAAAAAAAAAATCAAATTGCAACAAGCAATCTCTAAGAAAATATTGGTGCCAGATATATTTTTAATTTAATACTACTTGCCATCCATAATTTATGAAGCTGAATAATGACATGTAGCCGTCAGGGAAGTTACCACCACAGTGAAGAGATGGCAAAGAAGGCTTTTCATTGTTTTCAAGAGTGCACAAGCACATACTGTCTTTGGATCTAGAAAGCTTATCTCACTAGGCAGTTGTGCACAATAGCAAGAGAAGTATAACTTAACACAGATTTTGTGAAAATTTTTTGAGAAATAAATTTTTAAAACCGTCCTGTCTGCAATAAGAGCTTTAATTTCTGCCTTGTAAAGTCACATTAAAATACTCTCTGAAGAACAGAAACAGTCTGAAGAATAATTGACTGTGCAAATAGATTAGTGGAAGCCCAGTCATTTGTTTAGGGCAAAACACATTCTCCGCCGACATCAAAAGGAGTAGGATTAGGTTCTAAAGCTTTACCCTGAAATTTGCAATTCATTGTCAGGATTATAGGTGTGGATATAGCTGGGGAATTCAGAAAGTTCTGCCTTCCTCTGCACTGCCAGTAGCTTTGCTCAGTGCGGCACACGCTCCCCTGCGTGTGGTTGTGGCTCCACAGCTCCTCCCACACCGACCAGCGCTACCTCCACCGCATGACCGAGGCCCGGAACAGAAGCAAGGTGTAAAGTATCTTGGTATCTTTTCAGCTGACGCTCTTAAATACTCGAATTAACCCCTTTTCTGGCCATTTTAGGCATGATGAGATGAACCCATGCACACTGAAGTATATTTTAGGAACACTGTGAGCCTCCATTCTGAAATAAATTGCTGGGGGTGGACCTTCGAAGACAACAGGAATACAAGGAAGCTCTTGTCTGAATGCAGTTCAAGAATTTGATCTTGCCTTTTGAAAGTGGATTATAGCAATATCCAATGGGAAAAAAAAATTGCCTTAAGGAAAAAAGAAAAAGTGAATTTGGATTTGCTCAGGTATGTCAAGAGGACTAACCCAAAAGTAAAATTACTAAAGAGAAAACTGGTTCTGCCCTGGCTCAAAACAGGACTGTGTGTGTTACAGCACCACCTTCTGAAACAATCAGTGACTTATTTGAGTTGTTTTGTTGTGCAGATAATAGCATCATAGTACTCATGCAAAATAAGCATTTCTACAAATCCTTTAATTGAATGGGATTTTTAAAGCATAAAATGGTCCAGTGACATTCTCACTGCAAAATTCTGAGTGAAACACAAATCAAATAGAATGCGTGTCACCATCATGTTTTTCCTGGCTAAACCTCATTTGGCATTTAAAAAGGAAATTTTCATTATTTATATTTTATTTACATGCAGACACCAATTGAGAAAAAAAAGTTTTATAAATAAATTACTAAAATTACAGAAAGACTATTAACATGAACAAGTAAATCTGTTAGAAGCAGACTGAAGTAGTATTCCTGGGCCAACTTTGTAATTTTAGAATCACATTTTCCTGGGAATTCATAAATGTGTATGTCCACATACAAATGAGTATGCAAACTCCAAAGAGGTAGTCAATTAAACTTAGTTTATGACGAAGAAAAGATAAATGTTTTCCCTCTTGAGGTATTATAGATTTGCAATCTATTGGATTAAGCGCAAAGGTTTACAAACATACGTCATTTACTGTATTAATTATTTCTCTTTATTTCAAATGGGTAACTTGAAGTTGTAAATGCATGAACAACTATAGGATCGGGAGCTTTTATATTAACTTGGAACAAAGGTATGCAATACATTCTTTTCAGAGCTCAGTTTACTCTGTCTCCATTAAACTTACATGAGCACTTACCCATTAGATATTAGTATTTCCAGTACTGAGTTACCGTACTCTCCAGTGCCATCTTCATTTCTGTACTTTCAAACAAAAACACATATTACAGAGGTAAACCGAATTTTGATTCATCTGACATTACACATTTAAGAAGTTAAGATTGCAAGAGACACTTAAAATCTGTATTAAAGGCAGAGCATTATTCAGGAAATCCTAAGGCTTGGAAAGATTCAAGTGCACTGTGTAAGATATTATCCCTTTGTGGAAATAATAACCATCCCAGCTGAAAGGGTTTGTTTATGTGTCACAGGTTGTTTTCAGCTGTGTCCAACTGCATTGCTGAATCCTGAAGTCGACAGACAAGCAAGGTTTCCTCTGGAAACGAAGGAATTTCTCTCCAGGTACTGAGGAGCAAAACGACGTGAGTCCGAAAAGACATAGTTAATTTCTCGGATATAAGTCCTTCACTATTATCCTGTGCTACGATTACCTGTACAGAGGAACACAAAAAATCTTTCAGACTAGGACATTCTCCAAACACTCCCACAACCCACAATTAAAGTATTTCCACTAAAACTGGTGGCGGTAGGGAGCATCAGCCTCCAGGCGAAGATCCCTTCGTTGGAACATCACCACACCCGTGCTCTTCCAAAAAAGTTGTTTTTAAAAGCCACTCGACTCCGGTATATCCACTTGGAAACCGCTCGCCCCGGCAACGCTCTCTGCATCGGGTGTTCCAGTTCCTGCGACGCGGCCTCTGTGCCCCCGCCGGGCCGGGCATGAGCAGCGACCGTAACTCCGGCAAATGCTCCGGCTCTGACCCGCTGGGTCGGATCGGTGGCGGATGCCTTCCGTGTGGCTTCATTTTAAGGCGCCTTTTTAGGTCTGCCCCCAGCGAGGCGGCATTCTGCAGTCCTCCCCACCATCCTTGGGGAAGTCAAAAATAAAACACCAAACGTGTGGGTTTGGTTTTTTTTTGTTTGGCTTTTTTTTTTTTTTCTCGGTTTGAGGGAGTTTAGTTTGTTTGTTTGTTTTTCGTATGGTGATTTCTTCACAAATCTTTGAAGAAATTCCTCTCAGCGCAGGCCTAGAGCATAAACTCCGGTCTCGTTCCGCACACCAGAAGGCGAATAAAGAGAAACNCCCTCGCCAGCAGCGGGCCGGGCCTCCCAGCCCAGGCGGCCCAGCACTGCCGGGAGCAGAGGGGATTAGCTGTTATCCGGGATAGAAGGGAGTAAGTGGCAACCGGAGGTGTTTATTTCGCAGGCCCCTTCCTGGTCGCTCGGGTTTGGCGGAGGAAATTGGTTCCTCCCGGGCTGCCGAGAGGCCCAGGCCCGGTGGAGAGCGCAGGCCCGCCGGCCAGCGCCTTTACTCCAGCTCGGGGATTAGAAAGGCGAAGCGGCTTCTCAGTGACAGGCCTCAACCCGGAGAGGAGGAGGAAACAATACAATTAGCCGCAAATGTGCACTGATCCCTTGCCATATTTACAACTTCACCAGGGCAAGGAAGGAAGGTCCCGGTACAACCAGCCTTCTGAAGTGGGGAAGGACTAAGTGGAGGAATAGGGGAAGAGAGACAATGTAAATACCCAGGAACAAAAATACTTCCTTTCTTCGCTGTTGTCTTTCCCTCCTAACAAACTGCGTTCTCAACATTCAGAAGTTCGAATGTATATGGATTTGTAATATGCAGAGGCTTAATCGCTAAGTAATATAGCGATTGATTAGTGTGTTAATCACTTAGCATATTTATAGCGTGAACCTAGCTCTTGTGGGATGATTGACACAACACAGACACCTGCATACCCAGGAAATACAGATAGGCAAGCACATTGTACCAGGTACTCCGCATAATCTGAGAGTCTATTTACTGTATACGTTAAAGGAGTATGTGCTATATTCAGAAGAAATTGTGGTTTTTGCTCCTAACAAACAAAAAAAAAGGAGAGAGGTTGTGTGTAAAGTGCTGTTTGTGACGTGTAGGTGAACAAGATGAAGATGAGATCTTAATCAAAGTACTTCAGAATCAAACGTAAATTTAATTAAGTGAAAAGTGAGGAATGCTTAAAAAGTGTCATCCTTTCTTGTCAGGCCCTATCACTTTGAGAGCCTGAGGTTGTTATTGGCTGTTTGTGTCCATGATGTTTGAATATGTAATTAGGTGTCATTTTAACAGGTCAAATACGTTTTGTAAATGACTGTTGATTAAGTGTCAGGTCTTTATAAATAAATGGTAGCTAATTTACAGTAAAGTAAATCTCAGACTTATGTGAGGTCAAGTTGAGAGTGTTACTAAAAATTGAAATTTAAAACAGACATCCTGTGTTCTAATGAAAATACTACAGAAATTGCAAAATCCAGGAAAATCTGGAGATGGAAAGTTTCATCTTTCATAGGGAAGGAAAATGTGGAAATGGCAAGCAAGTACGAACATTACATAATTTGTTTATTTTTCAGCAGGTTTTTTAGTTGTTCAGGCAGATTTGTTGAAATAATAAGAGGTTAATGTATGTCATACAATCTGCTTTCTGGTATGCTGTGTTTAGTGTCTTACAATAGAATTGTGCTATCGTACCTCTTACTGTCCTGATACGCGTTTTAAAGGTAGAAGTTAATATAGCTGTCACGTAGAATGCATGTTTTTAACGCTGTAAATCCGTGTAGTAGTCAGTAGCGTGTCCGTGATTTGTATTGGTCAGGGAGCAGTTTGAATTTTAAAAAGCCTGAAGATCCTGCTGAGCCCCAATCCCGGCCTCCCTCCCTCCCACTAATCTCCCATTCCTGTCTTTGTGCTGCCTGGTCCTGTTAGACACTGTTTGCAACAGGGCCTCAGGCCTACGTGCTGAGAGAGGAACCATTTACACTTCGAAAAAGCAGCTTTTTATTTTGAAACTTTGTGAATTGCAGAGGGAGCCACTAGTGGTCTCTAAGTGTCCCTATCTCCGTGTGTAGCAGCAAAATTGCTGTTTTCTTTTGGTCTGTAGCATGGGAAGGAGCCGAGTGTAACTCTGCTTTACAGGAAAGAAAGGACTGTGCAGAAGTAGTTGTAGTTCTTGGGTAGTTTTCATCATCAGGAAGCGACAAGAGCACTTAAGAGTTTTTTTCGTCGTCTGTTTCCAAACCGCTCTCGTTTTAACAAATATGGGTTTGTTAGGCTAGCAGTAACCAACTTCTCTGACTTATTTTTAATTTAAGGAGGTTTACTTTAAATATACCAGATATGAACAGGAAATGAGCTATCGTTGTTATGTAGTTCCTGTCAAGTTTATCTTGCCAGGGTTGTGTTTACGATTTTTTTTTTTTTTTTTTTTAAATGAGAAAGCATGCGTTTTTTATTTTTTTATCAGAAAGCAAACACTTTCCTAATGTGAAAAACAGGAGCATTTATACGAGGGAAGTTTTAAAATGCTGTCTATCATTTGTAATTAGTTTTCTTGTTTTGTTCTTCTGAACCTTATGTTTAATCCTGAATTAGCTGCTTTTTTCATAGTTCATGTAGTTGTAATTTTCTTTTATCTCAGAAAAATATATTTAGCATACAAGAATATTTAGCATGAAAAAGTTTATAAGATGACTAATTTTTGGATTAGACTGTGTTTTCTAGCACATTAAAGAGCATGAGTGTGTGTGTGTGTGAGAAGCAGGACTCTTCTTACTTTCAGACTACCTTTTTCATAATGTGAAGAGTTTATACTACTCCAGTGTTTATTGTAACAGCTAGGTTCCAAATGATGATGTAGTTATTTTGTTAATGCTATAGAAATACAGAATTCATTGTTCCAAACATGTTAGTTGCAACAATTATTTTAATGGAAAGAGCAAAATACTTTTTTCTTGTGATTTTTTACTTTATACTTTTGACTACCTTGTACCCTTTGAATTTGTTTACTGTGCACAGGTTTTACTTAATTTCTTTCCTATCCATTTCTTAAATGTTTCACCAGAAGTTATTATAACAAAAAATATATTTCCCTAAAGCCTTTTTCTTCCCTTTACAGCTGTTCTTACAGTTTTTGAAAATAAAGGCATAGGAACAGGCATACCAGTAGAATAATTGATTTTTTACATTTGGTCAGAACAGGATCAGAGAAGCAAAACTGTATCACTAAAACCCTATGCAGATTTCTATGCTAGGCAAGAAGACAGGTAGGCCTTTGCAACTAGATTCTGAGTTGTAAGAGTTCACGTATTCTACGTGCAGAATCAAGGCAATAAATAGCAATCTCCTTGAGATAGAACCACTTCTTTTTGGTTGATGTGTTTGTATGACTATTAAGGTATTGTAGCCTTAATCCTAAATGCAGAATGAATAGAGCTGTATTTTGAAGAGTACTAGATGAAAAATAGTCAAAGTAGACATTTATTTGAGTCAGGGATTAATCTAACAAGTTTTCTGTGTGTTTAGTGGCAAGATACTTTTATGTGTCCATTGTATTACAAAGTGTTAGAGTCACTATATTGCATTTATATCAAAATTTCATAAAGACCAAACAAGAAATGCAAAATTAGTGGATAATTGCTGTAACTAGAAGGAAGGAATATACTGCTATTCAGAATATCTAGACCTAGGAAAGGAATTCAGTCTCCAAATTATGTAAGGTATTCTTTCAAAAAATTGAATATATAATATGAATGAATATGGAGACTTTGATGACAGTTATGAGTGTACTTAATTCAAAAAATATGAACAGTGATAGCTTTAGAGTTTGTTCATCTTGGAGGTATGGTGTGGGTTGTGCATGTTAGGGTAGCTACTTAGTGTCATGAAACAATATGTGAACAAAATGGCCATTTCAGTGGGATACTGGTTATTTCAATCTTGGTTTTGCTATGCTTTTCTTAAAAGCAGTACAGGTTAGAAGAAAAGCAGTTTGCTTCTATTGAAAGCAAAACAGTTTCTGTTTTTGAATAATCAGCAGTAACACTCAGTTGCACGAAGATATCTACAAAAACGGCTTTAAATTGGATACCTTTGTATCACAGGTAATAACCCAATGCAATAATGATCTTTTTTAATTATAAAAAAGAAGTATTATTGAAATGAAAATTGTTAAAGGGTCATATTCTAAAACCTGTTGTTATAGCTCCTCTATATTTGTTGTTTTCTTTTCTCAGTGTTACAAGCATACTTCTCAGTAGCTGGTCATGACCCCCAAAGTACATGTGAGAGAAATGCTTTATATTGACATCTACTGCACCTCAGGAGTGAGGAAGTTGTTTGAGGAGATTGTGATGGACCTACAATTTGTGTCATACTTCCTGTCCTTACTGTTCACTATGGAAAAATCTCACTAGCAAAAGGGAGGAGATAAAGGATTTTGGCCCAAGTGTATGTACAACCTAAAAGGAATTCCAGTCAAATTGAATGTGGTTGTTGAGACTGTACTTGAAGTTGACTACTGGGTTTACATAAATAACTTCAAAAAGCATAGACATTGAAGACCGTTTCTCATGTTAAAGTCAGAAAAAAAATCTAGAGGAGTTAGTTTTTATGGCATTAAGTTTGTATTAGTTGGTTAGAACTAGTTTTTCAGTCGGAGATCTCGAAGTTTTTATGTGGGTAGGTATTACAGATTATTGTGGTGGTTGTATTTGAAGCACCTATTTTTTTGTAGCAGTGTGTATGTGTAGACAAGCAATACGTTTTAGAGGAACGGCATCAGAAAAGTCTATAGGCTGTGAAAGTAAGGGGTTTGGATAAGGAAACAGCAGGCTAAGGTTACAGAAACAAGCATAACCCAGGCCCCTTCTGCATACACTGGGCCTATAACTATATTACGGTATTCCCCCTTACCCTCACAGTCCCAATTCAGTGCCTCATATGATGCATGGGAAATGCCAGCTCACAGTTACACTGTTACAGCACAGTTAATATTAGTTTGTCATTCAGTGTACAGCCTGCTGTCTTATTACCTGCTGTATTCATCTGAATCCTTCATGAATGCTGAAGTGTTTTCTCTTAATTTGTAGGAATTTTCTCAAAATAAATAGCTGCACTTCATGAACATTGGAAAACTTTGGTTTTGAACATTGTAAATTATTATTTCCGTTTTACGCACAGAAGACTGAAACAGAGACAAAATAGTGAGTTTTAGAAGTGATTATAATTTTTGTGTAGCTTGACATGCTTTATTTTTCGAAGTCTTAGGGTTACTTTTCAGCATTTTACAGTAAGTTCATAACATTGGGTTTTTTACTTTATTTATAATGCTGAGTGCACTGCTTTTCGAAGTATCAGTCTCATTGTTTCTTGTGCTGAATTAATAAGAAATATAGAATGGATTTTTCCTGGTGGTCTTTAACATCTATTGAGTATCAGCTGTCTTGGTCAATGCCAGCAGCTGGAAAAGCCTAGATTTCCTGTCCTGAAAAATTGAAAAGACTCACCTTCCATATTGTGAAGAAACCAAAATCTTTCAAAGTTTATCAGGAAGAAAGAGGTAGCAGCTAGATAATAATCCAAATCCCCAAAGGTTGCTTGCAATATGGTTATAGATATTAAAAATGCTACTCTGTTAACTTCCAGCAGGAACTAGCAACCCTGGAGAATATCCTAAGCTTTGGTTATTGGCTATTAGGGGTAAAACTCTGCCTCCTGAACTGGTGGTTGTTGCAGTTGATGTAAACTTGTGGAAGGGAAACTTTTGCAGCCTAGCGGTCAGACTGTATCATTGCCTTGCCTCACTTGTGTTCAGCTGCTATATGGCTCTGTTAGGACAGCAACATTCTGAGGTTTACTGAGTATATTCCTAGACAGAGCATTGCTTTTGGGATGTGGGAGGTCCAGCACCAAATGCCTGCAATCTGTATTGGGCAGAGAAGTTGTTTAGCTTTTTTCACCTCGTTACCTTTAAAGTTGCATGCTCTGGTGTGAGTGTACTATGGAACAGATAGAATAAGTAGTGCTCAGTTGGGGCTCAGTCTTTTTTGTTTGTTTGTTTGTTTGTTTTGCTTTCTGTCTTTACTTGTGATAGAAGTTTTGTGTGAAATAAATGTTGAGGTTTTAAGGTGTGAGGTTTTTTGTTTGCCTGGTTGGTTTTTTTCTTTATTTTTTTAAAGAAGAGTTGATTTGTATAAACGGCAATTTCCAGTAAAAGATCTCTTGGATGGGAAACTGTAATCAGTTGTGTGTATTAACTACATTTTATCCAAATTCCTTAGTGAAGAAGTGTAACATAGCACACAGGGCACCTTCTTTTACTCTATAACTCTGATTTGTTTCATGACATGTATGTCATGTGACACGTAGGAAATAGAGGTCCTGTGAATAGCAAAATTAAAATAGTGTATGATAGTTTAATGAATTACTATCATAATACACAGAGGACTAAACTGTAGGTACAAGCAGCTGCAATTCGAACATTTCTTCAGACTTGACTGTTTAGTATTATGGTACTAATCTTTTTTCCTTTTTTTTACTGTAATGTAATTTATCACATTCTTTGAATGTAAGCATGTCTCTGTGGTGGTGCAACTCTTAGCTCTCTTGTTTGCACCTACAGACAGTCCTCTGTGTTGACTCTGTACTCAGAAAGGGTAACACCACAAATACTTAGTCTCTGAAATTTTGTTTTCAAGTGTTTTGTTTTAATAATTGCTGGATATTAAGGATGGGGGTATATATGTATAGACCCCTCTTCAGATGCTACAGACAGCAGCTACCTCAACGTCTGCAGAAAAAATCATTTGGAGACTCCGTTTTGTAGTCTTAAGAAGGGCAAAATCTTGCTAAGACTCTAGTAAACCTATGATGGGAACTCAGGGGAAGTCCTTTGTGGAGATCTAAAATCAAGTTATCTTTGTTTTGGTTTGATTTTGGGTTTGGTTGGTTGGTTGGTTTTGTGTAGGAGTTGGTTTGTTTGTTTTTTCCCCAGAAAAGAAAATTAAAAGTGCCTGGAGAAGTTTTTTTTTAATTTGTACTTCCAAATAAGGAGATAATGATTGGTTTTTTACTACACTGATGCTAGGTTTTCTTTTTTAATTTTTTTTTTTTTAATGGGAAGTAGGTTTTCTTCCACTAGCACGCTCGGTGATGATTGTTTCTTTCTGGCAGTTTCCTTACAAAATTCATGTTGAGGCATAACCTGTGACATAGAAGAAATGGAGTGTATCCCTATCCTATTCAAATTTGGCAGTTACAAGGAGCTGAAATGTTGCCTAAGAGTTGCTAGTCAACATTAGGAATGCATGTTGTTCCCTACTTGTTCTGTGCAGGTAGGACTGGTAGTGACTTCTCCCTGGTTTCCTGATGTGTACTATTTCAAGGCACTGATTTTGCTTCTGACTTCCATAAACTTCAGTCAGTTGTGCTGAAACCTTTCATGCTGGTTGACTGCTCTTTATTGACTGGTTTTTGGTTGTTGTTGTTTATTTTTTTAATAGAGCTTAAAGCTAAAATAGAGAAAAAATGTTTAAAAATTATTTCTTCAAGCAATTGGAACATCCCCGTTCTTTGGAAATGGAATGTAGAATATGAGACTGAGGTGACTTTTTTGCATTGGGGATGTTAATTTAATTGCCATTTGAAGACACGTCCAAAAATTGGCAAGTTGCTAATGTCTGAAAAACCAGCTGAATTGTCTGACCGTTGGCATTAATGTTTAAAAATTTCAAATGTGCAACAGGACTTCCCTAGTAAGTTCCCTAGGTTCTGCGCAGTGAGGTGCAGTACAGACTTGGGTTTCTGGTGACGCTTCCCTGCTTACCCACAGTGCTGATTCATTGGAGTCTGGAAAAGACAAGAACTGAGCTTGCAGGTGGCTGCAAGGGTCAACACTTGGAGGAGAAGAAGAGTGGTGGACAGGAACCAGATTTACACTGGGGATAGGAGTCTGAAGAGCAGGAAGAGGGTAGAGTTTGGAGTTCCTGAGAAAGTAAAGACTGACCTGTGAGGACTGGGTAAAGGAGATGGTGGGGCAGATACAGGTGTCTTTAGCAGAGACAGAAGAGGAGTTGCCAAAACAGCTTTAGCAAGAAGCCAAGACAGAAGAGGGCTTTGGAATTGGGTGTACAGTCAAGGGAAGCAGTTCAGGGATGAGAATAAATGGGAAGTACCTACGGAGAGAGGTCAGAGAGGGGAAGAAGAACAAATTGCCTGAGAAGCCAGAAGTACAAAACAAGGATTGACTGGGCAAAGAGGCATTATTTTATATGGGAATTTTTTGTTTGAATTGTTTTGGTTATTTTTTTTAGTTGTATTTTTGTTTTATTGGTTTGGTTTTTTATCTTTTGGTTTTTGTTTGGTTGTTTTTTTAACTGAAGAAATGGCATAGTAAAAAAAAAAAAGAAAAAAAGGTCAGAAACGTGAAGTACTTCTTGTAAAAGCAAAGGATAGGAAATTCTGTTGTTGACATTACTTTTATAGTTTGCATTTGTGGTCATCACTTTTTTTTTTTTTTTAATCCTAACAACAGGATGCCTATTTCAGGGACTGGAATGAATGGCCTTTTTCTTGTTTGTCGTTAAAAAACACAACAGGTTATATTAATGTCTCCAGTCGTTGGCCTTAGGTATTGTTGATTCTACCTTGGATAAAGGGGTAGGCTCTTGAGATTGCTTCCAGCCCTGTCTTTTATGATTTTGCTTTGGTGTTCAATGCATATTCCTTTGCTTTAATCACTTCACATCATTAAGCCCTGCTTCAGAGAGAGAATTCTTAATTCTTCACAGGCTTTTCTGTGGCATCTATTGCAGTATTGGAATGCTTCACAAATACATATTTTTAAAATGTTTTTGAAGCATGCATGTAATCATGGAAGTTGGGAACTGAGATGCAAAAGTTGGTCTTTATATCTCCATAAGTCTAACTGGAGCAACTGCAGGACCTGACTTCTAAATTAATGTGTTGGGGTTTTATTCATCATAATGTATGTGATAATATTAGAACAGATTTTGCTAATTTTGGTTACAAATGTGACTAATCAGTGCTTATTCAAATTAGTCTTTGAAGCATGCAGGAGAAAAGGAACATAAAAATATTTACCATTAGCAATATAAATAGAATGAGATTTTCAAGAGTTGCATTTTTATGTTTCCTGCTATCTGGTCTGTAACCTCTTTCTCTTCATGCTTCTCTTTCATTTTCACTTGAAGTTGGAGAGTCATGTATACAACAGATCTTACAGCCTTATGAATAGCTTCTGATTTGTTTCCAGAGCAGATCCCGCCTGTAAGCTGGAGGAAGACTGGGTCCAGGGGTGGGAGGGAAATGTTAGACAATTACGTAATACGAGGACTGTTTCAGAATTCTTGAGTGCAAGGGGCATTTAATAACTTCTGATAGACTTTGTAAATGTGATCTTTCAGCCTGAATTTTGAGTTAATAAACAGAAAAAAATAATATTTGAGTGGTTATTGATGTCGATTTTTCTGTGCTGAGTGTTCTGTTTTAGAGATGGGGTTTTTTGTCAGCTCTTCAACATTTTTAATTGATGAATTCTGATGACAAATTTAATGAATTTTAACATATGGAAATGCATTTAGTGAAGTATCTTTTTAAGCATTGCCCTGTAAACCAGCTGCCACAGTGCAGTAAGTAAAATTTTTAATCTTGATGTCTACATCATCAAAAAAAAGGGAATTGGAGATCAGAAAGGGACTTCAGTGGTGTGAACAGGTCAGACCTTTGGTGTCAATAAAAGTTTTGAGATGTATGAGCATGCAAAATGGAAATCACAACTCCTGTGGTGCTGAGTAAGGGGTCTACATTTGTTAGTCGATGGGAAACATGGGGGGAATTTCTACCTCCTGAGACTTTAAATCAGTTTATTTGATAATCGTATTCTTTCTTTTAGGCTTTTTCTCTGTTCCAATTAATTTTCTTCGCATTGTGATGTGATGCTCCTTTGACAAGAGGAGAGGAAAACCTTAGAGCCAGTCAAACACTCTAATGGATAATGACAAATGTGTGTTTCAGCCTCCTGCTGCTGAGGTGGATTTTAGAGTCTGTGTGTGTCTGATACCCTGAGCAAGTGTGCTTTCTCTGCCCTACAGAGATTTTGAGTAAAGGGTTGGATGTGGTATGTGAAGCACAGTGTGAAGCAATAATTTTTTTGTGTGTTTGGCATGTTCAAAGCTTGTATATGTTGGACTTTTCTGCTCTGAAGAAAAGTGCCAGGCTTAGGTGTTGAGCTGCTTAGTTCAGCAAAAGTAGTGGCAGTCCTGACATGTGCTGAAGTAAAGATGTAGGTGAACTTCCCTGGTGATAGTTTAGGTGACTAATTGTTAAAACAGTTGTAGGAGTACACTATGCACTCTAGGATCACTATTGTAAAAGATTATTTAAGAGTTATAGCTCTGCATATTTTCTCACTGGAGTAATTCCCTCTGGTTCTATTGAGCACGATGTAAAGTTTAGACCCATTACCTACATAAATAACTAACTTATTTTTACCGTGGAAAATATCATTTGAGTGTTTGAGGAAATTGGAATTAAAAATGCTCTGGTTTCCAGACTGTTTTATCTGTATCTTTCTAGATACCATAACACAAACAAGTCATCATAATACTGGAAGATCAACTATGAGTTTTCACATCATACTACAATCTTAGTGTGCAACATGGAGAAAATAACTAAAGCTACTTACTTAATTTTATGCCATGTTAAGTGATTGTGTTATATTAATAGACTGCAGAATAGTTCTCTCTCTTTCTGTAAATGTTTGTTTTTTCCTGCCAGATCCTTTTATAGGCTTAAAGTAGACATATGATGTTATTAAGCAAATTCTTAATCACATCTTGATAAATAATTAGACAATGAAATTTTCTAAAAAGCTCCATAGGTGAACTTCTGAGGATTCAACGTAACTTGTTAAGTCCTGATCATTTGAAGTTACTGCATGCTCAGCTCCAGTGGATGTTCAGTTGTGTATATGTAGCCTGGGGCAATTGCACATAACTTGATTTTATTTAACCCTGTTTCATTGTTGGCTAAGGAGCAAAGTTGAATAAGTTTGCATTTCTCATGGGCTTAGTGTATATTTGCAATTCTGGAAAGTCAGGTGATGTGCAGTAAGTTGAGAGAGTCTGCTAAGCAACTTGCCCAGTGTTGCTGACACTCCATGTAACCCTATGTGCATTTGGTAGAAAATAGTATTTGTCAAATAGAAGAATTTTGAAGGTCTCCTCCCTGCATCTAGTTACTGCTGTACACATTTGCACAAGTGTTTTGGGAAGAAGGATCAAAACGGGTGAAATATCTCATTGTAAAGTACTCTAATTTTGAAATCTTGTTAAATGTTACCATAAAGCTTTTTATAGATACAGGCAAATAATTATTGTAAACAAGAGCAAAAAAACCTTACCAGTTTTATGATGATGAGGTTTATATGTTTATATTATTCTGTAATGGAAAACAAGGAACAATTAGAATATAGATATACTTAAGTTATAGAAATAGCATTAGTTACAGAAGACATTAAATTTGCTGAACAGCACTTATTACTAAGATGACATTCACCTTGATAATAAAATTGCATTCACCTTGACAGAAATAAATGAATTTAGTTTCATGTATATTATTATGGTGAATAAATATCCTGTAAATCAAGTTGGAAACAGGTTCATTAATAGAACTGTTTGTCAAATAATGTGACACTTGTGTCATTCACTTGTGTGAATGGACAGTCTTCAGTGGATTTACACAGGTATAATTACTTGACATTGATAGATATCAACATATTTGCTTCCTGGAATTAGTTAGAATTTCACCTGAACTTTGAATAGCTTAGTCCATAAACACTAGTGTATTCAAATACAGTAAAATACTTATTCACTTAACTCAGTGACTGTAGTACTAAATATTATTACTGCATGCAAGACTATTTAGGAAGCATTTTTTGTTTAAATATATAATAATTTGATTGATCAGATTTACCCTATTATGACCAACAGTGGCTTTAATGTTTCTGTTATAGGTACTTGCTCATTTTTTGTAGATAAGTTGGATGTTTTTCATAAGAATTTTTAAGCATTTTATTAATGTCTGCAAGGTAAAGATTATTTGGATTATGGAGGGGTGGGCTGGAAGTGAGTTGTGGCCTCTAGTAGTAGGCTCCCACTTGTTGCAATGACTTCACACTCACTTTCTAAACTTGGAGCATAGTTTAATGAATCAATCACTTATTAGCTTAGTAATACTGTCATCAGTGGTATGTTAATGTAGATGTAAATTAGCTTTAGATAACTTGAAAGATTTTTTTTGTAATCACCTTTTTTAAAGGCTTGTATGTACCATTGGCTAATAACTCAGATAAACTGAAGAAAGTCACAGAATTTTGCTTTAAAAATTACCTGAGAAATTCTCAGAAATAATAAATGCCTACTTTACAGCCACTGTCTTTGTAGATCTAGAAAAGTATGTTTGTTGTGAGTAAACAGTAGGAATTATAGCAGTGGGGGGAGCTCAAGTTCCTTGTAATAGGAACCTGTAAAACACAAAGGTAAATGACTTGGTTTATGTGAGGTATCAATTAAGTTCTACACAGCATACTACTGACAGTATAAATTTGTGTTTCAGACAAATATTATCATTTATGTCAAAGCATGCAGCCAATAGCATCAAATATGTGTCCTGGGAAGGCCACTTGTGGTTCTGCAAACTCTAATTGATGGTCTCCCGTGGCAACTGTTACAGAGAAAAAGGAGTGTGAATTGAGATGTGTCCCTGGATCATGTTATAGAATCATAGAATGCATAGGGTAGGAAGGGACCTTGAAGATCATCTAGATCCAACCCTCCTGCCATAAGCAGGGGCACTTACCACTAGATAAGGTTGCTTAGAGCCTTACTCATACTGCCCTGGAATACTGCCAGGGATGGGGCTTCCCCTGCTTCCCTCGACAACTTCTTCCTGTGCCTTACCACCTTCACAGCAAAAGATTTCCTTCCAGTATCTAACACAAATCTCCACTTTTCACATTTTAAACTGTTGCCCCTTGTCCTCTCCCAATGCCCCTGAGCAAGAAGTCCCTCCCGAGCTTTCTTAGGCCGCCTTCAGGTACTGGGAGGCCACTATAAGGGCACCTCCACTTAAGGAAGCAACCTCTTCTCCATGCTAAAAACCCCAGCTTCCTCAGCCTATCTTCATAGGGGAGGTGAAATAGGGTCCTGTGAGTTTAATGTGAAGAGTTTAAGTTACTTTTTTTATTTTATTTTATGGAGGTGAACAGCCTCTTGCTACAGGAACATATCCTGTTGCTGCTACTAATCTCCTCTTCTTTCAGTTGTTTTTTATGCAGGGGCTAGTGACAGGTTAGTGATTAGGCTACTGGAAAACATGACAGAAATTCAGTTTGATGGCCTGGGTGAATAGCTAGGAAAGGGCAATATCCCTATCTGTATAACTGCCTTGGCACCCAGAACTGCAAACTGTCTATTCCTTATTGCTCCTTCAGTGAATATGTCAGTCTTTGTGGAAGTTTAAGGTGGTTGAGGCCTGGTCTATTTCAACTGTTTCTGGTTTCAGTTGAAATGGCATGGGAATGAAACTAGAAGGGTATCATGCCTCATATTTAATGCTTCTGTATTGCCAGAACGTTCCCATAAAAATGAGTAGCCTCTGGGTTTCCTTTGTGCTAAAATATCTTCCAGTTTGGAAAAAAAGCAAAATTGAATCTCTTCCTTCTACAGAAGCAAAACTGTGTAGAACTGAGAATCTTTTCTAAAATGAGCCTGTGAATTGTGAAATAATTTTAATATTTCACCCTGGAAAGATTGAGCTACCTCTCTAAAAGGTGGGTGTTACCCACCTGCATCTCAGGGAAGACTGCAAAGATCAGCTTCAGTTCTTCTCAGAGGTACTGCCCTACAAATATTTATTTACAGCAGTATGGTGGCTTACATCTTGCTTTGTACATACTCATTTTAATTCTTGAGTTATGCCCAGCAAACAGCTATGACCTGAAATGCATGTCGCTCTTATTTTAGGATCTTTTAAAATGTTCAAGTAATTAGAAGATCCAGTGACAATGATCCAGTTTTGGTGAGGGTTTTATGTTTTTTTCAACATAGGTGGTACTATTAATGCATAACTTAATTGCATTTTCAAATCCTTCACCTTGCTGTAGGAAATGAATAATTATTTGAAAATTGTTGCAGTTCAACATGTTAGGAAAATAAAAAGGTCAGAACACAGCAGTGTGAATTCTATTTAAAAATAAGGCATGACTGAGTAATCTACTCTTCAATTTATTTATTAATTAGATTTATCAGCATGGTCAGATGTGGTTGTTTGTATATAGCATATGGACCACAGTTCACCTTTGCTTTAGCAACAACTGGAACAATAATGCTGTCTGGATTATGTAGTAAAAAGCTTTTGTATTAAAGCTTCAGAGAAACAGAGGCTTATAATTAGCCCTCTTTTCTACAGTAGTAAGTTTTAGATCCTTAAGATGTAGTGTTGGTCATCATTTGGAGTGAAGTGCTTGGAGAACACTAAAGATAAGCAGAACATCAATGGGCTGGGTACTGGCATAGATGGAAGGGTTCAGTGTGAATAATTTTTACATAATCCTGTGAGGACTAACCTGACCTTCATGGAGCAATTCTTGGGCTTTCCCATCTGCCCATGACATAGTTAAGTTGGCAGTTGAGTAAGTAACTTGGAACTGTGTGCCTGGCCCAAGACGTGCTTCACTTTTAGCATATCAGTTTTCATTTTAGAGATGTATTTATAGGATGCATGTGTGTTTTTATTTAATCAATAAAATGATATCTGCAACTCATAAAAATAAAGTTCACAAATGGAAAAATGCAGGTTTTGCTGTTTCAGTCATTAATGAATGATCAGCTTTCTCAAATTGGAAAGTGTAATTTTAATAAGTAATGAAGAAATCTTTGCCATGTATCAGTGAATGCAGAAGTAGTAGCAGTGCATTTATCCTAAGATATTACCAGTCACTTCTTTGAAGACGTATTTTTAAGAGTACTTTTTTCTTTTACTGTGAATATTTTTTGTCATAGTTTTTATTGTCAACCTCATGATCTCCTTGCCTTTGTAAGTGAGCTTGTATATGTGACACAAATAGAATATACTTTTTGGAAGCACTGTGTGAACACTTCAGCAACAGAAGCTGGAAGCAGGATTAACTAAACCAAAATAAGCTGCTCTTATACTGAGATTTAGATTCCTGAATTTCTTTGTTGTTTGTTTAAATATCCTGCTTTTTAAAAGAAAGAGGAATCCTTTAATTTTAGCAATGTGAACTGGTGTACCATACTTTGTATGGTACGTTCTACAATTTTCTACCACAATCTGTTCCAAAGCAAAATAAAAACAATGTATGGTGTCTCTGATGAAATTTCTGGAAAAGTTATGTCAGGAGAAATACATAGATTGACATTTGAAAACAACATAGTTATATATGTGGGAAAAGAAATCAAAGTGTGCTAAGCCTGTAATTAGAATGTAACTGGAGTGCTTTATTTTAAGAATGTTGTCATGGTATAAAGCTGCAAAATCTTACTTCTGTTATTTTAAAATAAAGTGATTTAAATTGAAGCATTTTCTAAGCCATGTCTGCTTGGACAAATGGCAGTTTTCAGTGAAATGCTCTATTTAAAAAGAAATGATTCAGTTTAATGGATAGCTGTCTGGGAGAGAGGACCTGCATAAATCATTTCCTGTGGTCAAGGATGGTGAGAGAGTGTCTCTCCCCTGTACTTTATACAAGGGAGGTGGGTATAAAAGGTCCTTTATACAGGGTCATATATTCTATGACGGAATCTGAAAAATGTTCCTAAACTTCTGGCTGTCAAATGATTTCTCTTTCAGTACATGTGTAAGATAGGAGTTGCTAGATGTCTTACAGATCTTGCATGTGCTTCTTGCTTTTCCTGTTAATTCCTAGATCTTATCATAGTCCACTTCAGAGAGCCATAGACAGCTTTGATCCCATGGATAACTTTACATTTTGCTAAATAGGCAGGCTTAGTAAGAGGTTACAGGATATAGATCGGACTTTTGGAGGAGGTTCATCTGTCTTGACACTAAGGTGGACTTTTAAATTTTTCCTTCAGGAAATAAAAATTCTGCATTTACCAGATGTAGATTTAGAAAATTCAAGAGACAGAGGGTTAAGATGCTTGTTGTTCAGTTTGTCATCTCTCATCCATAACTCTTTATCTACTGCACTTTTTTTGGTCGGATTTTTATGACAGGACAGTAATCGCATGGTTGTACAGCATCCCATCTTCAAGACTGGTACATATAAATTCCCTTAACAACATATTGTGCAGTCATTATATCAAGGTCAGCTAGGGTATTGCTATTGTAGGTCAGGTATTGTAGTCAGTGAAGTATAACTTTTATAGCTGAATATTACAATTTCTTGTAGTATAAAATTGGCAGCTTAGCTATACAAATTTGGCAGTATACTACTTGGGGAGCACAAAAGCATAATACAAACTTCTGTGGGTAATGTGAAATTAATTTTTGGAGTATGGGAGCTTGCTAGGAGTGACCACACTTAGTCAGTGCACACACAGTCCTAAGTTCCTGAATAGTTGTTGAATATTTTTTTGTCAAGTTGTTTACTTAAACAGTAGTGTTTTCTCCACAACAGGTAGAGTAGGAGTTTTGAAAGGTATTAAAAGTAAGATAGTTTATTCAGTATTGTTGAGTTGTAGTGAGAAAGAGTTGATGTACAGGACCGTGATCTTCTGACTATCTAAAACTGGAAAGTAGGGAAGAATGCTGTTTATCGTTTAACACCAGGCAGAAACTAAACACACACAGAGCTGCTTGCTCATACCCCCCTGTTGGAATGGGGGACAGAATCAGAAGAGTGAAAGTGAGAGTTTGAGTATTGAGATGAAAAGAATTGAGTAAGTAAAGCGAATGCCATGCATGCAAGCAAAAGAAAACAAATTTATGAATCACTTCCTGTTGGCAGTCAGGTGTTTGGCCATCTCCAGGAAGACAGGTCTCCATCATAGATAGCAAATACTTGGGAGGACAAAATTCCAAACATCTCTCCTTCCTTCTTCCCTACATCTTTGTATGCTAGACATGACATCATATGGCATGGACTGTTGCTTTGGCCTGCTGGGGTTAGCTGAAAGAGCTGTGTCCCCTCCCAGCTGAACTGTCTGTTAGTTTGGATTTGTTTTAAATCATGTTATCAAATAAACTTTCATATGTAGGAGTTTAACTGAGAAAAACACTAGTGGAATCTGGGGTCCTCTGCTAATTTTCTAGTTTTACAGTGTTTGTTCTTATAAACCTCATTTTTATATACATAGAATGGTTTAGGTTGGAAAAGACCTTAAAGGTAATCTCGTTCCCACCCCCTGCATGGGTAGGGACACCTCCCACTGGACCAGGTTCCTCAGGGCCCCATCCAGCCTGGCCTCGAATGCTTCCTGAGAGGGTGCATCTGCAGCCTTCCTGGGCAACCTGCTCGCCACCCTCACAGTCAAGAATTTCTTTCTAATATCCAACCTTAATGTGTTCTCTTCCACTTTAAAGACATTCTTCCTTGTCCTGTCACTACACACTCTTGACAAAAGTCCCTCCCCAGCTTTCCTGTACCTTCAGGTAGTGTAAGGCCTCTTTTAAGGTCTCCTTGGAGCCTTCAGGCTGGGCTACAGCAACTCTCTCAGCCTGTCTTCACAGGAGAGGTGCTTCAGCCCTCTGATCATCTTCATGGCTCTCCTCTGGACTCACTTCAACAGCTCCTTGTCCTCTGATGTTGGGGTCCCCAGAAATGGACATAGTACTCTAGGTGAGGTCTCATGAGGGGCAGAGTAGAAGGGCAGAATAACCTCTTTTGCCCTGCTGGCCACACTTCTTTTGATGCATTGTTTGGCTTTCTAGGATGCAAATGCACATTGACAGCTCATGGGTGTTGATGAGAAATTCAACAAGTCTTTTTTGGGGCCGTTCTCTATGTATTCTCTGCCTAAACTGTGTTTGTACTTGGGATTGCCCTGCACCCATGTGCAGGACTTTGCTTTTGGTACCTATTTGAGCAGAAGGCAGAAAAAAACCTGCTGCTGGCAGGCAGTCAAGTTATAATTCATACAAAAGAGTCTCTTCTGATTCCCAGAAAATAGCCTTTCAGAATATTTGAGTATTTCAGTATGATGTCAGTTTTCTTTCATTGTGTTCTCTGAAACTATGGAGGATATGTCTCAGTGTGTTGGAAATGACTTCTTTTTTCCCTCATATAGATTTGTCTATCCAGCTAAATGTATAAAACCCTTGAGGAGATTGTATGTCACGCGGCATGTTTTAGAAGTAATGACATTTCTCTGGACTTCACATTACCTGTGTAGTGTTAAGTTCTTAGCTTTTCAAGTTCCCAGCTTGAAGAACAAGCAAGTAAAACATGGTAAGAAGATGTAGAAGATGGTGTTATTATAAAAGGAAAAACCTCAAAGCTTTGCAACTTTGAAAGTTTTCCAGACCTTAATAACAGACAGCATTTCTTGTAGTCACAACACAGCTTGAGCCTTCTGACTCTTGAAATTGTATGACTTGTGAAGAAGTGCCTTTTTCCACCTACTGCTTTAGACATCTTGGTCCCATCCTGATAGCTGGCAAATTTTTTTAAAGTTAACTACCAGTATTACATTACACTGGTTTTTGGAAATTACATATAAACTGATATTTTTAAAGAATTTGTTCTTACAGTCTGAGTGAGCTTTGCTTTAACCATGTATTTTGAACTTGACTTTGGATTTGCCATTTTATTAGCAAGTCTCACTGAATTGCTGTGTAAGGTTATACTTTAGACAAATAATACCTTAATATCTTGAGCTGTTGGTGGTACTTGATTGAGTCAGTCTTAAAGATTCTCTCAGTTTCTACAGTTGAGGACTGACTTAAACTGCTTACTCATAATTTCTCAGCAACAACAGCTGCTGGTTGAAACTGATAAAGTGAGGGAAATCTTTCTCGGAGGACCTACGCACGAAATTGCTTTTCAGAAGGATTAAAAACACAAACAAGTGTTACACATGTAAGAAGTAACTGAAGAGAAATTAAAAACTAATTGAATAGCTTTTGGATAAGAATGGTGTTTTCCTTTGTGTTGGACATGACCTAAAGTGTGATCTGTTCTTAATTGAACTTTGCTTCAAGTAGAGCTGTGTCTCATTATGAATAGTATAAAAACTGAGATGGCCTTGGTTTCTCACTATTCAGAAAAGGAAGAGTAATAGAGAAAAATACTGCACCTGGAGTTGTCCTAGTGCTAAAAATTTGAAGTGCATTTAGTAACAGCAAAATACTAGAGGCAATTTTAAGAACAGTGTTCTCCTAAGCAAGTGTTTTTGCTTTGCTTATTTTTAGTAGCCTTTGTTTTTAAATCCTTTTTGGATTTACTCCTGCAAAGATCTCCATGTAACTAATGAATTGCAGAAACCCTTCTCTTTCATAGGTTTCTTATGACTTCCATCTCCATGGCTTTTTCATATTTTGATACTACAGCTTTCAGATTGCACATTTTATGTACAGTATTATGCCTTTGTAATCAAGGGGAAGAAAAGCAACAAAACCAAACCTTGCCAGTAGTTATGGGATTTGAAAGTACTTCTTCTCAGTAAATTTGACCCTACATTTAATTTCATTATGTTAATTTCCAGAAATACAGAAGAGAGTGATACAAGGATGGTGTCATGGTAGAAGTCTTCCTTGTTCACTCAAGCACCAGACTTTGCTAAAGGCTAGAAATAACTATCTACATTGTAATGGACAAGTTCCTCTCCCTGTGTACCACATGTTATTTTGAACATGGATCTTGCCTACACTTTCTAAAACTCTGACAGCTCTCTGGTCCTTGACAGGCCAGTGAACAAGTCTGCAGGACCCATGAATATTTTTGAGAAATATTGCGAAGCCTAGGCTGTAGTTGTCTCTTCATGAAAGTGCTACTTATTTTCTGATATTTACTAGACCTGGTAATTGTGACTCATAAATCATCTTGGGTCATTAAGCTTTTTGAGGAGGGTTACCTGACAGTGTTGGAGGCATTGCCAAATACTCAAGTTTGACTCAGAAGCTGTTGCTGCTTTGAAGGCATATATGCATAATTTGGAGTTGGGGGTCAGGCTGTCCACTGAATAGAATTAAAGGTAGAGAAGAGCTTTGCTCTAATATCTGAAATAGGAACCTGTACAAAGTGAGACTTTTTCAGTGAGAAGGTTAAGATCAAAGGGTGCTATATATTTACAAGAGCCATCTACACAATGTCGTAGGTTAACTATCTGTATATACACAGATGTTGTAGACTTCAGCTGTGAGATGGTTTCAGTCTATTCTTGAGATCAAAACTTTCTTCCAATTAATTGCAAATGGATTGTTGGCAAGTGAAACATCAGGTGGAGTTTGAGTTTGGTTTGCTTTTCCAGAGAGCACCATGCATTATTCTAGTACAGTATGAAAACAGAGATTGTTGCAGTTTTGCTGACTTCCCAGTCTGCAGCAATAGTAACTTGCTTATGTCTGAGATGTTTTTCTGTACAGTAGTAACAGTAAAAATGTCAGAGTTTTCCAGTGTTGCTATGTTGTGTGCTGCAGAGCAGTGTAAGGTGGATTCTGCAGAGCAGTGTGATGGAAATTCTTCGATGACTTAAGTCTTAATAGTGGATGCTAAAATGATTGTATGTCTTTATTTTGCTGTAGATGTAGTATATGGTTTTATTTTAAATGTAGCTTACTTTATGTCAGTTTTGCACACAATTTTTTGTCATACTGATGCTTTTATAAATATTCTTCCAGAGGTACAGATAATACTAGGATTGTACCAGAATAGCTGAAGGCTTTTCACAGGTGTGTGGGACTGAGCAGGGCGTTTGACAGTGGACTGAACGTTGGAATCATAGTGTTTAAAATGAGCCATTTCCTCATACAGACCAACTCTTGATAAGGCGGTAGCAAAAAAAAAAAAAACGGTGACACATAAAATCACCTGTTTTAGGTCACCAGGCTGTCTCTTTTTGCTGATGGGTATCTGGGGCAGGTACACATATTAGATTTAAATTACTACTATGTAATATTTAAGAATTTGTAGATACTGGTAGACTGCAGTGAAGATTTCAGCACACCTGTGGTCTCAAAGATTCCATTACTTTCTCCCCACTGTTTCTAATAATGCTCATATTAATACACTGCACTGTTAACCCCCTCTCCTGGGGAAGCAAGAGGAGCAGATTTAATCCTACTTTTTCTTGGCATTTCTATGTTAATATTTTCTTCTGAACTTTGCATGAATTGTTTGGGACAGCATGGAAGGAAGCTAATGAGTAGAGCTACAAGAAGATGAATGGAATAATAGAGTTTGAGGAACCATTTTTGTAAAACAGCATCTTGAACAGTGGCTGGTAGCAACAGCAGTAGGAAAGGAGGCACATTTGGTTTTGCTTTAGGAGTTGCAAATACACAGCGGCAAAGGGGGATACGGAAATTCTTACTGCCTTTTTCCTGCTTCTCAATCTGACTCTTAACTGCATTAGAAATGTAAAATACAGATTTCTTGTTGAGTACCCACTTTCAGGATAACATTAGGTCATCTCACTCTTACCCTCCCATTTGTGTACTATATTGTCCTCATCTAAATGAATAATGAATCAGTCAGTGCTATGAGAGCAGTAGCTTTCAGTGTCATTAAGCCACTGAAACAGCTCAGCTCTTACATGGAATTTTATCCTTTGCTTCATGTCAGCACCTTTAGTGTTAGTACTTTCACTCAGCATCTCGGATTCTCAGGTTGTCCTGCATTTATAGTTCTGTATATTAATTTCTATTTAGTTTTCCTGTTTCCTGATTTGTAGTTTAGAAAAAGTCAGGAGTCTTTAAGTTTAGTCAACTGATTGTATTACTTCTTGCTCCAGTTTTTATGTTTATGTACACAATATAGTGAGCCATTCAAATTCATTTGTATTGTGGATAGTCTAAATTAAAAATATATGAACGACAGTGGGATGATTCAGTGCTTTGGTGTCCCAAAACTCTAATTTTCATAAGTGAAAAACTCAAATTTACATAAATGAAATTGAAATTTTCCTGGGATATGAAGTAGATGTTTTCTGGGACTGAACTTTGATTGTCAAAGTATGCTAGCATGTTTTTTATATTGACAGCAGCATATTTGCACTTTGTGATAGGTAAATCACAATGAGCTTCAGGAAGTCCTATGCAGTTACCCTACCTCAGCTTAAACACACTGGCCTGAAGAAGAGCCCTATGCCAGAGTATTGACAATTTATGGATAGAGGAGAAATTGATGACCATAGTTCTTGCATTGAACTAAATTCATTCAGTGATTCATCAGGAAAATAATAAAATCTATTCCTGATATAAATGATTTCTGAAGTGGTGAAAGAGTAGCTCACTACCTCAGCTGTGTGATTGCCTGCTAAACCAAAAGTTCAGTTTCAGGAAAGATGGGATAATCTATGAGTGCATAAAATACATAAACAGTGCTATATTTACATGTTTTTATAAATAGGGTATACAGGTTGTACCTTGTGTATGATGATCAGCAAGTGGTCTGTAGTTTTCAAGGAGAATATTGTTCAAAAGAAATCTCAGTGTGGAGAACACAAAGGCCTTGTGGTACATCTAGGAAAGGTACTTTGTATACAGAAGACAGACCAAAACATTTGCTTGTAGGTGTGAAAGAGGCAAATGGTAGGGTGAGCTGCCATTATTGACAGTATGGAGGGGGTGGTATGAAGTGTAATATGAGACAAAATGTGTGAATAATAGGCAGCATCAAGTGGGAAGAACTTTGTAAAGTTTTTCAGCTTTAACCTTGTGGGGTAGAGACGGAAGCTGGTTGAAGATAAAAGAAGAAAAGCTGGGGTCAAAATACCCTGAAGACAGGTATAACAATGAATTACGCGGTCTGCCATGAACATAAAATCAGTCGGACACCAGAATATAAAAGCATTTTTAACTGATAGTGCTATCAGTTAAGAAAAAAAAAAGAATAAGAAAAAAAAAGTTGCTGACAAACTGGAGTCAGTGTGACAGGGCCACTGATGTAGTTAGGGGGCTGGAGGCTGAATTGTAGGAGAATCTGAGGTAGCTGGGCTTATTTACCAGGATGAGGGGAAGGCTAAGAGAGAATTAAACACTGTCTTTGTCTTTAAGTAGCTAATGAGCATTTATATGGAAGACAGGTTACTCTGTGGTGCACAACAAAAGAAGCAACAGCTGCTCTTGCAGTTAGGAAAATCCTGATGGGATTTAAGGAAAAAATTCACAGTGAATCTCCATCCTTGCACGTATTCAGACCTTGTCTGGGAAGGCCTTTAGTAGACTGAAGTAACTTTGAAGTTGCTTGTGCTTTGCAGAGAGGGTTGGTCCAGAGGTTCCTCTGAGCCTAAATAAATCTGTGGTTTTGTGGCAACTTCTGGTTTAGAATCATTAGCTGTAATTGTAGTGATAGGAGTTAGCGGGGAAGCGTTGTTAAAATGCTGTACCAGTTAAATCTCACTTGGATAATGTATTCAGTAAAATTCAAGCATGAATGTAAAGTTTAATTTAAGCACACTGTTTGGAAGTTATTCTCATGTCTAAGAGCTTTTATATGGTACCTCTCATGGATTTGTTGAAATTAAATGGTTAGATTAAGGTGTTTTTCTAAAAGGTATCTTTTAAAATGTAATTTTGAATTTCTGTGTCTAATTTACTGCATTTGCTTATCCAGTTTGTGAAATTCTACGTTTACATGATAGAAGAAAGAGTGGGAATAGCTGGGCTACAGTATCTTGTGTAGAGCTATTTCCTACAAAGTTTTACTCAGAGCAGTCATAATTACACTTTCTTCCTAATATTTTTATTCTTTGTCTCCTGTTCCCATGGACAGATGTTTTTTGTAGATAGAGACTCTTCTGTATCTTAACTGTTACTTCACAGTAATGATCTTTAAAGAATATAACTTGATCTTTTCTAAAGAATGTTTTATTCTTTTGGCAACTGAAAAGTTACATTCTGGTACAGGATCTAATTTTGTAGTTACGTGTAAGAAGGAACAGCCATTGTAAAGCAGTGTTAAACACAGAAAGATGGTTAACAGTTGCTTGAATTACCAGATTTGTTAAAAAAACATGGAAAAAATATTGTATTGCCTGTGGATTTAAAGTTGCTACTTACTGTCAGTACAAGAAGGATGGGAATACCTGTCAAGGAAAATTTGATGACCTTGAGAGCTGCAGAAATGTAAGCAGGATGAAATAAAAGTGCCAAGTGTTGATATATTTGTTGATTCATTACTAGAATTACTGTAGTAAGCAGACACCTTTTCCGCTGGGTATGACTGAGGAAGCGTAAGATCCATGTATATTAATATTACTACAAAATACCTTGTCAGTTATCAGTAAAATGAGACTATTAAAAAGCATATGCAGTTTGTGACTCTATCAGGAGAGGCAGGTCTGTATCGAGATAATAAGCTATCAGAGAATATACATTGAGGTTGCATTGGGGCATGGTTCCTTTGTGCCTAGGTAAAAACATAATCAAATGGTAAAAAACATAAAGGTTAGTAAGAAGACTGGAAAAATGAATTTTATGCAAAAACTTACTTGGTAAGAAGAGGCTATCAGCATTACAACAGTCTGACCTGATTTGTGTTTGGGGCTTCTGGGCTACAGCTCACTCATGTCCAACCGGCTGAGTGGTACTCCTAATGCATCACCTAATCATGCAAGAATTCCCAAGTTTTTCTTCTCTCTTGCTCCATTTCTGAGCTTGTGACTATGTTGTTATGTTGTTGGGGTTTTTTATTTGTTGGTTTTGTTGGGGTTTTATTTGTTTTTTTGTTTTTTGAAATGATGCTACTGCTGTTAAATTTGTCAAATCTGGTAACTGCTTGTGTTATATAGCTCCATCTTTAGGGGTTCCTGAGGGATGGTACAAATGAGATCTCTAAATTTTCTGGAAGGGTTCATGTCTGGAAAGGAAAGGAGCTACAGGCAAGGCTGATGCAAGAAAAAGGGAATATAAGCTAACTGACTAATTACACTCTAGAAATTGCTATAAAGCTTTAAAATGCAAAAGATTGAGATACTGAAATTTTCTTCTAGTAAGAATGATGAAGCAAAATGTTTAACTAGTTAAGGAAGACAAGTTGATGAATGCTTGAAATACATTGTGATACAAATGGTAAGGGTCTTAATGATCAGGGAAATTCTTATTTGTTTATAAGCAAGCATTGTGATAAATTGTTTGATAATTTAGCATGCATTTAATCTGCAAAGATAAAATTTGTATATAACAAAAGTTAAACCAAAAAATCACATTACAGTACAACTATATTTAGCCACATTTAGTATGATGGAATTACTGTTTCACCTTTACCTTTAGGTAGTTTTATACTGTACTTCTCTTCAAAAAGAAACTTTTTATCTAATTACTCACATGGCTTTCTAAAGTTTATTCCAAAGTTTATATTTTTACATTGATAGGTAGAGTTTCTGTTCTTGTTTTTTTTCTGTTGGGAATTACAGATCCATTGCTATTACTGGGAAGTGAGGTGAATTTGTCCCCCTCACTTTGTTCAGCTGGAATTTACTATTCATATGTAAATCTATTGGTGCTAATAGGATTAACATTTCCAAGGATCTTAAAGTGGAAATGAAACAAACATTTATGGTGTTGAACTGTTTTGATTGAAGGATTTGTGCAAGTACAATACAGAATGTAAAGAAATCATGTGTTTTAAAGGAAGATTGTGATTTGATGCTGTGGTTGTAGGTGGAAAAAAGAAACCTACTTTGCATGTTGCTTTTGTTTGAAATTAATGCAGTAAGTGGTCATGTTGATTTGTAGTCACACTGCTATAGGAACTCTAAGTTTGAGATATGAGAGTGGCACTGTGCTATGTGATTTACAAAACTGTAGTTAAGATCCTGTTTTGGAAAGCTTATTTTCTAAATGCATATTCTGTTACTTATCCTCTGTATTAAAACAGTTTGTGTTTTAGGTGCATTTCTTCGTTGCAAAGGAATGGGGTGGAGTGTTTGATTTCTAGTTTGAAATAGTTTTCTGACTGTCTTCGTGACCTTTCAGAGGAAATGTTTGTGTGGGAATGCTTTTGTGAATGGCTGTTTGTTGGGCTTTAGAAAATTGTAAGGGATGAAAGAGGCTGAAGAGTTTTGTGGTGTGTTTCTTGTATGTCTTGCAGCAGAAGGGCCTAGAGCCTTAGGTGGGTTTACCATTCCATTTCTGTTCACATTTGAAGAAAAAGTTGAGGCGCCAAAAGGTGAATTTCACTAGATTAAAATCACACAGGAAATTAATGGATAGCCAAAGAAAAGAACCATGGTCCTTCTAGCCCAATTTGGAGCCCCATGGTTTTGCTTAGATTTCAGTCCAGATGCTGAGAACTGAAGAATATGTTGGTTATGATAGAGAAACTTATATTATTTGAAAATCAGAGAACACAAGATTTTCCTACTTCCTTGATGGCAGCTCTATAACAAAGGTCAAAGACTTGGTGATGATTCTTTCCTTCTTTCCCCAGCAAAGTCAGGACTTCTCAGCTGAGGACTGGAAGACATTTCTCCAGTTCCTGTATCCCAAGAACTCAGTAAACAGGGTGAATGGCGTCATGACACTTCTTTACTCAGAACTGATAAAATGAAAGTTTCAGATAGTATTACTCATTTTGTATGAGCCACTTGTAGCCAATTTCTCTCCCTGACGGTTGGAAACGCATGTAAGCTTTCAGCGTACTAACTGATATTGTTGTGTTTTTTCCCCTGAAAGTTTTTTTTTATTAGTTATAAATTATTTGAAACTGCTTTTGAAGAAAAAAAAATCTGGCAGTTACAGAAAGATTAATAGTGGAAGAAGAAAGTCTACAGATCATGGAAGGAGGGACTGGCCATTTGGGAGGAATATAATATTTTTGTCAGAGGATGCAGGGAGGCAACTAGGAAAGCTGAGGCCTCCGTGGTATCTAGCCTTGCAGGAGAGGCCAAGGACAACAGAAAGAGCTTCTTCAAATACATTGTAAACAAAACTAACACTGGAGGCAATATAGGCCCACTGTTGAATGAGGTGGGTGCTCTGTTGACAGAGGATACAAAAAAAGCAGACTTAGTGAATGCCTTCTTTGTGTCTGTATATACTACTGGAGACTGTCATCAGGAGCCCCAGAGCCCCGAGGCCCCAGAAGTCAGGATAAAGGAGAAGTTTTCTTGGTTGATGAGAACTGGGTTAGGGATGCAACCTCATTAGTGTTTATAAATAAGTGAAGGGTGAGAGTCAGGAGGATGGAGCCAGGCTCTTCTCCGTGATGACCAGTGATAGGACAAGGGGCAGTGGGTGCAAGCTGAAGCACAGGAGGTTCTGTGTAAACCTTAGGAAAAGCATTTTTACTGTGAGGGTCACAGAACACTGGAGCAGGCTATCCAGTTAGGTTGGGGAGTCTTCTCCTCTGGAGACATTGAAAACCTGCCAGAATGTGTTCCTGTGTGACCTGCACTAGGTGGTCCTGTTGGGTCAGGGGAATTGGACTCGCTGATCTCTCAAGGTCCCTTCCAACCCCTAACAGTCTATGATTTCTGTGTGAAATAATTAAGTTCTTGATAAAATGAATGTGAAACAGCAGACTGAATTGTCTCTGTGAAGTAAAAGCTGCAAATCACAGAGTAAGTAGAAGTTAAGTGATACTTTGTATTTAGTAGGCTAGGTTGCTGTTGGTTAAACCACCCTCATTTCACAACCTGCTAGATTAAATTGCAGCAACGTCTTGAGCACTGTTCTTTTCAATCAGGAATTTGATAAGTCATCTCTAAGTTAAATTGCTGGTATGTTCAACTTGCTGGCTGTTGTATGTCATTTGCTAGAATATTGCCCTATCAATTTGTAAATGTTTCTAAATATTGTCATTGTTGTGCAATTCCTTAGATTGATTGCTTTCAGAAAGAAACATATTTCTAGCAAATTCTGAACCTTATCTGCCAGTATCAGCTGTATCTGGGAGAGAGGTGCAAGTCTTAAGGTTTCAGATAGTTTGTTTTTGCAGGCTTCCTGAAGATTTGTCTTGACTGAATGTGGTGTAAGCTTTAATTATTCCTTCCATGCCATGTTATCACAGAATAAATCAATCATAACTTGACTTTATAGCACTGATCATCATTCATATAGCACTGGGTAAGAAGTAGCTTGTTGTGTGTCTGTATGTCTGTGGTACAACTGTAACCTGATAAAGGTGAAGTTGAAGTTAGTATGAATATAGGATAGAAAGCTGCATGAAAAATGGTCTCAGTTCTGCATTATGTGGGAACAGCTTGTTTTGTGCTAGCTCCCTGTATGGAGGTGGGGAGAGAAACAGAAAAAGTGTTTATGGTTAATATCTAGAGCTTCTGATGATAGTGCCTTACGTCTTTACATCCCTGGGAAAATATTTGGACTCTGAATTGTGCCAGAACTCTCCTGTATTAGTTGTTTTAAACTGTTCTGGCAATAAGGAGACATCACTTTGAGAAGGCAAACCTTGCAATTGATACTACTGTGTTACCAGGAGGTACACTTAAAACCTAAAAGTGTTAAGGAGTTCCCCACTCTCCTAAGTTTTGCAGAGTTGAAGTACAGTTTTTAAATTCTCACATATTTTCGAAAATGTAAAAAAAAAAATCTGTTTTGCTTGGAGAAAAAAATTGAATTTATGATGAGGAATCCTTTTTGACCCAAATTATGAAGACATTTCGATTATTGTGTTTTTTTACATTCAGATACCTGCTCAACGTGTTTGGGGTTTTCTTTTGTTTTCTTTTTTGTTGGTTGCTTTCTTTGCATTAAGTTCTTCAGTGGGCATTAGAGTGGTAAAAAGTCCATTCTCCTTTACACGTATAGAAATGACTGCTATCAGTTTTCATTGGTAGCAAAGGGTGGTTTATAAGACAAACTGCATGGTCTTACCTTTTTTTCTCATCCGTGTGTAGTGTTTGTTGCAAAGATCAAGTGCTTCAGGTTATCATAATATTGAAAAAACTTCATAGCATCCAGATTGAGTATGAATGAATTTTGTGGTATTTGTAGGGTGAAGACTGAGAGGTGTGTTGACTGTGCAATGCAGAGTAGCTTAATTTGAGGAGGAGCAGATGACTAAAAAAACCTGTTGAGTCTCCCTCCAGCAGTGCTGGCTCCTCTCACATCCAAAATCTTAAAAGAACTGTTGGCAGATACTCACCAATGTCATTATCATGTGTGCCATCCGTGGTTTAAAAGTGATTTAGCTGTCATGAAAGGCAGAATTAGAAATGTGAAACATTATTTCCATTCCAGCATGGTGATGCTGCACTATATTATTGAAATTGTTCTCTAGATCATAGAATATTGGTTACAATTTTACTATAAGAGCACTTTTGAATCACATTCACTTGTGTAGATATTTACTGATATTCTAAACTGCTCTGGTGATATGCATAACTATCATTAGTGTTTTGTCTGTCTGAGGTATGCACTGAGGACTCTGAATTTTATGGTCGATGTATGCAAGTTTAATCTTAACATTTTTCCACCATCATTTCCTCCTAGCTGCTGAAATCTTGAACTGCATGAGTTTCATGGTTTTGACTTGTGATCAAGCGTGTAGAACTGTGTGAAATACCATTAGTGGAAACTGTATGATGTGTAAATAACATAGTCTATGCATTATGGTCTTTAAAAAGTATGCAAGCCGACTGGAAGTTTAATTTTTAAAATTATCAAAATGAAATTTATAGACTATCATCATCCATGACAGTGTGCTTATGTGTATGTTTAGGTTGTGAGATTACATGTAGTTTACTTGAGTTATTGTTTTTACATGTTATGTTACTAGCTTACTTAAAATTAATCAAAAATTACTAGAATATATGGTAAAATCTGTGTTACTCAGACACTGTCAAAAATACGTAATAATTTGTACAACGTTTTGTTGTGCCCACAGCTAAAAGAAAATGGTGATAAGTATCAGTATCTGTACAGGTAGTACAAAGCAGAAGTCTAGTAGCTGACATTGTAGTTCTTGTCATCCAGAAACTGTGGGTAACATTTAAAACTGAATCTTGGATTACTGAGTAGTTAGGTTGAAAAACAAACGAAACAAACCAACAGGTAATGCCAAAACAAAACTGTACAACCACAGAACTACTGTATGCCTCAGTTTCACAAGAGCCAGTATTTGCTTAGCTCTCTGAGGTAGCACTCCAACTGAAACCAGCAGGAAGAGTGTAAAATAAGTGTCAAGAGGATCATGCATAATTTTTTTTTAATTACTTAATACATACAAACTTTTCTCACAAATTTGTTATATGCCGTTTTAAGGAGTTATCTGGATTTACCCATACTCATAGAAGGAGCCAATGCTGTGATTTTTTGGGATAGGCATTTATTAAAAAGAGGTTATTGGGAATTACGTCTTCAGAAGATGGAAAAATTTTATGTTTCATTAATCTGTAGGTAACTTATACCTGAAAGATGTGGAATGAATCTTACTGCAAGTTGCTCAAATCTGTTTGATTTGATTTGACTACAAATTGATCAAATCTGAGGAAACACTTCCCTTTTGTAAGACTATCAGATGAAATATTAGTTGGTGCTTTCATAGGAAATGGAACTCAAGCAGATAATAAAAAATTAAAGGATCTGTCCCCATTTCATAGATGCTTTCAAAAGCAAAGTTTTAGTTACACAGAAAAGCTATGGTAAGAGGTTCAGCATCTCAGAAGAAACCTTACACGACAATGCTGGTTGTTTGTGGTTGTTGTTAATTCTTTTTCAGTGTTCAGAACAGTAATGCTACTCTGAAATTTCTAAATAGCATGTATGTCCAACCAGAATTACTGGGGAAGTTACACTTAATAACAATTAGAAATTGTATATATATTATGTAACAGCTAACATGAAGCATGAAACAAAATAATTTTGATTGTAATTTGTAAAATCAAAAAAGTTATGAGATCCTTCTTTTTGAAAGGTAACTTATTATAGGTGAGTCAATGCAGTTAGTAAATCTCTTCTGTGGATTTCCTTATATTTACCAGTGTTTCTGGTATTAAAATTTTGGATTTGTTTTGCAGTGCTTTCTGTTTTTATTTGATCCGTGGCATTTTAAATCCTGAGATCCCACACATGTTGCAGAGGTCCTAACCTTTTCCTACAGTGTTTTTGATCTTTGATTTTGTTACTTGCCAATATAACCAATAATCTGTTACTGCTCTCTGAACAATTCTATTTTCTGTTCTATTGGTGAGCAGTGTGCTTGTCAGATTACGATTTATTGTCATCAAATATTCTAGTGGGTTTCCAAGTTGTTTTGTGTTTTTTTTGTTTTGTGATGTATTAATTATCTTAAGGATACTTACCTCTTTTCTTTCAAATTACTGATTAGATTTTGCTAAACAATTAAGAATCTGAAATAGTTCATCAACCAAATACCTTATTCTCTTTAAGCCAAAGTCTCTGTTTTAGGTGGAGTAAGTAGGAATGTTAAAACTGAAAATAAAGGATTTGGTTTGTTGTTTGCTTTACACATTCCTCCTCCTCTTCTCCTTCTGGCAAGATTTTGTAGAGAAATTTTCTGCTTGCATCACATTCTTTTAATATTGAAGCCATTATGGCTTCACTGTCTTGATAAAGTTTGCGTTGTTGCTTCTCTGCATAGAGCAAAGGAAGCATACTGAGACAGAGTGTTTCTGGATTATGGCAAGTAATTGTGATGTTACTCTTTTACAAAAAAGGAAATTGAGAACTTGCCATGTGTATTTGAAGACGCCTTAGACTCTGTTTAGGAGAACAGTTTCTTTTCTGCACAATATATATAGAAATTTTTTTGCTTCTCTCTTTTCCTAAAGTCTTACTTTAAAAAACTTTTTGCAGACAGCCATTTTTTTGAATAAGCACTGTAGAAGGTGTCTGTGAATATATTCACGCAGCCTCATGGGGGTGTTTTAAAGAGCTGTGATGTGCAGCACATACACAAGGAAATTTAGCTGCTGAAGGGTGTTACGGTGAACATGTGGTGTAGAGACATTTTTAATATGCTTTATGGACCTATGCAGCTGTGTTTGTGGTTACATGGTAGCTTCTGGAAAGTAGCTCCTTGTATTTCCTCTGTCAGCTGAAAAAACTTCAGCTTTATTTTCACTATCTTTGAGGGAAAGAAAACATGGAAATAATGCTAATTCCTTCCTGTTAACTTGTAAAGATAAATACAAAATTACTAAAATGAAAATGTGTGTCATATTCGCTGCATGTTGTCTGTCTCTATCTCCCGATATCTTTTTCCATTTCTGAAATAAGGGCTGGAAGCCCTCAAGCCCATCTTCCTTGATGCTTAAGACAAGGTAATTTCAGGTTCTTCATTACATGCTGGTTTAGAAGGTGAAAGCTCACCTCAGAGCAAAATTTGAAACTGTGTCTTATAAGCATTTCCTAAGAAATGGTCACATGGTTGCACAGAGGTTCTTTTTTCCACATGCTATTCACATGTTTTTTCTGCTATTAATTTGTTTTGACTGTTCAAAATATTACCTATTTTAAGAGTTTAGGTTTTTAGGTTTGGGTTTTGTTTTGTTTTTTCTTAAATCCACCAATAAAATTTCTTTTGCCATTTCAATGTGATAACCTAACACTTAGATTGTAGGTTAGGCATATAAACCTCTATTGGGGTAGTAGTGGATGAATTGCATAGTGTGTTATAGCACTTTCATGTCACTAGAAGGAGCTTAGTATTTTAAAAAAATATTTAATTTTTAATTTCCCCTCTTGCAAAATTAGATGCTTTCAGTTGTGGAAAACATGTATAAATTGAACCTCCAGGTGGTGGTATAAGTCTGTTTTCTCCGGTAGTCAGTATATATGTACAATGGGCCACATACCTCAGTTAAAAAGCTGCTTTAAAATGTTACTATATGAGTAAAGCCTTTCACCACTCCATCAGAAAGCATCCTGTGCTGTAAGGAAGAGAATGTCTGAAACTCTCAATGTTTACACTTGCAAATACACAGTACTGTTTAATTTATTCCACCTACATTTGTTCATTTTTGTATTTGAGTCTGTTTAAATGTGAGGTTGAAAACCTTTTATTTTTAGCGGGGGAAGCCTGAATATGATTTTCATACGTTTTTAACATAAAACATAGAAATGCATTATTACTGCTGCCTTGTAGCGTGCATTACAGCTCCACAGTATTCTGTGCTTTTCTGAGCATACCTAATCCCTGATACAGGACCTTCCCCATAGCCTGTTGCATTACATAGTTCAGGCAGACAGCTGTCATCATTTGGAGTTCTTTCCCTGTCCCTCATGGATATTTGGAAAATCCTTATTATACAGTACACAAGTAACTTATGTACTTGAAGTCTATAGTGACCACAGCAGAAGTCAAGGACAGAGAGACATATTAACGTTAACCTTTCAAATGCCCAGTTGTATAGTGACAATGTATTTGGGACGATAGATCTTGTCCAAGAAATGAGTGTGACTTGGTGTTGGTGAGGGCCACCAAGTTAAACTCCTGCAGTAGCTGTAATGATACAATGTGTGTCTGCCATCAGGAGCCATGTAGAACCCAGGTACCATGTACTCATTTCAGTTTGTGTTATAATCTCATTCTGACAGTGCCATATAGACTGTATTATCTTTTTGTTGTTGTTGTTCCATCCCTCTACCCTCTGAATCAGGGATGATGTGAAGTGGTGGAATTCAGTGGTAGGGATTGATCAGTAAATAGTATGGCACTTGGAAGGTAAGAGTAGATGGGAGAACAGAGTGCCTCTGTTACTGAAAGACACTTGCAGGATTTGATGCCTCTTTACCTTCTAGTCAGTCTGCCCATCTTCTTGCTTTACTGTGTGAAATAACACCTTCTACAATACACATACTGCATAATAATTTCACTGGGACTGAGTACACAGAATATTTGGTTGCAGGAACTGATGAATACATTTTCCTTGCAAAGCAAGTAGTAAATTTCTCAAGCAAGTGATGCTGCAGTGTGAAGTTTTAAATGAAAACATCTTAGCACAGCACATGAGTCACTGGCTTGGGAGGTAGACACTAGAGAGCTTACAAGACAAACAAGAAGACAAAAAAACCCAACCAACCAGCCAACCAAGGGGGAAAAAAAAACAAACCAAAAAACCAGCCAAACAACAAAAAAAAAGTCCAAATCAAAAAAACACACTTGCAACAAAAATCTACTTTATTTTGATGGGGAAAAGGGAAGGCTTTCCGTTTAAAAGGGTTAATGCTTTTAAAGCAAGGTACTGTGAAAGATAAATTGTTTTAATTGCTTGGAGGTATGCAGCATATGTTCATACTTACAGACCTCTTGGACACAACTTACAATGATTTTTATGTGGCAGCAATCCTGTATTATCTCCACTGCAGATATATCTTGTTATCTATTAGGAATGCTTAGGAAAAGTGGAAGACAGAGTGATATTTTCCAGTGAGAATTAGCATAGGAGAGAAGAGATACATAGACTTGCGGATTGTGCAATGACAACTAATGAGCCACATTTTTATTTTTCACCTCTTACTGATATAAGTAATCTTACTGTTATAATACTTGATTGGGGGGGATGGGGAGTGGGAGTGGGGGCTAGGTTAGATGTTAGGAAAAGGTTTTTCACCCAGAAGGCAGTTGAGCAATGGAACAAGATCCCTAGGGAAATGGTCACAGCACCAAGCCTGCCTGAGCTCAAGAGCCATTTGGGTGGTGCTCTCAGGCACATGGTGTGATTCTGGGGCTGCCCTGCACAGGGACAGGAGTTGGACTTGATGATTCTGATGGGTCCCTTCCAACTCGGCAGAGTTCTGTTTATCAGATTGTCATATAAATATACATATTTTTATATATATATAAATATATGTAATGCGATTAATGATGGCAGTGTTAACATAGCTGTTCAGGAGGCAACAAGAATGATAAGGGTAAAGATGTATCAAAGATGAATGAGCTGACATCTTCTAGAACAACGGTGCATTCTCAAAAGCAGTCATCTATGAGAAATCTGATGGTACTGTTGATCCTGCTGCTGCATCTCTGTGTCTTACATATCTCCCTCTCTATTTAAAATGCGGTTTTGAAGTTCCTTCTCTTTTCTCCCAACCACTTTCTCCTCCTGTTAGACTGACTTTTTCAGGAAAAAATCCTTGCTCTCTGTCAAACTTCCATTTCAGCTGCAGAACTGAAAGTGAATAGTAGAACAAGATATTAAACAAGTGGTACTATGGGTATAAAACAGTGGGTAGAGAGGTGATACATAACAAAGTGTTCCAGTAGCTATACCAAAACTGTTCTGTGGACCAGTAAGTCTGCACTGGCACTTTTTAACTTCACCTATGTGCCATTTATCATCTGAAAGGAAAAACTTTATATATTGCAGCTGATTGTTGAATAGAGAGAGACTTCCACTAGTAATTTTCATAGAGTGTAAGTTTCTAGTTTGGTGATACATTTTAGTATATATTTATCCCTAACCATTATTTAATAATG
Organism: Florisuga fusca; assembly: GCA_038090715.1. Classification (NCBI taxonomy): domain Eukaryota; kingdom Metazoa; phylum Chordata; class Aves; order Apodiformes; family Trochilidae; genus Florisuga; species Florisuga fusca. The sequence continues at coordinate 9,301,765 of JAAWXA010000034.1, read as the reverse complement.
AATTTCTGATCTTACAATTCTTAAGTTCTGTGGTAAAAAACCTAACTAAAAAGTTCAGATTTCAGTGCAACTATAAGATTTTTTCATTCTTAGTTCCTTTACCTCAGTAATGTGTAACATTTGCTTTCCTAGCTGAATCATGAATTAAAGCAGCACTGTTCACTTTTAACTCTTTTTCTTGACCATCTTGTTAGGAATAAGTATATTGCAATTCCCAGCTGTATTTCCTTTTTAGCCTAAGCAATTACATCTATGAAGGCTTATCAACAGTCACCCTCTCTGTATGTACTAAGTTTTTCCTCATGGTTATATCTTTATTTAGTTTGGCATTTTTCTTTATTTGTTTTGTAAAATGTTTATTTATGTAAAAAAATCTTTATTTATGTAAAATCTTTGTAAAATTCTTTATTTGCTTTCCTAGTCTAAAGCAGTATTTCCATTAGGAGACAATATTAATGTGTCATAGTCTACTAAAATGGATTATGCACTAGAGGTTTTCTGGACACTTCTGTTACAAAATTGTATGTTTTCTTGGTGGCTCTAGTAAAGATGCAGCTTTTGCTGATGGGTGGTTCCTGTCAGCAAATTGATACAGAATATATAAAAAATGTGCTCCTAGCACAAGATGGTGAGCTAGTGAATTTTGCTTTTTTACAGCTAAGAGCTTAAATGAAGACTGAAGGAGTAATCAGATGAAAATTGCTTACTTATTTTAGCAATGAAGGATGGGCTGTGTATTTCTCCCTCACCTTAACCCCCTAATTATAGAAATAGCTTAGCATCCTTCTGATTTTTATTTATCTTTTGTACTCGTCTCCAGTGCTCATTCTGCTAATTTTGGGAAGACATGTAGTATTGAATGATGTTGGTTAAAGCAAGATGAGGTAACAATGTGTGGTAGATTTTGATAATGCTTTTGAAAATACTGATGAGTTCCTGGTAAGTGTTTATGCTAAGATCTGAACATGTAATTCTGTTTCTTATTTGTGCCTTAAGCTATTAATTAAGCTATTTTCCTCCCTCTGATTGGTCACCAGTTTGTTAGAGTATCTTACAAGTTGTTCTATAAGCCCTTTGAAATCTGTTGTATGTAACTTACATATTCACAAGCAACATCTGTATGCATACTTTCCATACTTAGATAATTCTATCAGTTAAAATGCCATAATTGGGAATCTTCTTGAGCTGTTCTTGAGTTTGGTGTCTAAGTATCATAGTTGCATGTTTATTAGTTTTATGTTTTAAACGGTATTTGAACAACTTTATCAGATGATGAAAGTAGGCCTTGGTGTTATAAAACCTAGAAGGTCAATCGGTGCCTCTTGAATAGTTTGACCACTGTGCATCCCTTGTTCTGATAATTTTCATTTTACTGTTTGTTCTTTGATCTTTAGTTGTTTCAGACCAGTCAGGTGAATGCCACCAAATCTTTGTCATTCATCACACTGCTGGAAGTAGCTCCTATAGTTTAGATAAAGTCCTGAATTTGACAATAAAATATGAGAAGAAGTGGGAAACTATCTTACAGTTATTGTCAAGACTCTAATGATGGTGTAAAATTCAGATAGTCATCTGATAGTCTCCCTGTTATCTGGAGTTTGTTTTGGTTTCCTGATACTTCTTTATAGGACTTAGCAGTGCTATGGTTAGCTAAAGATTAAGTGTTTTTATATGTTTTATATTATTCGTAGAATTGGGATTTAATTTTACCTGACTGCCTGCCTCTCCTTCATCACCAGTTTCTATTACAAGGTCTTACACGTAATTCTAGATAATAATTGCAATTTGTTGTACACTCAAAAGCTCTATGTGTAGTAGTACTCACCATGTTTATGAAACTACTGGATTAAAAGAGGAACAGGTATCAGCTGAGACCTTCTTCGGGGAACTGGAAGAATCCTCACATTTGCAGGCACTGATCTTCGCAGGTCCTGGTCCTTGCAGGGAACACCACAGTAGGGCACAAATAATTCAGGAGGTTTATGGAGTTTATTATGATAGCCAGACACTAGTGAATGAGTGGCTGACCAGGAAGGTGCTATGCTGTACCTCATCCTTACAAATAAGGAAGAACTGGTTGGGGAGACAGGCTAGGACAGTTTTGGCTGTAGCAATATGAGATGGTGGAATTCAGGACCCTAAGAGGAGGGAGCCAGGAAAATGGCAGTATCTTAATCATAGACTTAAGAATAGCAGGCTTTGACCTGTACAGAGATCTGCTTGGAAAAATCTTTTAGGATACAGCTCTGGAGAGAAAAAGGATTGTGAAAAGCTGGTTAATTTTTTAAAGATTGCCTTCTGCTAGCTCAAAAATGGTCCATCCTGACATGGAGGAAGTGAAGTTTGCATGAGGTCTATGTGGAGGACCAAGGAGCTGCTGACAAAACTCAAATGCAAAAAGGAAATGTCCAGTATCAAGAGCATGCAGGGCTGTCTGAGCATGCAGGGGTGGAGTTAAAGAAGACACACCCCATCTGGAGCTGTGTGCTATGAAGATGTGATGGGTAAGAAGATTTTCTAGAGCTACCTCAGCTGAAAAATGAAAACAAGGAAAAATAAGGACCCACTCTGAATAGGAATAGGGACCTGGTGACAAAGGACATGAAAAATGGTGAAGTATTCCTTATTTTCTTCTACTTGGTCTTAAGTAATAAGATTGGACTGCAGGAACCCCACATACCGAGGCCAGTGGGAAAGTCCAAACCAATGAAGTCTTACCATTTGTAGATGAGGATCATGCTGAAGAACTTTTAAATAAACTAGGCAAGCATAAGTCTATGGGACATGGTGTGATGCATCTGTGAGTAGTGAGGGAGCTGGGCAGTGTCACTGGGAGACCACTTAATACTCTTTGAAAGGCCTTGTTGACTGGAGGAAGCACTAAAGAACTGAAAGGCAGCAGATCATAGAAACATAGAATTGTAGAATGGTTAGGGTTGGAAGGTACCTTAAATATCATACAGTTCCAACCACCCTGCTATGGGGGGTACACATCCCAGGTTGCTCAAAGCCTCATCCAACTTGGCCTTGAACACTTTTAGTGATGCAGCCGTCACAGCTTTGCTGGGCAATCTGTACCAGTGTACCACCACCCTCATAATGAAGAATTTCCTCATAATGTCTAACCTAAATCTACCTTCTTCCAGTTTTAAGCCATTCCACCTTGTCTTCTCTCTGAATACGCTTGTAAAAAGTCCCTCCCCAGCTTTCTTGTCGCCCTTTCAGGTACCAGAAAGCTGCTGTAAGAGTTTCCTGGAGCCTTCTCTTCTCCAGGCTGAACAACCCTGAGTCTCTCAGCCTGTCAATGTAGGGGAGGTGCTTCGACCCTCTGATTATCTTTGTGGCCTTCTTCTGGACTTGCTCCAACAGCTCCACGTCATTCCAGGACTGGGGCCTCCAGAACTGTTCACAGTACTCCAGGTAGGGTGTCACTAGAGTGGAGTAGAGGTGGAGAATCACTTCCCTTGACCTGCTGGTCACGCTTCTTTTGATGCAGCCTAGGATACAGTTGGCTTTCCCATATGGATACATCCCACATGGATGTCTATATGGATTTTTTACACAGGCTTTCCCACGTTGATATGTCACCCGTACCTTCAAGGAAGCGCAAGAGGGAGGAATCTGTAAAATTAAAACCCAGTCAACCTTAGCTTCATCCCTGGGAAGGTGATTTAGCAACTAATCCTGCAAATAACTTTCAAACATATGAAGGACAGAAAGGTGATCAGGAGTAATCAGCATAGATTTATAGAGGGAAGATCATGCTTAATAATCCCAGTTAATTTCTCTGATGACATGACTATCAGTGCAGGTGAGGACATGTTCATTCTTTACTTGAGTAAGACTTTCAACACTGTGTCCCATAACGTCTTTGGCAGACAGGTCAATGAAGTACAGACTAAATGAGCAGACATTGTGGTGGATCAGAAACTACTGGACGTGAAGCATTGTGAACAGTGGCATAAAGTACAGCTTTCCAGTCATCAGCCCAGTCATCAATAGTGTACTCCAGGGGCTGACACAGGCCAGTGCTGTTTAGCATCTTAATTAATGACCTGAATGATGGGACTTGGTGTACTCAGCCATTTTGCAAACCAAAAGGGGAGGAAAGGTTGATGCACCAAATCAGTGTGTACAGGAAATTCAGAGGGACCTCATGTGCTGGATAACTAGGCTATCAAAATCAATCAGTTCAACAAAGGGAGGTGCCAGGTTCTGCACCTGAGAATGAATAACGTCATGTAACAGCAGATGCTGAGGGCCAGCCAGCTGAAAAGCGTGTTGGCAGAAAAGGGCCTGGGAAGCTTGGTGGATGGAGTTGAACATGAGTCAGTTATGTTCAGTGTGGCAAATAAAGGCAACCAATATGCTGTGCTTCATTAAGAAAGGTCTTGTCAAAAGTTCAGGGTGGAGATGATTCTTCTGATGTGCTCATCAGTGGTGAGACACCTCTGGAGTGCTGGTTTAAGTCCTGGCCTCCCCAGCACAAGGCAGACATATACATACTCAGTTTAATGGGGTGCCATAAAGATTGTTAGGAAATTGGAACATCTGCTTTGAGGAGAATCTGAAAGAGCTGGGACTGTTCAGCCAGAGGCAAAGACTGTTAGCGTGAACCTTTCCAGTTTCCTCAAACTATTGTCTCTGATGTATTTCCATCTAGAATTTATTCTTGTAGGATAAGACATATCATCATTCTTCATCTTGAGAGAATTTACTCACTTGCAGAGTCCTGCTTGAAGACTGAATTGAATTGAGGGAAGCCAAGTGGTCATTACAAGCAGCCTTATATATTTCTACAACAGTTGCAGGGGCTTTGACCATTGCTTTGAAATCATCTTTATCCAGTAGTGCACCTTACAGGAAATGGTTCTGCTTACTGGAACTCCTTATTTCTCTTACCACTCATAGCAAAGTTGTGGGTATTGAAGTTAAGATTTTATCCTTATTATAATTTTGTGTTTCCAGACTGTATTGCACCTTCTCAAAAAAGAAGTGATAGGCATGTGCAACAGAAGTAGCAGATAAAGTAGTTAGCTTTGATTAGATAGTGATTGATAACATCTTGTAATGGTAATGTTAAGTTTTAGTCTCAGCTTTGTAGTGCAACATGTACTGGTCAGGGCACTTTATCAGTAAAAATCTGCCAGTGTATTACACGGAAGTTCAACAGAACAGAAGGTTTGTATCTAAAACATAGTAATGCAGACTGGCAATTTAGGATAGCCCAGAGCTATTTTATTAGTTTTCTCCAATTAGAAAGTGCATAGAATCAAAGAGTAATTTGCATTAGAATGATCTTAAAGATCATCCAGATCTAACCACCTCGTCATGGGCAGGGATACCCCTGACTAGGCCAGACTGCTCAAAGTCTGATCCAGCCTGGCCTTGAACACTTCCAGGGAGTTGACATCCACAGCTTCTCTGGGCAACCTGTTCCCATGTCTCAACATTCTTACACTAAAGAATTTCTTTCTAATATCTAACCTAAATCTACTCTCCTCCAGCTTAAAAGAAACCCAGCTCTCTTAGCCTGTTTTCACAGGAGGGGTGCTCCACCCTCTGATTATCTTTGAGACTCTTCTCTGGTCTTCCTTCAACAGCTCTATGTCTCTCTGACATTGGGGGGTCATGAACTGGACACAGTACTTCAGATGAGGTCTTACGAGGGTGAAGGAGAGGGGCAGAATCACCTCCCTTACCCTGCTGGCCACACTTCTTTTGATGCAGCCCAGGATATAGTTGGTGTTCTGGGATACAAATGCATGTCACCAGCTCATGTTGAACTTCTCATCAACCAACCCTCCAAAGTGCTTCTCCCTAGGATTGTTCTTAGTCCATTCTCTGCCCAAACTGTATTTGTGCTTTGAGTTGCCCCCACCTACGTGCAGGACCTTGCACTTGGGCTTTTTGAACTTGGTGCATGGGATACCTTTCGAGCCTGTCAGGGCCCCCCTGGGCGGACTCCCTTCCCTCCAGTGAGTCAGTCACAGCACACAGCTTGGTGTCATCAGCAAACTTGTGAAGGTGCACTCAGTTCCTCTGTCACTGAAAAAGATTCTCAGTACCCATTGCTGTGCTACACCAGTTGTCACTGATCTCCACTTGGGTATTGAGCTGTTCTAGTGACACAACTCTTTTAGTGCCACCATCCTGCCAATTCCACTGAGTGATCAAGTTCCTGTCTCTCAAATTTAGAGACTGGGATGTTGTGCAGGACAGTGCCACATGCTCTATGCAGTTCCAGGAAGATAACATCAGCTGCTCTTCCCTTATCCACCAACTCTGTAACCTGTTCATAGAAAGCCACCAAATGGCTTAGCTGGTTGGAAATGTAGTCTTTGGAGATGATGATACTTATTTCCAATCCTGCTTGAGTAACTGTAGTTGTTATACTAAACTACAGACAGCTGCAGTCTGACTGTGGAATTAGAAAAGTAAGTTTCTTGTGTCCAGTGTTTCCAATGCATCCACTTCATCTGGCTGCAGAGAGCTTATTTAACCAAAGGTCTCTGTATTCATCAAAGCAAGAATAGGAAGGAAGCCTGTGGCATATACTGAATACTGGCACTTAGAGCTGAAAACTGAATCTTTTCCAGTTCCCTGAATCTGTGAAGAGGAATAGTGAAGAGTTTGTTGCATCCGATAATCACCTAGGAAAAAATGTCTCTGTCATTAAGGATATTTTTAATTTTGTTCAAAAAGACCATTCCAGTTCAAGATGTTGAGATATCCATTTATTTTGGCAAGATGCATTAAAAAGTCTCTGATAGCTTGTGTTGGTTTTGGGGTTTTTTGTTTATTTTTCTTACTGTAAAAGGGTTTTTTCTTAAAAAAAATACAATTCAGTGTGCATATTAGCTCCTTTCAAGCAAGTAACTTAGTTTCTCCCTTCCATCAAAGCAAAACATGAATAGGATTAAAAGCCCAAAATGAAAACTGCAACATGAAATAGCTTTAGAAAACTAGCAAATTTAAGTGTAGATTTAGTTATTTGCAGAATTCAGTGCAATTTCTGCATTACCAGTGCCTTTGTACCTTGTGATTACTGGATGTCCTTTCAGTGTGTGGTTGTAATTGATTGTAAATTACTTGATCTAAAGAAGTTTGTGTGGTAAATTTCAGGAAGAGTTTTTTCATTTTCACTGCCAATGTTAAGGCTAGAGGTTTTAAGCATGACTTCATTTGGGGCCTTTGTAATCTCAAAGTCCCACCACTTTTCTTTAAAATGAAAATAGAGAAAATGCCTACTTTTAGAGGAGTTGAAAAAGCAAAGTATTCTGCAACTGTTGAAAAAACATTGTTAATAAAATGCTACTCCATTGATAGTTTACACTTCTATCTTTGGAACAGGGAACCTCAGATTTTGGGAAATACTTTCTTCCTCAGATTAATAAAATGTGTTGTCTAAATGGTTGAATTTTCTAGGATTTATTTTGTTGTGGACCAAACTAAGTAGATATATGCCAAGTATAATAAATATTATTGCTAAATAAAATAAAATAGGTAGGTAGTTTGAGTGTCTGAATATTATTTATTCCCTCTCCACTGATCTTGGTGTCCCTTCTTGGGCAGGAGGCTGAATAAGATAACCTCCAGAGGTCACTTCCAGTGAAAAAACCAGTTTGAAGTCTCTTATGCAAGTAATTTATTTATTAGGCACAAACTTTTTAAAATTACTTTTGCTTTCATGTTCAGTCATTGCAAGCAGTGTGTTTCTGCAAAATATTAGTAAATTAATTAAAGTGTTAAATGGCATTGATTATTTTGGGGGGTGGTTTTTTTGTCTTTTAAATGTCAGCATGCTTTCCTTTAGAGAGATTATATCATACCTGCATGTTGCATAAGCAATATAAACTACTTCTTGGAAAATGAACCAAACAGAAGAAATTCTGGGTAATAAGTGCTATAAAATTACAAAAAGTACTTGCATTACCAGCAGTTGTGCAGGTGTGTAGATTAGGACAGTACAACCAAAGCTCTCTCTGTGTTTCTGCAATAGTTGCTAAAAATACTGATATATATAATAATTTTCTTCCTAACGATCATGGCACTTGTTTGTCTGTAAATCCCTTAGTTTGACAATTTTGGAAAGCAACATTTGGAAAATATAGCTAATTTTAGCTATATTTTACTGGGACTGGAAGTTGCAAGATGGTTTGATTTCTGAAAATTGTTGGATAGAGATACTTCTGTCCCCATTGAGAAAGAGGCTCCAGTATGTGCTCTGCCCCGTCCAGCAGCTGAGGGGTGTGGGAGTGAATGGTGTGAGGGGAGGAGATGGGGTTTGTTAAGGAGGGCTGTGGAGAGCCTTAGGACAGAGGAATTGCACTGTTGTGAGGGGATGAAGGGAATCAGCTCACCAGTCCAGAAGTAAAGTTTCTTAACTGCTTGCAGTGCTGTTCAGTGTTTCTCTTAAATGTACATGGAGCTTACATTGAAAATCAGGCAACAAGATTGTAATAATACATCTTGATTAATAATAAGTAATTATTATTGAATTAGTAGGACAATTTTGATTCCAATGTAAAAACACTGTGAGGTGCTTTTGTGATGCAACATACTAAATCCATTTATCTAAAATTTTGCATTGACATTTATTGTAGACCTCTAAAGAAATGGTGTATTTTTTTCTTCTGTTTTCTCTGCGTGCATTAAAGATGCTTTGAGGGATTTTGATTGTTTTTCAGATACAAAAAGAGGTGAAAATTACACAACTGGATGACTTGTGCAAAATCAGTAGCTTCCTCAACAAGCTTATTTCTTCTCAGTTTTGTTTTACAAAGGTTATGTATCAGAGAGTTGAGGGTCAGAAATACTCCTGAATTAAATCGGTTTTAGTTCAGTGTTTAGTCAGTAAGTTTTTAGGTTGGTTAAGATCCAACCTAATCAAGGAGCAAAGGCCATTAAAATAAAGTAAAAGGCAATAGACAACTGGTGTTAGAAAAAGGCATCACTGATACCAGCTAACATAAGTGAGACATTCAATAAAAAGTTAAAAAACCCAAGATGTTACTTCCTCTCTCATACCTGTCACTACTACTTTAACAAAGATACGTTGGAACCTGAAGTGTTCTGTATGTGACAGAGCTGACTAACCCTTTTGATTTCCCTTGCTCTTCTACACACCTCTTAGCTATCTTCTTTCAATGAAATGAATTATGTATAGTATTAGTTGCTGCATGTGTGCCTGGGCAAGTAAAAGGGCTGTGCTCCCCAAAGAGAGCAAAATTACAGATGTATTTTCTCTGTTGCAATAGAAGTTGCATTTGGAATATGTAGTGCGCATGGGACATAAATGCATGAACTATTGAAGTCGCTTATCATTTTCTATGTCTGAATTTCTGATGTGTGCTTCCAAGCACACATGATGACTGCTGCCAAACTAGTTACATTTTTTGAATTTTACTTTTTCATATGCTTCTGCAGAACAAATAATTTGGTAGCTCCAGTAGTGTTAGGATCATACAGTCACAGAAAGTTAGGGGTCCGAAGAGACCCCTAGAGCTCATCGAGTCCAACCCCCCTGCCAGAGTAGGGTCACCTAGAGCAGGTCACACGGGAACACATCCAGGAGGGATTTGAATGTCTCCAGGGAAGGAGACTCCACAACCTCCCTGGGCAGCCTGTGCCAGTGCTCTGTCACCCTCACAGTGAAAAAATTCTTCCTTATATTTATATGGAACCGCCTATGCCCCATTTTATAACCGTTGCCCCTTGTCCTATTATTAGTCACTCCTGAGAAAAGCTTGACTCCATCCTTCTGGCACTTGCCCCTTACATATTTATAAATATTAATGAGGTCAGCCCTCATTCTCCTCTTCCCCAAGCTGAAGAGCCCCAGCTCCCTCAGTCTTTCCTCATCAGGGAGATGTTCCACTCCCTTAATCATCTTGGTCACTCTGCACTGGACTCTTTCAAGCAGTTCCCAGTTCTTATGGAACTGAGGGGCCCAGAACTGGACACAATATTCCAGATGCAGCCTCATCAGGGCAGAGCAGAGGGGGAGGAGAACCTCTCTCCCTGCTAGCCACAGCCCTTCTAATACACCCTAGAATGCCACTGGCTTTCCTGGCCACCAGGGCACATTGTTGGCTCATGGTCATCCTTCCATCCACCAGCACCCCCAGGTCCCTTTCCCCCATGCTGCTCTCCAACAGCTCAGTCCCCAGCCTCTTCTAGTAGCTGGGATTGTTCTTTCCCAGGAGCTTTGACATGAAAGGAGAATCTCATAATTGCTTAATAAGATGGAAAAAGAGTTGTAATAAACTCCCTGAATAACTGGGTTCTTACTCACAGAAGTTTTAGCTGCTTTATTTTGCAAAACTACCAAACATAATTACCCTGCTAAAGTATTTCACATGTATTTTATACAGGTTAACGTTTTAAAATATACCAGTACTTTGGTTTAGATTTTGATACCTTATCAGTAGGGCTTGTATCTCTTTTCTAATGAGAAGGAGCCAGTAGTATCTTATTTTGCAACCAGGAGCAAAATTTGTGTTCCATTCACTTGAATTTAATCCCCTTGTTTTAAGAAGACAACTCAGCTGCCTAGCAGTAACGCTCCTTAAACAGGTTCCGTTCTGCATTGGTTCTCCAACGAAGTATCAGGAAATACACTTCACCATAGAACAGTATTCTCAGTTATTTATATAGTCCTCTTGAGGCTTTGGGTGTTTTTCATTAAAATCGGTGATTTTGAGATTTTTCTCTTTTGCTGAAATGAGCTACTCTCACAAAAAAGTATAATTTGTAAATATTTGTGTCAGTTTATGTTGCCTGGAAGGAAAGGTTTTGACTTGGTGCTTAAATGTCTTGTTTGTCTTATTTGTGTACAAAGAACTTGATGTAGGGTCATTTTAAAGAGTTCTTTGTGCTAAGGCATGGAAATTAAATAGTTGAGAAGCTATTTTTAAGTGCAGAACACTGTTTATAAGGGCTTTTTAATTTTTGTATATGTTAAAATGAATAAAAAGAAAACATTTGTTGTGCTTGGATGAAGGAAATAGCTGTAACAGAAAAAGGTCCCAGTGCTGTTGGTGAGCTTTTCTTTCTTTTTAGGAAACTTCGTTCTAATTATTTTCCCCCCTTTTGTTATTGCAACATAGCAAGAAAAGTCAGGGTTTCCTACTAGGTGTTCAGGTAACGTACATCAGGGAAGATGTGTACTACCACAGGCATCTGCTCTCTGCAGGTTTTGGGGTTTTTTTGGTTTTGTTTTGTGTTTTGGTTTGGTTTTGGGTTTTTTTGCTGGTGGTCCCATTGTGCCAGTTCCCCTCCTTTTCTTGCCTGGGAAGAATTACAAGCGCAAAGCACAGTTACACTTTATGTTAATTTACCATGATAGAAATCTGTGAGCTTCTGCATTATGGGGCATCTCTCCTTGAATCTGCAGACCTCTCCAGCTGTGAATGCTTCTACCACCTTTACTGAGGTTTCTCTTGTCATTTACTGTGGTGTCACTGCCGTATGGGCAGCAGAGGCATTAGTGTCATTGTTACCAGCAGAGACCAAGGGAAGGTGACAGTAGCCACAGAAGTAGAATCTCCAGAGTTTTCTTCTAAAGGTTGCTTTACATTCAGAAGCAATTTACAATTGGCCAACTACAGGACTTTATACTGAGGTTTCTTTTGTTACCCTGATTGTAGTTGGTAGTGATTTGAGCACCTGCTGTTGGAATGTCTTTAGAAAAACACATTATGCTCGTACTGGTTTAGAAATTGTATAGTATGTTTTAATTTCTCCCTTGCTTTGTCAGTATCACTGTTTCTGCTGGCTGGTCACTTTATGAACCAAACATACAGATTTCACCAGAACACCATATTCACTCCTGTATCTTCAAACATTTTTTTTTTGTAGCCAGTTTTGCAGGTGGTAAGACTATTCTGCATCTTGTTATTAATGAGTCTTCTGGATTTCTGACACCACCCCCATCCCCTTTTCTCTTCACCTTCCAACCCATGCTGCCACTCCCCCACCCCGGCCCTTCAGTTGTTCCAAGTCAGGTTCACACCAAATGGCTTCATAGATTCTTGCGTTGCTATTTTAACCTTAGACAGCTGCATCAGTGATTAGTTACAGTTCAGTTCCAAAACTGACTTTTTCTGAGACTGAATTACTGTTAAGATGCTTTATATTGTGCATCTATGTGCTTTCCCCCTCTGGCCCCCAGGTACTTAAGTGTTGGGCTGTTTTGACAGCTGTGTTTCCTTCCTTGGGGTTGGACAAGTGTCATTGGATCAAACTGTAGCTCTGGTAGGGGAGCCAGAAGTCTGCCCTCTTGTGGGTAAATCTGTAGGAGGTACCTCAGTCATGGCATCTCATTTGAAGGAAAAATAGAGGATATTAAGTCATTCTCTTTCTCCCTTTCTCCTTCATTCTTTCAGTGGTTTTTGGTTTGTTTGTTTGTTTGTTTTGTTCGTTGTTTTTTGTTTGGGTTTGGGGGTTTTTTTTGTGTGTGTGTGTGTGTGTTAAGGACAATTTATGGCCTTATAACTAGTTGAAATTAATAACTAGCAAGCTGCTTATGGGAAAAAAAAGTAGCTAATTGATAAAATCTGTAAATTTAAAGCACAGCCTCTTAAATTTCTCGTAGCATGTTTGTTTATTTAAAATAAAATTAAAAGTCTACTCCTCACCTAAATTACGAAGTATCTAATGCAGGGGTTATACGGGGATACTTTTGAATGTGCAGTTACATAAGTCAACTCTGATCGTGGTGCTATGGTTAACTCAATTTGATGCTAGTCAGCATACAAGAAATGAAATCCACTTTTTCAAGTATTTTCATTCTAAACAAAAATTTCATGGTATAAATAAAAGATAACTGTATTTAAGGTACTTATTTAATGGAATGCCTTTTAAAAAGAAAACTAAAGATACCTAATACTATAGCTCTTCTTTAAAATTTAATTTAATCTACCTGATTTTGCCTTTAATCTCCTCCAATATGTATTAGGCTATTAATACATAATTTATTTCTAAAATCCAAGTATATAAGAATGTAAGTGTTAAAGAATAGCCTTCTAACAAGCATACATATGAAATTTCTCAATCTTGAGTTTGGTTACTGATCTTTGCATTAGTACTGAGCCTGTGTACTACTGCATAAAACGGGATTTTTCCCTTTCTTTTTTTTCACGCAGTTCGCATGCATGCACAAAGCTAAGCTGTAGAAGAACTGCAATTTTTGTTAAGGAGACAACAATATTTTTCAACCACAAGGAATGTTTCATAAATGGCAGAGTGTGGTAACCAGCAGTCAGAGTCTTTTGTCATTTCATTGATAATCAGATGATGCAATATCTGAAAAACTATGATCATGGTTTATTTCTTTTTTGTTTGGGGTTTTTGTTTGGTTTTGGCTTTGGGTTGGGTGGGTTGTTTCCATTCCTGGTTGCAATCTCTCTCCACTGTGCAAGCACTACCTCTTCACTTGAAATTGTTCACAGCTTGCTTATATCTTCTCTTTCTCCCCTTAGTTTTACACATGGTTGTCCATTTTTTTAAAGGGATTTTTTTGTTTTCCTGTTAGTTTTCCACTCTGCCTTTAATCCAGTAGTACTGTGAGAAATGCAGAATATATAGAGAAGTAAGTTCTAGAGAGGATCCACATGACACTGCCCTACCCTTGTGCCAGTCAGTCAGTTTTCCAGGTCCGTCTTATGGATTGTTTCACCAACTACATTTTTAATTTCTACTTTAAAAAAAAGAAACAAAACAAACAAACTAACAAACAAAACCCCCAACAAAACCCACACCACAAAAACCCACAACATTCTACACTTCAAATGTGTACATGTTACTGATAACAAACTTTTAATATTACTTTGCTTGCAATCTTGTCTTTGCTGTATTATTGTGTATTATAATAGCTTTCTCATATATTATTGTCAATATATGCTGCCATTTCATTGTTTTCCTTTCACTGAGGGGTTCTTTGTATCACTTCCTTTGTGCACTGTAGTTTTTTTTTCTCTCTGAAATGTCTTCTATGATAGCTGCTGAGTCTTACAAAGAAGCAAGAGCATAAATACTGAATATACTGAATATGTAAGACCTCCTTTGCCTATATATAAATTTGGTTTCTAGTTGTTAGAACTGCTACACTACACTTTGATGTGCTGTTTGCAAGCTTTAAAATGCAGCAGTTCTTTGATTCCCTTAATTCAACCAGTGTAAATAACTCCTTTTTTCAGTCTAGAGGTAGAAATGCTGTACTACTGGTAATAGCTAATGTACAAAGCTGATAATGTAAAATTTTCTTTATATTAAAAAATGTTGATTCTTTGTGACTGATTTTGTGATGCCTACAATGTAGTGCTTTTAACTCCTGTTATAGTTGGGAAATGTAAAAAGCCCACAACACAACAAAATTTGTCAGTCAAGCCATTGTTGTGTACTGTTCTGATGTTTTTGTTCTGATGTTTTTGCTGTTCTGGTGTTGTTTAAAAGAACTTCTCTCATCTTGAACTAATTTCTTCCCCCTCACTGCTCAGTAATTTAAATTCCTTAAATGAGTTAGGTGTCAGTATTCTTACTGTGATGTCAGCGTTCTTACTGACATCAAATTCAAGCTCTAGTTTCATTGGACCTTGGTTCTGGAAATGACTCACACCTTGTTTGCCAGTTGTTTAAGAGATGAAATTTTGCTCTCTATAAAACAGGTGTAATATTTTGATCCTACGTGGTATCTCCATTCTGTGTTTATTGTATAAACTAATCCCAATACTTAATCCCATCAGTCTCTTCGCCTGTTGTTTACTCTCATCAGTTTATTCACATCATCATACTTCAAAAAACTTCTCAGTGTAAGAGGCATTTGGTGCAGGCAACCATGTCCTGTCTGTTCTGTAACATCTGTATGATCCATCTTCAGAAAAATGGTGTTACTTCAAAGAAACAGTGTCACTGATCTCCTCTGCTATTTCTGATTGAAAGGCTGTTCCAGAAGGTGGCAGTTCTGATGGTGAGAGGCTCTGTTCTGATTTTCTTCTTGCTTGTATTCATGCCACCATTTGTTCTTGCTTTAGAATTGCCTGATGGCATTCTTCTTTGTAATCTTCTTTGACTGCCTTAGAGAGCATCCAGATCCCCTCTTGACCTTTGTTTTGTTAGCTAAACAGACCAGCCCCTTCTGCTCTCCTGTTACAAAGAAAGTTTACTCTTCCCCTGGCCATTCAAACTCACGGCATTTGCTTCACTCAGGTCAGAATCTTGACAGTTTGGATTTTTTATCGTGTATCTGTGGAGGTTTCTAATTTGAGTGTCTGATTTTGGAACAATTGTTTCTGTTTATTATAATTATTGTATAATTATTGTGTCAGTAATAGCTAGAGGGAACTTGCATTAGTACTGACTGCCCCTGATGTTTACAGCTTTGCCAGGTGACCAGGAAGGGAAAGTTAACAGGTTGTTGTTTTTTTTTTTTCTTTTCTCACCATTTCTGTGTTACATACAGGATTTCCAATAGTACTGGTGACATGGCCTGTGTCAGCTTTGATGCAGTTTCAGTCGAGGGAAAAGAGATAATTAAGTATGACCTTTTTATGTGTGGAAATTGTTCTCTGATTACTTTATTTAGTGGCTTCTCAGTGACAAAATCTGAAAGTCCTTCCTCCTGTGAGTCTGCTGTTTCAGAACCATTGTGAGGAATAGATTGTTTGGTTTGGGGATTTTTGGTTGTTTTGCTCTTTGGTTTGGTGGGGAGGGGATTTGGGTGCTTGGGTTTTGTTTAATTTTTATTGTTGTTTGAAGGGTGTTTTTTGTTTGTTTTCAATTAACAATTTTTTTTGTGGAACTAGGAAATCACTGAAATTGTGTGCATATTGATATTTTTTGGGGGTAAAGAACCTCAAGTGTGGATTGTGTTTGAAACTGCATTGAGTGAAGGCTGTTTTTTGGTGGTTTTTTTTTATTGTATTACCTTAATCTAAACACCACAATCCACTCAGCACATCTGTCTGTAGCCATTTCCTCAATTACATTTCTGTACTTGTAAAATAATATACTTTGAACAAACGCTACTTAGTGGTGAGAGCCAGACTGTGTCAGGTGCATCAAAGAAGTCAACTTATTGCTCTGTGTTGGTGTTTTTTTGGTTTATCTTTTTTTTATATATACAGTTGTGTGTAGATAAGAAAACTCTTGAAATGTTAACTCCAATGGTTCATGAAAACTTTGACCAGAAAGAAGTCTCAGAACGTTTTGTTTCCTTGTCTTGCTTGGAATCTAGAAGTATTTCTTAGCAGTGGTATGCTGTATGTTGCCACTGAGGTGGCATAAGAAAGAATCAGGTGTTTTCTAGGGTTTGGTTTGTATGTATTGTACATGTAATTCTCAAAAATGTTGGTTTGTGAAAGAAGTGTAAGCAAATTGTGATTTCAGTGTCTTCAGTGGATAACATAAATGATTACAGAAGAAGTCTTGTTTACTTTTAATCAAACTGTGAACACAGGTGCCTGTCTATAATAGGCAAAAGAATATATAAAAATTCCTTTCTATTAATTGCTTTTGTTTATCTTCAGAAAATATAATGTTCAATTTTTGTCTTTTCAGAAGTATAATAGTGAATTGTAATGTGTGATCTTAGTAAATTTTTGTTGTTTTGGCTCAGCAGTTGAAATTATTATGATGAAATATGGGGTGTGTTTGTTGTTTTGCTGTTTGTTTTGTTTTGTTTTTTAAGTAGTGTGATCTACATTACAGTTGGGATCTCTATAATTATTAAACCTAAGGGAAAAAAATCCATTTTGTTCAACAGCTGAATATAAACTATGCCTTTACAGGAAATAAACAAGCTGGTTCAGTGGTGACCAAGGTTTTCTCTTGGTGGAGTCAGCAGAACAGTTTCTGGTAGTAGATTGACCAGACAGTGTTTAATATTAAGGAGATATTTTCAGATAAACTTTGAAATACTACATTTAAAATATATTAAGATTCTGTATTTGGCATTTTCTTTACTACTTTATTTATACATCTGCAGATTATTTCTTTTTATTTTATGAGACTTTTCTCTGAAAAAATCTGCAACACTGGGAAGTGAATATAGTAGTTAATTATTAAACTTCTACATTTAGCTATCCACTTTTCTTTTTTTGCCAATTTTTGAGTTGGTATTGTATAACTTGAGTAAATTTTCCAAATTGAGTAAATTTTTGGTGTGCAGCTGAGGATATGGTCTATGTTTCTTTTATGCTACTGAATATAAAAATTCTAAAAAACCTGATAATTTCATTCTGGTTTGTTCATTTTGGTGGGGGTTTTTTTGTGTTTTTTTTTCAGTGCTTGGGAGATGGGAAGTAATGATAGCTGGCACTTGAACTAAAATATCTGTGAAGGCAATACTATCCCAGAACTTCAGGATGAATGGGGATATGCCTCATGTGCCCATCACTACTCTTGCAGGGATTGCTAGTCTTACAGACCGTAAGTACTCTTTCTTGACTTTGCTTTTCTTTTGCTTGCTCTTTATTAGATACCTACATTTTCAAAATACCAACAGTAGCTTGATTTTAAAAATTCTTTAAGGTAATTCTCTTAAAAATCTGATTTGACATTAAAAATACAAAATTTTTCATCCACTTTTTTTTTAAATCTGTTCATATAAAACATGGTAATTTAAACAAGAAATAAAATGAAATACCCTTATCCTGCAACAAAATACGGGAATTCATCATTTGTTTTGATCATCATTCAGTAGCATATATGGGTACCCCACAAATAAAGAAAAATCTGCATAGCATAAAATAGTAAAACATACATCTAATCATATTCATGTGGCTGAGAGAAGCAGGAGAGGGAGATTAGTTCTGAACATGACCAAAAAAGTTGCTCCAGTTTTAGGTTCAAAGAGTGGTTGTTAAAATGGGTATAAGCAGTAGGACCTATGAGTCTTTTCTCTTAGCTGTTCACCATACAGAAGGGTACAGACAAGGTGTGTGTCACCACAAAGACAAAATGCATTAAGGAAAAAGGACTACTTACCGTCCAAGCTGATACTGGTTATAATGTGACCAAAAATAACTTTCTAGTGAAAACTAAGAGGGGATTTATCACTACTGTAATGAGGTCTTGGAACAACTATTATAAAAGAGCAGCTGGGACAAAGATGCTTGTTATTTATAAAGCGTAAGAGAGTTTATAGCTCAGTTGTCCTTCTGAAGATAATTAGTCTCAGTGACCCGGGTACTTCCTCTGAACTCTTGTTTTTAGTATTATACTGTTGAAATATGGAGATCTTTCAAGAGACACTGAAAATATATATGCAGCAATTGAATTTAATTGCCTATAGTAATATCAGCAGGTGATTTTATGATGATGAAAACTATTTTCTTTTTTTAAAAAAAAATTATATAAAAACAAACAAACAAACAAAAAACATTCAAGGACAAAAACACACTCATGTCTTCCTGATATTTGGAAATATCAAATTGAGAGATACACATATATACACATCTAAATGCATAAGTTTAAGTGCTAATGCAAGAGCTTCTTCAACTGAACTACTTCTGGTGGGATTAACCCTTATGTTAGGTGCATTTTCTTCGTTTCATGTGGTATTTACTTAATGTTCAGAAAGTCAGAAGCAGATGAAAGATAAAGACTTCTAAATGCCTTACTTTATTTTTCTCTGAGTGAGAAGGAACTATAATTGGCAAGGGTGGAAACCACTGGAATCTCTTCCCCTCCCCCCCCTTTTTTTTTTAATAATTTCAAAATACAGAAGAAAGAAAATAAAAATAGAATCATAGAATGGGTTGGGTAGGGAAGGACCTTGGAGATCATACAGCCCCAACCTCTCTGCATGGGCAGGGACACCTCCCGCTAGACCAGGCTTCTCATTTCTCCATACAGTCTGGCCCTGAACACTTAGAGTGATGGGATCTTCCCTGGACAACCTGCTCTGGTGTCTCACCACTCTTGCAGGAAAGAATTTCCTCCTAATGTCCAACCCCAGTCTACCCTCCTGCAATTTGAAGCCATTACTGATTGTCCTATCACTCCATTCCCTTGCAAGAAGTCCCTCTCCAGCTTTCCTGTAGCCTCCCTTCAGGTACTGAACACTCCTCTTGGAGTATTTCACTTAAGTTGTTTTTTGTGAGGCTGTTTCTAATGGTTCAACTAAAACATTTATCTCAGAGCCATAATCAGCCTGGGAACTTGAAGTCAGAGTCAGCTTGTTTTTCTGTACCCATGAATGTGACTTTTCTATGTAGCCAGCTTTTTGGCCTCTTCTGGTGTATTCTCCCCTTGTTTGTGCAACTCTGCCAGCTTACCAAGGCTGCTGACTTCCTTTTTAGGTCTGTAGAACTAAAACAACCTGTGGAAGTGTAGTGTGCCCATTCATAATTTGATTGCAATATTGTGATGTGTATTTTCATTGTGTCTTTTTACCAAGATTTGTGAGCAGCTGTGCTGACTGAATTGACATTGTAGTAATCATACCAATCAACAATTCTAGACTTTTCTTGAGAAGATGACTTATGTAGAAATATAAACAACAAGAGACTAATAAAAGAATTTAATTAGAGGCCTAAATTTGTTTTGGGATTCTTTGATTTTTGTTTTGGTAGGCTGAGTCTTGTGTGGCTTTTTGTTTTGTTCTGGGGTTTTTTTGTTGGTTGGGTTTGGGTTTTTTTCAAAATCTACCCTGACCAAACAAGCACTAATTAAATACAGAAGTCAGAGTAGAGATCTTGAAATATATGCTCAGTGCACTTACAGTACTGCATATAACTAAGAGGATTTTGCATTACCTTCTGATAGTAATGCTTTTGTCTCCAAGAGGAAGCTGACATAGTAGATTAAATATTTTAATATTTAATGTAATATTTGCCTTAGCACAGTTAAGCACTTAAAACAATATAGTGATATAACTTGTAGACTAAACTGCATTATGTTTTAAAGCAGAGTGCATCCCTTGAGCATCTGTGTGTTTCTGGTTAAAAGTTATCCAGCAATCTTTCCAATATTTCAAATGTAGTTGTCAAGTTTTTTGTAATCATATGAGGGAGGAAGAAGAGTCCATCTTTGTATGTTTGTGTTTCATGACATTATTCTGAACTCCTTTCTGTTTTCTGATAACAGTTTTGAACCAGCTGCCTCTTCCATCACCTTTACCTGCTACAACAACAAAAAGCTTACTTTTCAATGGACGGATAGCTGAAGAGGTGAACTGCCTTTTGGCTTGCAGGGATGAAAATCTGGTTTCACAGCTTGTCCACAGTCTCAATCAGGTGTCAACAGATCACATGTATGTATTTTGAAGTTCAGCTGCATCAGATCACTGTCCTTATTCCTTGAAATAAAAATTAACTTGATTGAGAAGGATGTTTGTCAGAGTCTGGAAATTAGATTATGCAGGTTTTTTATCAGGGTTGGTTGGCAGGTTACTGTTGAGTAAGATTCAGGTGTTTGCAGACAGTTAGTTAGAACTTTAATAATTGTCCAGCAGCCCATTCATACCTGTAGGGGTTATTTTATAGATCTCATGCTTATTCCATTCTTGTTAGGAGTGTAGACTTTGTGGTGTTGATTGTGCAATACTAATTTTTCTTCCACTTTGGTTAATAATGCTCATAGACATATACACAGTACACAAAAAGAAAAGTTTTTGAGATGCTCCTGTAAGACCATGGTCAGTTCTGATTAGGTATTGAACTAATATATTTTAAGAATTGAACCAACAAGAATGGAAATGTATGTTCTTTTTGTTAAATTTCTTTAAACTTTTCTCTGGTGTCCTTTGAATTATATTGCCTTGATAAGCCTTTTTCTACTCATTCCAACAAATTGTTCTATCATATGGAAGCTTTTAAAAGTCCTCAAAGCAAATAAGGGAAAGCACAAATACATTTATAGGAAATCAATTACTTTTTCTTTATGGTTCAGAGGGAATCCTGTGATGTCAAAGATTTGCCAGTTTCCCAGTTTAAAATGTAAGATTCTTAAAGTACTGGGGTACAACCTAAATGTTACGCTTTGAGGCATATGTTGCTTTCATTCCTACAGTAATATTTTATTGATGTTATGCTGAAGTGTGTTTTTATGGAGAAGATGATGATATAAAAGAGGGCATAAGAAACTTTTTTTCTAGTAGTCTGAAACAGACAGCCATGTATTTAAAAGAGCTTAGTAACAGAAAGTAATTTTGAAGATTAGTAGGAATACCTCTTCTGCCATTCCATAAAGAAGACAGGGGAAAAAAACAGAGACAGGGAACAGTGCTTTGCAGACTTGGGGTTTTTTTTCTATATTTTAACAATAAATTGTCTTCTTTCATTTTGGTTTTGGTTTTTGTTTTTTGGTTTATCTTTCTTTTTTTTTTTACTTGACTCATAGTTTCTTATAATTTGAAAATGCATTTGCCTCTTTATTTGCTTACTTCCACAATTCCAGAGAGTTGAAAGATAACCTTGGCAGTGATGATCCAGAGGGAGATATACCAGTCTTGCTGCAGGCTATCCTGGCAAGGAATCCTAATGTTTTCAGGGAGAAAAGCATGCAAAACAGATACGGGGTACAAAGCGGTAAGGATTTTTTATTATTTATTGATTGCATTTTATGTTGTTCTGAAAGTTTAGGGACACAAATATATATGGAGTAAAACTGTGGTAGTTATGCCTTGTCCTGTATTTCATAGTGATACAAAGCTATGCATCTTTATATCTTTACAGAGCTATTGTGTTAGAATAAGCATGGAAATAAACTCTACCAGATGTTTTTGTAAAAATGTTAAATATCACTGCAAAGTTTGATCTCTAGCCTGACTGACTGGATTTTATTTTAAAACAATTTTATTTTAATTTCTTTATTACTAGGTTTATATATTTGTCTTGATAAATAATTGAAGTTGAAACAATATGCCTTTATCATACTGTACTGAAAATCTGTATGTTTATACTGAATCTGACAATTGATTGGCCAGATTCTAGTTTTAGAGCTGGAGACTTGCACCTGAAGTGTGTTCTTTAAATACTAAAATATGAAAGGAGCAGATACTTCCCAGAGTTTCCACAGTGTGAGGATAAAGCTTTGCTAGCACTGCAAAGATATAGAAGTGTTGCTGGAGTCCACAAAGGATGAAATTGTAAGGTGTTTTTGGAGGGGTAAAATTAATAGAATGAGGTAAGTTTGTTTATCTGGGCTAGTGAATACAATATTTGAAAAGAATTTGCTAAGGAGAGGACATGTAATGTTCATTGCAAGAATGCGGAAATTTCCTGGCATGAAGATGTGAAAAGTGGAGATAAGTATTTTTAACTTCACTGATACATGTATCCTGAAATTTAAGCACTAAAAAGTCTCCATTCTGTGTTCAGTGTTAGTTGTGTTAGATTATGATTTTTCCAGCTATGGGAAGAGTGTAACTGTCCTGCCAGTTTTCAGAGTGATCCTGCAAGGACCATACATTACAGTTTTGTAGAGTGCAATAATTTTTTTGCCAGTGGAAAAAAACAAAAAGGATACATCATTTTAAAAGTTCTCTGTTCTGGCAGAGGCTTTTGAAAGGAAGAAGACAGAGCTAAGTAATTTCTTTCTAAGTTTTGCTAATTCTGTGCTTCATAGGGAGAAACACTTCTGAAGCTTGATTCAATAGGTTAAGAATAATCCTTAATGAAATAAAAGCAGTACTGTCTTTGGTAAATGTGCTTTGGCCTGTGCTTGAAGAAAGATAATAGTGCAGACTAAAAAATTACTCAACATGGAACTTTAAATAATAGTTGATCTTATTTTATTAAAATTAATAAAGTTGTTTCAGAGACCCAGAAGAGATCAGACTTTAAAAGTTCCTCAAATATTTAGTTTTATTTTACATCATTCTAAATCCTTGTACAAGTGGTGGCGTGGTAGTGTTCAGTGTGAAATCTGAAAGCAGCAAAGAGGGGAAGAGGGGGAAAGCATAGCTGTGGACCAAGTATTTTGAGAGGAAGAATGCCCTGGAATTAATATTTGGGAAATCTAGGTGAAGTGTCACTTAATGGTAAAATACCACACTCTTTCCTGAAAATAGGTGGATCTCTAAGGTAGATGCTAGCAAACTGTAGTAGCCTAATTAGCAGTTACTGTGTTCCATTCAGGCCAAAGGAGGCTATCTTGATGTGCAGGGACATAGTTTCTTGGGGTTTTGGGTTTCTGAACAGATACTTCAATCTCTGTAGACTTGACAGGATTTGTACAACAATTGGGGAATTGGTAGAGAACTTGGGTGATGCATTTTGCCAGCTAGAAGAAAGAAATTCAAGCTTTCTTCTCTTAATGTAAATTCATTTATTCTGTTCTCCTCAACATCTGTTGAGTCCAGCATGCAGTACTGGGTACAGTGACCCAGTATTTGTAATAACCACTACTGAGAAGCAGGGAAGGCAGTGGGACCCCCTGTCAGATAACTCAGCCTGTGGTTGGCCTCTGCACTGTGATGCTTTGGGTGTCAGTTCCAGCTTTAGTGTGGAAAGTGAACCAAAATAATTTCTCCTAGCCTTCATTTCTGCTGCAAGTACAGGAAGATTACCTGGCTAAAGAATTACCTTAAGCGCATAATAAAACTGTTGATTCAGTACAGTTTGTCAGGTAATAAAGTCATCGTCAGGAAGTGAAATACTTTGTTTAGAATACTTCTGAATTCACAAGAAGAATTCTGTGCTGATGATTTTTCCCCAAGTTCATATTGATCTGTAGTTCAGCACTAATTTCAGAGCAGCAATTGATTTTAGTTATGATGAACAAATAGTGCAAGGAGGATGTATTATGAGAACATTCTTTTGCTTTGTGTCCTGAGTGGGTTCTCCTACTTTCTCTCTCCCCTGACTTGCTGGCATGTTTTGTTTCTGGTAACACATCAGCAATGTTTGGACTTTTATTCCCTGTCCTTTGAAAACAGTCACATTGACATAAAAAATTCTGGGTTCCATCTTGCTACTATGCCTTTGTTGCATCTTAACTGTCCATGACCCATGGAATTTTTTATGATTATTAATTTAAAATTAAGTTATTACCTAATTTGAGTTTCCGTAGTATTTTTCTGTTTTCCTTCTCAACACTTTAGATTTATCTTTCAGCAGATATGTGTTGGAAGATCAGCTGAAACAGTGTATGACAATAGGCTAATACTCATAGCATCACTTAAGGTTCAGTGAGGACTTTATGTTCACTGTACGGCATTTACCGGAACTTGTCAATCTTATCCATCTGCCCATAACTGTGAAATGATTATAGTTTCTTTTCACTTATACAAGAATTCGAGCGCACGTGTGGCTGTAAAATTGAAAGAATTTACAGATGTTAACTTTCAAAAACAGTGTATATTTACCTGAAAAATCACCTGTTGATGAGCAGTCCTAGTTTAAGCATGCTGGATGCTGTAATACAGTTTAATCCTACAAGACTTGTTTTATGACCTTGAGCTGTGTCTTTCTGCAGTGCATTCTTTGGTATTTAGTAGGAATGCTAAAATGGATTTCTGTTTATCACTTTTCCAAGAAAAAGTATGTCAAGACTGGAATTAGGTATCAAGGATACTTGTTCTAGTAATGCTACTAGTACAATGATGAGTTGTCTAGCCTTAACAACACCAGCATTCAAAATAAGGTTGCTTTTAAAAGCAATTCTTACATATGGAGGGTATGGAAGCATTCATTGGAGCCATAAATCTGCTGCTTTGTGATAAGACAATGATGTAAAAAATGCACAAGAAGATACTATAGTGCTGCTTGTCACAGACGAGTTTAAATCCTCCTTAGACTAAATGTTCAGGGCTTATTTTCACTTCTTTATCATTACATCATTACCAGGCATACTTACCTGCTTGGAAACTTTGTAGACAGTGGAGTTTTTATTCTTGTTGCATGCTTGTTCGTTTTTGTTTGTTTTTTCCTTACCTACATTGTGCCTCCCATATCCCATCCCTCCCTCAACAGAGAGGGAGAGCTGTCACAATAAGTTTTAGGGTTGTTTTGGTTTGGTTTTTGTGGGTTTTTTTTTTTTGTTTTTGTTTGTTTGTTTGTTTTTAATGGCATTTCAAATAAATTAATTTACATATTCTTCCTCATTCTTTTGAACAAAAACTAGCTCATCTGTGGCTCAAAACATATTAAATGTAGGGACAAAAAAAATAGATATGTTGTAAAGTATTTCAAAAGCTCAGTCTGTGTTTTAAGCATAAAGCAATACTTCGTCTGCATAGTTCATGCTCATATGGGCACAGTCTCTCAGCTTTCTGTGTACTGATGTGAAGGGACTGTGGTTTGACTGGAGCTTGGTGCTTCGCTGGGTGAAGCGTGGCAGTGAGAGGTGAGTGGGCAGTGGGCACTCAGGGCACTGCCTCCCACACAAACACTCTCTATGAGGCAACCAGTGCCCATTTAAACAAACTTTGGTGGAGTTGAGAAGCCTTCTGTTTACTTGGGACAATGAAATGTCCTCTATATGAAGGTCTCTCATTTATTTATTGTTTTCAGCACAAGATGGGGCTTTCAGTCCTGCTCTGGGCTTGTTTTCGCGTGTTAATGTATGTGGAATGCAATACTTCACACCTACCAGGAGGTAGGAATGGCTGCATTCCTGGGGGATTACCACATCTCTCCTCTGCTGGGTGACAAGGAGGATTTCTGAAACCAGTTGTGTGAATATTGCAGTAACTGAAATCAGTGATAGCATTTCAAGGATTGACAGATCCCAAACATTCTGGAATGGGGACTTCTGCCAGCCTTCTATGTGACCATTGCTTTAAAATACTCGTACTACTGACGTGTTTTTACCCATGACTGTGGATCTTCCCAAGCTCCAGAGTGCATGTCAGTTCTGACACTAAGCTGCAAGACATTCAATTCTGTCATTAAAATAACTTAAAATTAATTTACATTGTTGTGTTTCTGCATGACTTCAACATCCAGTGGCACGGTGTTGTTAGGGAATTCTTTATACCTGTAGCAAAGAGAGGGGGAATAAAGAAGGATTTCTATAAACTGTCATTAATAGTTATGTGGATTAGAATAGAGTAGAACAGAATTGAGTGGACTATTTTAGTTGGAAGGGACCTACAATGATCATCTAATCTAACTTCCTGACTAATTCAGAACTGACTGAAAATTTAAGATCATTAAAGACATTGTCCAACGCCTCTAAATTAGTTGGTTTCAAGCACATTTGTTCTTGTGGCTTTTCAGATAGTACAATTCCTGAATTGCCAAAGCATGACTGGGGGGGAATCCACAGGTGGTGGCAGCCTACAGTTGGGATATTGGTTCTGCTTCACAACTGAAATATTTCAGCACCTTCTCTGATAACATTCCCTATAAGCACAGCAGAGGTAAAATAGAAAGCTTTGTCCCTGAGTAGGAATGAGCAACTAAAGTATTATGGGAGCTGTGAAAGTATTTTGCAGCACTCAGCCAGAGATGGATTATAAGTTTTCTGTGTTCTACTGACTTCTGAAGTTTCGAAATATTTTACTTACTGACACAATAAGTACTGTACACATCTACCTGGGGCATGGAATTCATGTTTTGTTGTAAAATGTTCCAGCTTACTGGTAGGTTTTGGGGAAATTCTGAGGATCAGGGGAAGGAACTACTGTTAAAATTTGCAACTGAATTAACACTGCTTTAGAGAATCCTTTTTTATGTCATGATGTAAAGCTGACATTTGACATGGAATCAATAATTTCTAATGTGTGTTCTAGCAGTTAGGGGTAGATGATGTTTATGTTCATAACGTTTGTAATATCTTTGTATGTAATAATTTCTGAAATGAGAGATGTCACTGATTAAGAAGGAAATGCATGTAAAGTAATGCTGTCTTTTTTTAAATAGGGATGATGATGTCACAGTTTAATATTTCTCAGAATTCCATGCGTGGTAGTCCTGCATCTTCCAATTATCAGCAAACCACTATCTCACATAGCCCTTCCAGGTAATGCTTTCTTTTAAATGGGGTGGGAGGGCCAGTGAACTGTGAATTCTTCTACAGCAAAAGTCAGTTCTTGTTGTGAATATGTAAGTGGAAGGTGATGAGAGTCAAGACAGGTTTTGCCTTTGCTTGACAGCAGGGTGAGTTTCTTCAGCTGGCAAAGAAACTTATTTCTGTCAGGGAATTAATCCTTGTATTCTAAGGTTTACTCCTGATTCTCCGCTCTCTCTCCTTCCCATCATTTTGGCAGGATTTCTTTCCTGCTTAAGGAGTCTTCCTGCCTCCTGCCATCCCTCCAGCTGTTTTCTGCCTATGGCAGAGGCTGACACTGGTGGCAGGAAAACTGGAGAGAAGAGGCTAATAAGTACCAGCACACAGGACTGTAGCAATGTGAGAGGAGAGTGGGAAAGAAGGCTGGTAAAAGTACTAAGTGCTGTTGTTACAGTTATACAAAAGACCAGCTGGGAGAGGTTTGGACAGTTTTTCAGCAGCATCCTTGTTAATTTTCTGGTGCTTGTTTAATCATTCAGGTGTTAGCAAGTAGCGTGTACCTATAACTCCTGCCTTAAGTAGTACCATAAAGTATTCTGGGCTAGAGGACAGAGTTCTGCATGCAGTTTCAACAGTTACTGGGCTTTTAACAGATTTCACGTTCAATTACTAGATACAATTTTAAAAATAAAGTTGTTTCATTAAGCAATGTAACTGTTTTGGCAAATTAAACTTGCACAAAAAATCAGTACACATTTTTACTTTTATATCTAAAACAGATGTTGAAGAACGTTTTTTAAACTTCAGTTATTACAGTGAATACTGCAAAGTCTTCTTGACATCCTTGCAAAATACCTATATTAAATACTTCACTGTTTCTTCCTATAGCAGCTTTATTTCACGAAGTTGCAATCTAGAACTGAGTGTTGTAGAAGCATGTACTTAAAAATAAACCAAATGAATACTTTATAATTTTGAAAGTGCCTATAAGAAAATAAGTTTTAAAATGCAGGTATTATTGTCACAAGCATATGTTACTTTTATGGCTTCCTATCTGTTGGATTAGTCTTAAGTTATTGCCAGTGAAGGAGTAAGTTGTGCTCAGTGGACTTATGGTCAGGTCCTACCTAACTGTCTATCACATTCCTCTATCTTGGCAGTATAGTTGTTAGATTAAATTCTTTGAAATTTTACTGGGAAAATCATACTTAGAGTAGATGGCTCCTTTTTAATGATACTGACCTGGCTGTTAATTAAAGCTTAGCTGTTACTTTTATTCAAACTTCCAGGACAGACCTTTGGAAATTGCAAATCTGATGTCAATACATATTTGTGGCTTTGTTGCCTTTCCCTAGATGGGGATTTTATTAATGCTTTTTATTTAGTTCTTTACTTTTACTAATGCACTACCTAAACTATTACTCTGAAGTATTGAAGTGTGAAGCTTAAAATACTGCCTTAGAGGGAAATTCTTGGTTGTGTTGGAATTATGTATCTTAAAGAAGTTATAGTGTTCTGAGTATTTACTAAAAGAAATAATAAATTTGTCTAAATTTGCTTTTCCAGCTTTAAAAAACATTATTTTATTTTATTTTTAGCCGGTTTGTGCCACCACAGACAAGCTCTGCTAACAGATTTTTGGCACAACAAAACAGTCCAGTGCCTAGTCCATATGCTCCTCAAAGCCCTGCAGGATACATGCCATATTCACATCCTCCAAGTTATACACCACATCCTCAGATGCAGCAAGGTAAGTCATGATGTTCGTTTTATTCTCCTATCTCATGTCAGATTTACCTCCAAGTGCATGTTTCACGGCTTCTTAATTTCTTTGAAGGGGTCACACACTTAATGTAGATCTTTGAGTTTGCAGCTAAGTTTCAGCTGACTTTACAGTGTTAGTTTATACTTTATTTTAAAAAAAATAAAAATGGAAGAAGAAAAGGTAAAACACATGCTTGTATTGCATTGAGACCAGTTATCATGATGATAGAAAATAACAAAACAACCCAAAAATTTTCTTTAGCCATTACCATCATTTATCTGTACTTAGAAAAAACTTCATTTTTTCCAATGTAACATAAGTTTTGCTGTCAGCTTATTTAGCCTTACCAAACTTTTTGTAGAGTTGACTAGGTTAATTCTAAGTTGACTAGAATTATGATCAAGGTATACAGTAACTGGCAAAGATAACCTTCACAGTGAATGAATTTGTCTTTTCTAAAAACCAACTTGAACATGAACATTCTAAAGTATCTAGGCATTTTTTGCTTGGTAAGTAAAATTCTTACTGGATTCTTTTAAATCATTGCTCTTCAAGTTCAGCATTGGGCTTAGAATATGTACAGCTATTCTCTGTGTAATGTTTTATGTCTGTGAACGCCGTGGAAGTTAATAAAAGTTGTGAATACAAATTATATGGAGGAAAGCAAAATTTTCTGTAACCAGTAAGACTGATACTGACTGTAATGAGGATAGATATGGAGAGAAACTTGGATAATCAGTACATGGGATTTAGGTATTAAATCCTCCCGAAAATTAAAATATAGTTTTATTCAGGGTATTTGTGACAAAAGGATTCAAGAAAAAGTTGGATTCTTGCACATTCCAGGTCCCTTGCATCCAGCTCATTGATAGGCACTGTTACTGTGTTTCCTCTGAAACTTTTAAAAAGTTAATGAGTATGTGAATATCAGTATAGTTGCTTTTTTTCCTGTTTCAGCTTCAGTATCCAGTCCCATTGTCACAGCTGGGATGAGGAATCTCCATGAAAATAAAGTTTCAAGTCAGTTGTCTGGAAATGCAGCTAATCATCATGCTGATAACTCTAGACATGGCTCAAATGAAGACTACCTACAGATGGTGCACAGACTAAGTGGTGATGTATGTAGCCTAAATCAGTTTATTATGATAAATCATATATTTACTATGATAAAGCAAGTATGTGTTCAGCTGCCTTAGAAGTCAAGATATTTTACAGTGTTGTTGTGACTTATACTGCAATTTCAGATTTGTGTACAGATTGGTGTTTCAGATTTGTCACACTCAACCATGTGACTTTAATGTGTGAAATTTGATTTTTACTGGATCCTTCTTTTGTCTGAAACTTTTTGTAGCATTTTTATAAAATTAGAAAAAATGAAAAGTCCTCACATAATCTCTTAGTTCATTTTAAGTGGACAGCAGAGTAAATGCACTGTAGCAATAGCTGATGCACCAGTACATGATTCTAAATAGGTGTATAGTTAACTTTTCCCTCTTCAGGTGCCAGCAACGTTCAATTACAGGTGACATGTTTGAAATGCCTATTAGGTAATACAGTAGTGTTGTAAAAGGCAGGATTTCTGTTAGATATATTTTCTTTCTAGTCTATTATGTGCTTTTATGGCCTGGTTTCTTTTTACAGTTTTTCCTTAGTGGCATTATTTCGTGTGGTATAAATTTCTGAAATCTTGAAACTAAAAGAAAAACCCCAACTTTCTCCCACATAATTTTTTAACCATAGTTTCTTTGTAATTAACATCTCATCCTCTGAATGAAGTTTTTTGTGATTTCTTCCTTGAAAAATCTGGTACTCAGTCTCTTACCAGCTCATAAGGGGAGAGTGCTTAACTGTCAGTTTTATTTTTCCATCAAAGCATGATGGCAAGCAGGTCGGTCTTGCGGTTTTGTTTTGTTTTGTGATTGCCTGTGTGTTTTATTTAGCTTACAAAAACCATAGGCAAGTCTTTGTCTTCCTAAGCTATTGTAGAAGTGAGCCAGTATTGTATTCAACAAGTATACTATTAACACAAGGCTCCTTAAATCCCTTGTCAGGATTTGTGCAGCAGATCTCCAAGAGAGTTTCTAGTTTTACTAGTTGTCATTTTTATATAAATGCAAGAATTATGCTGATTAAAAATATTAGCTAAGAAGTAGTATCTTAAATAAGACAGTGTTGTAATGAAGGCATCTGTCATAATACACAGTCATCAGATTTTTCTTAGTCTCTGCTTCAGTAATGAAAATTCTTTAAAATAGGGAGTTGCTCTTGGAATTAAATGTACATATATGCCCCAGCTATGTTAAAGGTACTCTGCAAAAGTGAATCTTGGTTTTGTTAAGACAGGATTTTTTGAAAACTTTAATATTAGGATATTGAAAGCTATAATGCAGAAAACAGCTAGAACAATTTTTAATTAATTAAGGTTTTGCATCTACAGGTGAATATTAAGCTTAATTATAGTGTTGCATGCTTTTCAGAAGCAGTGTGATCTTTGGCCAAGATAGTTATGAATGAAGATTATTAAATCATAAAACTGTAAAACTTCTATTATTATTTATAATCTTTCTTAGTTTGAGGATTTTATACCTTAAAAAATGTGAATATTTACAGCATATCATGTTTTTGCAATACATGATTCTAAAGAATCAGCAAATATACCCTTGAAGGCTCACTACCCACAGAATTGATGTAAGATCAATTTTTTGAAGATAATTCCTAGAATATAGTTTTTTGCTTACATATGACCATTTGATGAAGCTCTGAACCATGAATCCATGAAGACTTCTGAAAATTTGTCAGCTATGATAGGAATGGCATATGTATCTGAAAGAGGTCAACTACCTGTTTAGGCTGTGTAGTTCATTTAATAATGTTTTTTGAGACTTGTTATGTATTTTGAGACTTATTTTTAAAAAAACTTCATTTTTTTGAGATTTATTATGAGTCGAAGGTCAGGTTTGAAAAAAAGTTTCAACAACACTCCACAGTTTCAGTGTATTAGTTAGCTAAAAGACTAACTCATCAGGAAATTAATGCACTTTGACTTACAATAGTGGCATAGAAGTTTAAGATACAGTGCTTTATATTGTGTTGATGCTGAATATTAGATTTCTTTGCACATGCTGACTTCCTCACTTCAGACAGCAATTGTCTTTCCAAGCACTGTTGCAAAAGTAAGTGTAATAATTCAAACAGCATCAAGGTTTTTTTAAGTGACCATGGATGGTGAAAACGATGAATTCTGTTTTCTTACAGATGAATTTTCTTTGACTGGTAAGCACCTTCAGCCATAAATTTCAAACTATTTTCCCTAAGCAGTTTCAGCTACACCTTCACAAGGTGTAACATGTACATTGTCTAGTCTACAGTTACGCATATGTGAGAAGGTGTTTACTTGCAGGCTTCTCTCTCCCTCAAATGTCTGTTTAGCTTTCTAATTTGCTAATGACTGCTGATATATTTTAAAACAGACATATAAAGACATAATTACAATCAATCCTTCTGACATTCTATTGGGTTGAAATTGGTCAAAAGGATAAAAGGTATTTCACAAAATCATTAAGTCTGGAAAAGTCTTTTAAGACTTATCAAGTTCAGCCCAACACCACCAGATGACTAAACTATGTCCTCAAGTGCTATGTCCACACATTTTTTTAATGACTTGAGGAATAAGGTATTCACACAAGGTAGGCACAGCTCACTGGGAAGCCTGTTTCAATGCATGACCTCTCTTTCAGTACAGAATTTTTTCCTAATATCTAATCTGAACCTCCTCTGGCACAACTTGAAGCCATTTCCTTTCATCCTATCACCAATTACTTGGGAAAAGAGACCAGCTACAGCCTTTCAGTTAGTTGTACAGAATGATGAAGTCTCCCCTCATCCTCCTCTTCTCTAGACTAAACATTCCCAATTCCCTCAGCAGCTCCTTGTAAGACTTGTGCTCCAGACCCTTCAGCAGCTTCATTGGTCTTCTCTGTACACACTCCAGCAACTCCATGTCCTCCTTGTAGGGAGGGGCCCAAAACTGAACACAAGATTCAAGATGCTGCCTCACCAGCACTGAATACAGGCAACAATCACCTTGCTTGTCCTGCTGGCCACACTGTTTCTATTATAGGCAAGGGTGCTTGGTCATCTTGGCCACCTGGGCACACTGCTGGCTCATTTTCAGCCATCTGTCAACCAGTACCCCCAGGTCCTTCTCTTCTGAGCAGACGACTCTTCCCCAAGCCTGTGGTTGTAGTGACCAGAGTGTAGGACCCAACAGTTGGCCAGCATGTCCAGATCCCTCTGCAGAGCATTCCTACCACCAGCACTCTTGGGGTCAAGATCATTGATAAAGAAAACTGGCTCCAACACTGAGCTCTGGAGAGCATCACTGGTGATGGGCTGCCAGCTGGGTTTAACTCGTTTCACCCCAACTCCGGGGGCTTGGCTGTCCAGGTAGTTTTTTTACCCAATGAAGAGTACACCTATCTAAGCCAGGAGTAGCCAATTTCTGCTGTAGAATGCTGTGGGAAATGGTGTCAAAGGCTTTACTTAAGTACAGGTAGATAATGTGCACAGCTCATTCCCTCATTCACTAGACAGTTACAGAAGTTATAGGAGATCAGGTTGTACAAGCAAGACCTGAACCCATGCTGGCTGGGCATGATCCCCTGGTTGTCCAGCACCTGCCAAGTGAGCTCACTCAAGGTGAACCTTTCCATAATTTTTCTTGGTACCATGGTCAGGCTGACAGGACTGCAGTTCCCTGGATCCTACTTCAGGCCCTTGTTGGTGGGCATCACACTGGCAAACCTCCAGTCATCTGGGACCTCCCCTGTTAGCTGTGAGTGTTGATAAATGATGAAGAGTTGCTTGACAAGCTCCTCTGCCAACTCTATCAGTACTCTCAGGTGGATCCCATCCAGCCCCATAGACTTGTGAGTATCCAGGTGGTATTGCAGGTCATTAATGGCTTCCTCCTGGATTATGGGGGTTTATTCTGCTCTCCATCCCTCTCCAATTTAGGGGGCTGAATACACTAGGGGTAACTGATCTGACTATTAATAACAGAGGCAAAGAAGTCATTAAGTCGTTCAGCCTTTCCCTCAGCATTGGTTCCAGTGTTTGTGCATCCAATAAGAGACAGAGATTTTTCTTGTCTGTGTCTTATATCAGACATATAGTTCAGGTTTGGAACAAAACAAATTATATGAAAGAACTGTGTGTATTTAGATATCTCAGTAGCAAAGGCATTATAGAGTATTAGCTTCTGAAATAATGAACTTAATTAGGAAACAAAAGTAATCTTAGAAATAACCTTAGAATGTCTTTGGAGATTTTGTTTGTATGACTTTACTCTTTGAAGGAATGGACTTCTTGCAACTAGTTCATAATCATAGAAATTGTCTCTTCACAGAAATAAGGGTTGTTAGTTTGTTCTTTCTGAAAACATTCCTGCGGATGTTGTATAAAAAACTCTGCTAAAAATGGGAAATACTATTCTATAGAAGTTTCTACCTAATTAGATACGGAGTGAATGAGTGTACTCATGACCAGCAGAGGGCTCCTTGGAAGCAATTAAAAACCCGAATAGCATTAAATAGAAATTGAATAATGAGCTGCATATTTAACTTCAAGATATTGTGAGAGTAAAAAAAGATGTACTTATATTCTCAAAGATAGAGCACAGACATCATTGTATGGTAATTAATCTTATATTATGAGGAAATTTGTTAGAAATTATGAATTCCATTGAAGCAGGTTGTTCTGTGAAAAACTGAGGACACAGTAGAACTTGTGTGCCATGTTAAATGTTAATTTTTTTCACTGTAAAAGTAATAAGACATTAATCTTTTAAAACTACCGGTTTTATGCTCTATTTCTTTATGTTGCTGTCGTATAAAGATAATGTATCTGCTTTTCAGTTCTTTACTATATGAGTGTTTATAACAAAAAAGCTCAAAATGGGATCTTAGTGTAAATAAAAAGTGCTTATTTAGCTAGAATATATGCATATAGATTTATTTTTGTGTGCATTCTCTGTTTATAGGTTCTTCTTAGAGCTGATTGTACTTTGGAATATGTCTGTATAATATTCTAATATAGCAGTCTAAATTACAAAGATTTTTAGGTAAATTAATATTTTCCCAGTATTTTGTGAAATACTAGACATGACATCAGTATATGTACTAATTCCAGTCTTTATCAAGGATTATGTTCGTAATAATAATTTTTATCTTTGTCACCGTAGGATGGCGATCCTTCAATAAGGAATGCTGCATCTTTTTCCTTGAGGTCACCACAATCAGTCTGCTCTCCTGCTGGAAGTGATGGAACCCTTAAAGGTAGTCTAGCAGTCATATATCAGTGTATTTTTCTCCCAGTTTTAAAATACCGGAAGTTGAAAGAGGTGTTCAGTTACTCCTGACTTCTGTATTCAAATCGTGCCAGAGTGTATGTCATTATGTTTTGGATACAAAATTATTTTTTGGATACAAAATTATTTTGAGCCCTGACCCAGAAGAAATTTCTGAAGGCCTTAAAATTGACTAATCATTGTTCAAAACAAAGCTCAAATTTCACGGAGGACAGAAGGATTTAAAATCCTTTCCAGTATGAGGACTAAATTCTTTATGAGTATGGTTTCAGTTGCTTTACATAAGAAATGGTTTAAAGGCAGCATTACGAGTATTGGACTCTTAACCAGCTCAAAAGTATTTTAACAGGCAATACTTGGATTAGTTGCAATCACAAAGCTTTAAGAACATTAAATGAAAAGTAATTCAGTGAACTCAATACATACAGCATAATTGAAGCCTGAAAACCCTAGGTGAGGAGAAGGAATAGGGTAAACTAACAGTCAGTTGAGAGGGAACAGAAAAAAATCTGCTCAAAATAATACTTTATGCTAAAATCTGGACTGCATACCACTGTTTTTGATATTATCCCTAAGAAACAATGACTGAGATACATGAGACTTAGCAAAGTAGGGCTTTGGGCATAGTCTTGCTGATTTACTTTTTCAGTGCTTGTATATTTACATGGCAATAGTATAAGGGTGCTTTTTTCTCTTCAGCCCTGAAACAAATTTGTCTTTCTGAATGGTCAATTAGGTGGACAGAAAGAATAGGATATGGGGGAGATTCCAGAGAAGGGGAGCTTATTGGTCTTGTGCTGCTTGAATAAGCAATGTCTTTGGCAGAGGTGGACCTTAGAGCAGCCTAAATGTACCTGTGAGGAGATTATCAGGGAGATTTGAGTCAGGCTTTTTAGAGTTGTGAAGGTAGGGTGAGGCACAGTGTAGTTAAATTGAAATGGGAAGTTCTGACCAGTTCTGATGGAAAACTTATGCACTGTCAGGACAGTTGAGCATTTTTAGAAGTTCCAGGGAATCTGTGCATTTTCTACCCTTGGGATTTTTTGAAATCAGACCAGGTAAAACCCTGTGTAATTTGGCCTTGCTCAGCATAATTTCAGCATGAGGATGGGCTGAAGGCCCCCTGAGATCCTTTCTTAACGAAATTATTCTATGGTCCTGTGACTGCTAAATGATCTCTGTGGTTCATCTTCTGTAGTTATTTACTGTGTTAAACAGTGACAGAAGAAGGGTTTATGGAGTGGCAAGCTAAAAGTATGTGTGTATCCTGCCAGAAGTATCAATATTTTAGGGAGTCTTGTGTAGAAGACTTGCTGTAAGATGTGTGTAAATGGCAAGGACTAAATATGGTTGTATATCTCTCCTTGTCAAGATAATCAGTTTAAAAACATCTTGAACCTGAGCCACTTCCACTCAAATAGGAGAGTATTTCAGGTTTTTTTGGTTTATGTTGTGCTGCTTCAGTTGGCTGCCTCAGAACCCAGTTTTGAAGTGATACATTCTCATATTACTTCTGAACAAAATCTGATCCTGAAAACAGTTCAGATTGGAAAGTTTCAGTATGGGAGGGGATGAAAAAGTGCAGGAGGAGCTTTTTGATTTATTTACCTGAGTTTTATATTAGCTTTACTTTTCACATTGATAAAGCACAGAAGTGAAATACTGCTACTAATGATAATGCCTTCTACTAATGTTACTAATGATTTCTTAAAGAGATTAATAAACTCTGATTGATAGAACCAGTTCTTGATGCTGCAAGAATCTTTATTAGACATTTACTGCTACTAATCTCGTGTATTAGAAATGTGTGAAAGAGGTGTGGGTAGTAGCAGTGTTATTTAGAATGTGGGTCACCTGACAGTTTTTGGCCTATGATTTGAAGTAAAAGTTGTGCTGATAAAGTTTCCAGTGATTAATGAGCAGCAAATATCTGTGGTGAGTTTCTTGTTACTTTCACTACCCCTTGTAAGTTTGGTTGACAAGTCAAACTTGGTAAAGAGAGGTAGCAAAATACTTCATTGTTTGTTTGGGACAAAAGGAATGGCAGTAGATGTCATCACTCCAGAGAGAGCTCAGGAAGGGTGTTATAATATCTAAGCTTTCTAACTTAGAAGCTTGTGGCAATTAATGAAGGTACAGATACATGCTGCATTTCTGTACTTTTGGCATGGAAATAACAAGGGCTTCTGGTGCCTTGGAGAATATGCTTGCAAAGTTTTGAATTGTATCTCTCTGGCTGACAGAATCTGTATGAGGAAGCAGACATTTTATTTGCAACTCAGGAAAATATTTGAGAGATGGTAGAAGTTATATTTGTTATTTTGATGGGTTATTTGTTCAGTGAAGTAAAATGTCCCTGTTAGAGAAATCTCTGCAATACAGAAATCTGCACTTCTGCTGAAATTTTATCCAGAAGTTCTAGGATGTACTTTATGCTTTATTTTTTAATGTGAATTTTATATTTTTAGACAGAATAGTGACTCTGCTTTCATGCTATCATCTGCTACCAGAACTACTTTCTTAAAAAATTAATTTATATTAATCTGTAAAGAATTAACAGTGAATATTTTTCTTTTGTTGCTCTCATAAAATACACTGTGGGTTCTGATATACAAGATAAAAATTCTTTATCCATTTGTTCTGCTTTCCCATGTCTCTAGAAATTTAGGATTTTTTAATTATTATTATTATTTTATTTTTTCTTTAATAATAGAAAGCTTTCCACAATGTTTGTAGTCTTTTTGTTTTCCAAAGAGATGTGTTCTTAAAATTTATAGTTCTGTTTCCATACAGTTCTCTAAACTCCTGGGAAGACGTCTCTAAGGCCAACAATGACCCTTAAAAACTACATAATTTTGCACTCTTTTACAGAAATAAATTATATTCCCTTCAGGAACTGTTAACAGATATTTGATTTTCTAAGTAGTTTGGAAAGACTGCTTTTATTTTCTTAGAGTTTTATAGAACAGCTTCAGAGTGATTTCTCAACACTTGGTCTCTGAATGTAAGATTTTAAGTAGAAATAGGAATATTCTCAAATATTCTTGAAGTAGAGACTTCAGTTACTCTCAAAGATACTTGTTAAGAAAAATTGTCCCATCATCCTTTCTCCTTCATAGAATTATTTTTTTTTTTTTTGGACAAGGCCAAAATAAACATTTATTCTTGTTACTTTCTCTAGATTTTAGATTTTTTTATGCAAGGATGCTTCTGAATAAATCAATTCTAAGTTAGAACAGCCACAGATGAATTTTTTGTGAGATGTTTGAAGCTCTGGAGAAAGTAGTGGGACTTCTCCCGGAAAACTACTGGAAGACTATGTAGAAAGTGAATATCATCTGCCCCTAAAAACCTTGCAAACATATTTTTCTTTGTCTGTCTCATATGCTGTTCCTTAAAGTTTGAATTTTAAATTAAGTTAGGCTCTTTGAAAATTAATGTCAACATTGTCAGTTATAGTAATAAGTCTAATAAAAAGTATTAATTTCTTTTCTCTGGGGAAGATTGTCAGAGTAAGGTTCTGTAATTTTAGACAATGCATTGGGAAAGGAGTTGAGGGCTTTCCATCTTCTTACTCTCATGTTAGATCACCTCTTCCAGTGTCACTCACAATAACTTGCACCCATTTTTACTTTTAAAATGTCAGAAATTGAATTTCCTTACTCTTGCCACACAGTCTGTTCTGATTTTTAGTACTAGAGAACTTCTTTCTTAATGCTTATCATGAATAATTTTTGTTGCACTTAGGCATGACACTTCTTGACTTCTTTCCCTTGGGCAAGAAAAAGCAATTCATGTCCTTTTTTTATGGTAGTCATTAACATATCAAGAACATTATCATGTCTTGCACTAATTAATCTTCTACAGACTTAACAGCACAGGTGTCTTTCTACCATCTTTACATAAGTCATGATTTTTGCACTTCTAATAATCTTTGATGTTTTAATCTGAATTCAATTGGTCTGCATTTGTTGTGGTGTTGTACTGTCCTGAGTCATAGGTACAAATCTATTCGAAGACTTAAGAAGGATGAATAGTTAGAAAAGTGCCAGAGACAACTCTATGATACTACTGTTGTGTGAGAATATAGCTACTCTTTGCTCATAACTTAGAGTAATATTGCAAGTTACTTTAAACATACTGCTGTCTTTCTGCTGTCTCTTTCCTCTATTTTGGTTAAAATTGGTGTTTCACAGCTGAATAATCACATCTGTGATTAGTCAGAAAATTGTCGTTTTTGATTCTGATTTTAAAAGCTTTTCTGGGCCTCTCTCTCAAAGCCTGAACACCAACAGCTGTTGTGATCTTTAGATTAATAAAATACTCTAATACCCATATGCGAGAAGTTATTAACGACAGATATTTTAAACTGGCATTCGTAAAACAGTGTTCTAGAAAGCTTTACTTGTTTATCTAATTGTTCACCTATTTCATCTGTTTGTACCAAGAACCAGTGGTAGTCTGTGAACACTAGAGTTCTGCAAAAGGCTGTGCTGCAATCTCACAGTATTTTTGTCTAGATCATGCTTCCTCAGATTGTTAGTGTAGTTGGTATAAGAATCTATATAGAAAGTCATTATGAAGTCCAGACATGACACTCAGTGCTCTTAATAATCCACAAGACCAGCTGCTGTATGAAATAAAATTATTTTCATTTGGTAAATATTTACCAAATTCACTTTCAAATACTACCTCTTTATTATTATTTTAGTCCTTACAAAGAAATTGTTCTTCTAGTATGTACTTAATGCAGACTATATATACTAATGTGGGCAATCCTTTACCATCCCTTTGAAAGGACTGCTTTTCCTTTTTTGAGTCTGCCAGAGGAGCAAATCTGTATAATCACATTTTCATTAAAACATTCCATTTATGTGAAAGTGGTAAATAGGATCGCATACAATTAAAAAAATAAGACATCTGTTTACAGATTGTAACTTCAGTCTCTTAAAGTGTTTTCACAATAGTATTTTCCTCAGGTTCTGTCATCACCAGGTTCTTAATTTTTCCATTCCAAGCATCAGTATGAATGCCATATGAATGGTCTGATTCTTTCTCCTTCTCCAGCTTCTGCCTTTAAGAACGTACACTATAGTTTCTCAGGTGTGAAGTCTAATAACACACATATAATATGTATACGTTGATTAAAGACTTTTTTTTTCCAAAGACTTTCAGTAAAAAGTCTGGAATGCTGTGTCCAGGTTTGTACAACATTTCGGTACCCTCTTAAGTAGTGTTCCTGGGGTCTCAAGGATCACTTTGCTATGGGTTGGAAAGGCACAGCGCTTGCACCTTCTTGAAGTTTCTTTCCAAGTATGAACCAAGTATTAGACATCACTCATCATTTGTTCACTAGCAGTTTTTTCCATCTTTCATGCTTAGGCAAACAAATACAGGATGGTTGAAAGATTTTCTGTCAACATCTGGAACCTTAGCCTGCAAGGCAATGTAAGGAATATGAAGATACTATTTTGAGTGACCCTTTCAAAGTTATTGTGCAGGTGGAAAGCCAATAATTCTCTAATATTCTGTAAAATATGTGAATCCTAATTTCCTAGGAATCTTAATAGTTGTATTTAAGCATGTGATCGGTAGTGTGACTTTGGTGCATCAGCTCTGAAAGGCAAGTGGTCTTTTCTCTGAAGATGTACAGAGATGATCAGAGGAAGTATCATGAAGGCTTAAAATAATATGTGAGTACTGTGGTGTGATTTAGGAAGTGTACAAACAACAAACATAAGATGAAGATGACAGTGATGTGTGCAGTCCACTGGAGAGAAGCTTGTTTGCTAACCAAGTTTACTGATGCACAATGAGGAAGTGAAGCCATTCCAGGGGTAAACAAAAACAGTAAGTTGTTTTGAAACTTTGTATTTTTAAGGCAGCTTTACCTCTGTCAATGCAATGCATTTATTGTTGCTTGCATTATGAAGGATTTGATAAGAAATCAGTCAGGAGTCAGAGAAGAGAAGGTGTTTACAAATTGCTACAACAGTTGATAACACTTTTTCCATACTCCGTGCCATCTGCCAATAAGAATCAGTAGGAAAATTAATATAGAGAGTCATTCTCAGGATTATCATGGGTGATCAGGATGACTGTTACTGAAAGAGATTGGAGGTATTGATGGGTGTATTTGTTCTTTGTAGAGGCCTTATTTCCTGTTGATGTTACCTGCTACTCAGCTAAATTTGGTGGTACCTGGTTCACCATCAGTACTTTGTTCAGTAATGGTACAATGACCATTCCAGATCAGTGGAGCATCTCTTTATCTCACAAGTTTTACACATTTTTGTCATAAGAAAAGTCATTGCACGAAGTTCTGTTACTGGTACTATGGAAGATGAACTACAGAAAGTGAGATTTTTTTTTATCCTGAATTACCCTAGAGACCTAGATTTAGGCTCAAGGGCTGCCTACATGTTTTTCTGTTTGAAAATAAGATTATCGAATTAGATTCATTCCCAAAGGTTATTTCTGAAAATCATTATGTGATTTACTACATTGGTAGCATTTTGTATGAAAGTCCTTCTGAACCCTGGGGTCTTGGCTGGTTCAGTAAAAAGATAATGCCTTTTTGTCTTCATTCTTTCCACAAAAACATTTCTTCTGTTATCAACAAATCTTGTAAGAGATCTGTTCTTAGACATATAAAGGCTCAAGCCTTCTGCCACGAGAAATATTTGAGACTAACTTCAACAGTAATAGGCAGAACTCTCGGTGTGTAACATGGCAATGTTTTGCTTTAAGTCTAAGCATCCAACAGAATGTGGTTCACATTCAAGGTGCAATGCCTTTTAGAAAATGCTAATGTCTGTGGCAGAATGAAACCTTTCAAGAAAGCTTCATCTTTTTCTATTTCTTTTCACCTCAGCAAGATAGGCATTGTAGCTTCTACACCTCATTGTTGCCAGAGGCTTAACCATCATTAGACGTCTCAGACATATGTGAAGTTATTGCTGAAATAAGAACTCTTAAAATGCAGCTTAATGGACTTACTATCAACACCTTTCAGGAATTTCCTTCATCAAGATATTTTCAAATACCTATTCGTAGTGCTGCCTCGGAGAGGGAAAACTTTACTGTTGTTTATTCATTTACCATATTGTAAATATACTCAATGGAACGCACTGAAATCCTTCTGACCTCCTCAAGTCTACCCAGGGATAAAAAGAATCATGTTATCTGTTGGTTCATCATGTAAAATACCAAATTAATACCAAATCAGAATAATCTCGTCGTATTTACTTAAGAATTTAGGACAGGGGAGTTTCAAATCTGTATCCTTTATTTGAAGTGTAACTGTGAAAACCAGTAAATGTTCTATTGTTGCAACTTCAAAAGTATTCCTTTAACAGATAATTCAAGAATAAGATATCAGTAAGATCTCCTGAAAAAGTTTAGAGCTGCATTTAATATTGTAAGAAATGAAAATGCAGCTCATGTTTCCTGGATGGTAGTCATTACCATAAAATAAAAAAGTACCTAACGATTCCTAGTATAAATTACTCTAAGACAGTCTTGTCAATTACCAGAGTAGACAGCAGTTGGGAAGGGGGAGGATCACAAGAATAGGAAATCTGAGCTGAAAGGCTCTGAAAGATCTTCAGAGAGTATAGCCAGGACTTCAGTACTAGTAGTTGAGTGTTATGTCTGATTTGAGGAAGAGGAGCGTAGTAGAAAGATCTTGAGAATCAAAAATGGGCTTCCCAACATTGTGGAAGTTATTGGCAG
Organism: Florisuga fusca; assembly: GCA_038090715.1. Taxonomy (NCBI): domain Eukaryota; kingdom Metazoa; phylum Chordata; class Aves; order Apodiformes; family Trochilidae; genus Florisuga; species Florisuga fusca. The sequence continues at coordinate 9,258,998 of JAAWXA010000034.1, read as the reverse complement.
AATATTGGGTTATTGCTGATGGTCAAGAATGGGGTAAGTTAAGTCCATGTCACACCTTGGTGTCTACATATTGAATTTATAGAACTTCTTACAGAACATGCTAGAGAGAGAAAGTAAGTAAGGAGTCCATACAAAAATATCATCAATGAAGCCACACCTTTCATGTGAGGCCTTGTTAGAAGTATTGATTCTTTTTTTTTTACCTACTGGTCAGTACATTGCTTAATATTTCTTAAAATACCTGGCAGAAATTTAAGCTGTAGAAATGCTTTAATCTTTGTGATGTGTCTTAAATGAAGCACATGGAGTCCTGTATTCCAGTTAGTATTTAATGGTTGTCCCATGTACTGACCTATGGTGATCTCAGCCAGAATGACTAGTGATAATCTCAGTCACTGCTTTCTGAAGATTAGTAGTCTCTAGTGAATGATTTGAATCAGATGAATTTTTGGTTTAACAAGAGGAGGCTTACCCTATTGGGCCTTTTTTCTGGGTTTTTTGTTTGTTTGTTTTTTCTTCACACCACTAGTCCTTTTTATTCCAAAAAACATAGTTCAAAGTTATACTTGGGAAAGAATAAAAAGCTTCTCTGTTTTTTAAGTGTTTTTTCTGGGCTAACATTTGTGGGGAGCTGGTTTAATTTTAGGAACAAAAAAGTTAAATGTGGTTAATTGTAGAATGCTTTTAAGTAAAAAAAGTAAACTTTTAAAAATTTCTCTAGATACATTCAGAGTCAGACAAAGAATGAGAGAAAAATGCCTAAAGATAATTAGTGTTTTGTAAATAGTGAAGAGAGGAAGGGGATTGAATGAGTTTACATAAAATAAAAATCAGAAGATAGTTTAGAATGAACTGTCATAATCAAAGTTAGAGATTTTTTATGTTTTGATGTATATTTTTTAATGTAAAATATGTGGCTGAAATGGCTAATGCCTATACACTGATCACTAAATCTTCATCACTGAACCTCACCAAGAAGCCTTTTGAACTTTCCTTTTTCTGTAGTCAGCTTGCTTCTATTGACCATGTTCTAATAGCTGATATTCTGAACCTGCAGGTATTTTAATTTACTATTTTTGGTGGTGGTGTTTTGTTTTTGTTTTTGTTTTTTTTTTTTGTTCCATCTTTTCTGAAATGGCCCCTTCTCTGCTTGCAGTAAACTGATAAAATGCTTAGGAAATAAGACTGCAGCTGTCTGCATTACATCTTGATCTAGAAATCATGTGCTTCCTACCAGTCTTATTTCAACCTTTTTGTGAACACAGATATATATAGAAATACACATTAAAATTATTTAGGTTATATTTAGTGTGTTTTTATATAAACATGAAACAACATAACTGTTCAGTTTTTCTGAATTATTATTCTAGGATCAAGACAACCTTTAATCCAACAATCTCAGCCTCCACCTTATTCATCACCTAGAGATGTTCCCCCAGACATATTGTTAGATTCTCCAGAAAGAAAGCAAAAGAAACAAAAGAAAATGAAGTTAGGCAAGGATGAAAAAGACCAGACTGAAAAAGCTGCAATGTATGATATCATTAGTTCTCCTTCCAAGGACTCCACTAAGCTTACATTAAGACTGTCTCGTGTAAGATCTTCGGATATGGACCAGCAGGATGATATGCTTTCTGGTTTGGAAAACAGCAGTGTGTCAGAGGGTGATATTCCTTTTAATGTGCAGTACCCAGGACAGACTTCTAAAACACCCGTTACTCCACAGGATGTTAACCGCCCACTAAACGCTGCTCAGTGTTTGCCGCAGCATGAACAGACAGCTTTCCTTCAGGCACAACAAGTGCCTGTTTTACAACAGAACACTTCAGTTGCTGCAAAACAAACAGCAACAGGTTTCGCAACAAGGAGCTATAACGTCATATGATGAAGTAGAATTGGATGCATTGGCTGAAATTGAGCGGATAGAACGTGAATCAGCTATTGAAAGGGAGCGATTTTCAAAAGAAGTGCAAGATAAAGGTAAAAGGATTGTGTGTGTGTATACACTATATATATTATATAAATATATATATATGCGTATCAAACTCATATATATATATATATAAAACTTCCTGTCATTGTCACATAGTTCAACTCTGTTTACTCAGTGTAGGTTTTTCTGCGACATTCATCTCCATTCCCCTCCAACAATGAACTGTACTCTCTCACATGTGCATATTTTTGATAATTGGTATTCTTTACTTGGGGTCCTAATGGTTGGAAAGTGTAGTTCTTTTGTTTCAAAATTTTTTTAAGCTGCTTTCATTTCTTTTGAATCACGAGACTGAGTGAAGTATAATTGATGTTACTTACCGTTTCTAAAATCCCAGGCGTACCATAAGTCAAAATCTGTAGTAAATTTGTAGTAAATTTTGGTAGTTTAATTCTTAATTAACTTCTCGTGTTGCCTAATTTAAGAAAGCTTTTATCCCTTTTTCATTTTTTTGTGTCCTTGTTTGAACCTAATATGAAGGAAGTGGTAGGTTAAAATCACATCTGTCCCTTTAAAGGCAAGAGTAACGGTAATATACATAACTGTGTTGTCTTCAGTGTTTGTTCGACTGGATATTCATTATTACATAGGAATTACAAGCTTTAGAATACTAGTGTGTATATATATATCGTGTATAGCACAAAATGAGGTGAGACTGAAATGTTTTCAGTTGAGTAGCTATACTGGTTGTCTTAACTGGTTTCATTGAATATCCTCTTGGGGTGTTTTGTTTTGCTTTTTTATTAAGTGGTTTGAAAGTCTTAGGCTTCAGAGGTCTCAAAAATAGATCCACATTCCACATAAAAAATTTTAAGTTGTATTTTATAAATCTGAGTGATAGGTTAAAATAAGTATTTTTCATACACTTCATCTGCACTGTACTTAATTTCTAAGAAAAAAATCTTTCATCATATGATGCTAATTTAATAGATACTTGAAGGAAAAAAATTTTCAAGTGGAAAATGGTGCACGTTTTTATTTTGGAAGTTCATAAGTGCAAATGGTCAATTTTGGACATACTTAAATGGATGCACAACTGAATTTACATACAGTTTGACTCTCTACATAGAGTAGAGAGAGGAAAAATTTTCCCTATATTCAAAGATTTTTCTCTGTTTTTAAAGATGCTGGGAAGGGCAAGGGAAGGAAGAGAGAGGGTGTGTGTTTATGTGTGTGTTTGTAATAGTGGTTATTGCAGTTGCTGAAAGGTTTGACTTCTCAGATATTATTTTCTAACTGAATCAAGTCTTTATAGGAAATGCTGGTTTTGCATATATGTGGAATATTTGTGCTCAAGTCAAGAGAGATCTCTACTGTCTTTAATGAAATGGGGAATTTGTCAGTTTGCTTAAATTTCATCTACTAATTTTAAATTTTATTGGTGGAGAGCTTGTGGTTTGTCTCATAATACTTAAAAAACCTTTATATCAACACACTTCAAGTAGAATCTTCAGCATAATTTAGCTGAGAAGCATATGGAAAAATACTACTTCTGATGGTGCACAGCAGCCTTCAACAAGAGATAGACTAAAATAGACTTTCCCTTTTCTTCAGACTTTCTGGAAATGTTGAGCATTAGTTTTAAAGTTTGTTTACCATAATCGCGTATCCTTGAGCAGACTCTGATTTGTTCTTTTGGGGAAATGAGTGATTTTTACAGAACATGATCTCTCCCCTTTACCAGTGCTCAGTGCACATCTTCACAGCCTTGTGCTTCCCTTCTACCTGCATCCTTTGGCAGGTCTCAGTTCTTCTTGGGTTCCTGCAGTCACTACACATCACGTTCAAGTTTTATTGCCTTGCACCGGGACAAATCACCATTTATTCTAAGTTGCCCCGGTGCTAGACAGCACCTCTTTCCACTTTGCCTAAGGAAATTTCAGCCATGAGTGAACAGTACTGAGTAGATGGATTTTTTGGCAGTCTTGCAACAGATTTCCTGAAAAGCTGTCACCTTGGAGAAATATGCTTCCTGTTTTTTTTTTGTAATGGCTTGCTGTTGCTTGTAGGTTTGTGCATGTCTACAAGTTGTTGCACTCTGGCACTGTCCTAGTTAGAAATGTTTGGTGTGACTGCAGAAGGAAGCTTCCTCTATTGTACAGTGGGAATACGTCTCTTAGATATATCGCCAATAACTCCTAAATATGTAATTTATTTTTGTGAATCTGCTTACTGTATTTATGCATTTAAAAAAAAAAAAAAAGAGGCATTTGTGAATTTTAGTACATATGCTGTACCTTCAGATCACATTTATTGCAAGCACGTTGTGTAATTAGAACAGGAAGGCACAGTGATAGTAGGTGGTTAACAATAGCAAGTGTAGAGAACTTACTAGCACATGCTAAAATCTGCGTGAAAGCATCTTTGCTGCTTTTGTGATCAAAACATGGGAAATACTGCACTCCCACTACCTTTTCTGTGCACACGTTTTTATGTATTACTTTACTTGTAATGTATGCTTGAGTATGCTTGCAAGTTTTGATAGTGGTCTCTTCTGTCCTTCTGGTTTTGATGTGAAATCTTTGCAGTAGTTCATCAAAGGTTTTCATATTGTTTCTTTTTAACAACTAAAACCACTAAGGCTTCTTTGGGTATGATACATTCTTTCTCAGCTTGTAACCAGTAGTAGTCTTGCAACTTTTTATTCCAGAGTAAAGGCAGAGATTTCTTTGAGAGCATTCTGGGTAAAAGTTGTACAACTGTTCCGCTTGCCAAAGACAATTTTTTTAAAATGTGGAGGTCTTTTTATATTGTTTGGTGCAGGAGGGAACTGGAGATTGTAGCCCTTTGGTAATTACTACTTTATGTAATAAATTATTACTTCATGTAATAAATCATTAATTCTAACAAAACTGGTAAAATACTTAGCTTCTACAAAACAAAGTCTCTCAAAGTGGCAGGCAGTTTCCGTTTCAGAGGTGCAACTAACACAGGGTTTTACACAAGTACCTTCTTTGAAAAGCAGTATATCTTTCTGAAATCTGATTTTCATGATTTTGCTTGATGCAAACTCTGGCAGATTTGACCTAATGGTTATCAGATATGCATAGGCATATCAACAATCTTTTGGCTCGTATCTGAGCACTTTCTAGATCTGTGTTTTTATAATTCTAACCTTCTGTCTGTTTAGGTCTTTGAATAAATTCATTATGTCTTTTCATCATGATAGAGGGGCACAGAGACTGAAGAAGTCTGTTTTGTCCATATTCTCTGTGTAGAAGGATGAGAGTCCCATCTCCTCTTCCTACTTTTTCCATCAGGGAGTTCTCTCTTTATTGATTAATTTTGCAGTAATTTTTCTGTACCTTTTAGTGAAAAGACTAGTTTGAGATTTTGCAGATCAAGGCACTTGACTCCAGAAGTTGCATTCTGCTACATCTGTTATGTTTAATAGACTCAGAACAAATAATCAAGTCTTTGGAACATGATATACCTCGGGTCTTCAGTTCCCCTCCCTGCCTCACAGTGGCCTCTATACCCTCATCAGATTCAAGCTGTCAATCAGTATTAGATTGTATCTTTTCTTTTGAAAGTGTATGTAGTATTACAGATAGATCTAGGTAGTTTTTATCAAGACTCAGATTATCTGAGTTTGAAAAAGTTATTAGGAAAGGCTGATACAGAAAGGCATTATTTTTTTTTTTGCAGCAATCAACAACTGAACCACCCTCTGCTTAGGTGCACTGATTTACATGAAATACTCTATTTAGAAAGGTAACAGAGCTTTGCACACAAATTCATCTCTTCTAATCACTGTCACATTTCCTGTACTACTTCATGCTGTTGAATACTTCTCAAAATACATAGCAGTCCATATTCTGAGCCTATTTTGGTCACTTAACTGGTTGTGCTTTGTTCACTTTTTGTAGTTGACTGCTCAGAGAAATTACAAGAAATCGCTTTGAGTTTTAGAAAAATATGTCCTAGGAATTTCTGTTTTTATCAGAAACATTTTTACCCTGGTTGAGGGGAAGCAGCTGTTCAGGGAGAAATTTCAGTTTGGTAACCTCAGTTCTTTGTGCTAACTTTTGCTCTTGCCTGTGTTCAGATAGGAGGTTGTGTTTATGTATAGTAGAGTAGGTAAAAGTTAGACAGTTACTTTTGCTGTAAAACCTTTCCTAGAACATTATGTTAAGTTCTTCATGTTCTTCAAGATGGAGTTGCTACTTAATTAATTTTCAAGTTCAAGGGTTGTATCTCCAAATCTTTCAGGCTTTTCTAAAAGTCCCAAATACTGTGAACAAAAAAAAATATTTGAGATACTAATGTTAAAAGGAGCTCTAGTCTTCTAGGAAGGTGAAAAGGAAGGATAATCTTGAAAAACAGAAAGTAACCCATTTTTTTTCTGATACTCTTTTCCAAATTGCTTTTGGTTTTTATTTCATCCAGATTTGTTAAATTTCAATTTTAGCTCCTCCATTCATAGTATTGTGTGTTCACTGTTAGGTTTTATGCTACTTCAAAGACACTTCTATGTAATGTATCTATTTTAATAGATTAAGGAATTATACTTTTACTTGAAAAAGTTCTGTGGAGTTTGTGGAAAGAATAATGAAATCATTAATCACTAACTGTTTTATTAGGAGGCTAATATTTAAAATAAAAACTTAAAAGCATTAGAAGCGCTTTTAAAATGAAACAAGCCTACTCCTATCTCTGTTTTCTTCCCTATATATTTTACCTCTGAGGTTCCGTTTCACCCAGTTCTTTGGAATCTTACTGTGGATTCTTTGAATTAGGAAGAAGTGAAGCTGTAATAACTTTCTTTGCAATACTTGGATCAGTTAGGGGGCATTTGGATGCCTGCTGTGGGCCATTCTTTTTTTAGTTCGTTCCAAGCCCATAGCAGCAGAGACACACATCCCAAGAGTGTGAATCTGCCGGAGCAAAACTCTCAAAACTACAATTGTAGGTAAGTAACTTTTTACTCTTACCTTTTAAGTTCTTATCCAGCTCCTCTGCATTTTGCCTCATGACCCATTTCCCCCAAAAGTTCCCTGAAGAAGAAGCTAATAGAAGAACACTATTAAGAATTAATCATTTATTTATGTTTAATTTTTGTAGCCAATTAATGAAATGACAGAATGTCTAATTATAGCCAGTAGATAAGTATTAATTTCAAAACTATGTTACAGAGGGTTTATTCCCTTAAAAATGGAGCTACAAGTGTAGTCATTTGTATAATAATATTACAGAAGATACAGTCACTAATACCAGAAGATGAATGAGAGTGTAAAATATAAACATTTGTGTCTCTACATAGGAGAATGTAAGAATTAGGTGTCATGTGTTTTGTGTATAAAAGCTTTCATTAGGTCTGGATTTCATGTGATTTAATGGATGATCCTGGGACCTCATGTGGTTTCTCCAAGTAAAGCAGTGTTGCAACTTCCAGTTCTATACATGAGAGGGCGGAATTATTTGGATGTCTGCTCAGACGTGTTTTAGGAAAAATAAGGGGAAGAAATTCCTCTTCTAACTAGAGAAAAAACTATTATGTGGTACAGTGTTTTCATCTGTCTAGGAAAAATTACTTTAATATTTTTAATGAAGTATTAAGTACCGATTGCCAGAAGAACAAAATATGCAAAGGCATATTTTTTGAATGGTGTTTGCTTTATCTTGGTGCTCTTGTGTGACATCAAATAAAATTCCTCATTTATCCCAGGTTATGCTCTACATAAGGTAGTGCAGAAACCTCTCATCAGCTGGTATAGAAAATAACTAAATCCTCACAGTTTAATCAGAAGTCTATTTTTTAATTTGTAAACTAAGATTAGAGATGTAAATTAAATTTAAATGGCATGTAATGTGTTCTCTTAATTATATATGTTAGATGGATGGGATGACTTTTCCAGTAAAGGAAAGCAGTTCTAACAGTAAGACAAGCAGTTCTAGAAGTTTTTAGGCTATCATCCTGATAACACTTATTCGTTGAAAGAGTTTGGTCTGGGATTTACTTTCCTGACTTAACCAGTAAGGTCTTTATTTTGTTCTAAGAATCTTTAATGTTTTTAAATCTTGATAAAGAAATGGCATGCAAAATTAGAAACCTTGTTAAGAGTTTAATCCCAGCATTTCTATAGCTCATAGTCCCTAAATTCACTCTGACATCAACCTAAGGGGGCACAGATTTTTTTTCATCGTCATGAAGTATACGTGTTACCTGGTCTAATTAGATGAAGATGTTTTTGAGTGTGAGGTATGTTGTCAGTATAAAATCAACATCTGGAAGGGAGATTTCAAAGTCATTGATCATTTCTAATGTTTGCTGTTTATACAAATGAATTAAAAATTGATTGGTTATCTTAATTTTTAAGTGACACGTAAAATAAGTAGTTTTCATTAAGTTTACTGTTAGTGTGTTGCTTTTTTCCTGTGGAATTAGGTGCTGCATTGTGTATTTCAATATAATTACACTTCATGTTTTGCTCAGGTACTTTAACAATTGAGTTTAAGAAACTATGATTCTTAAAGCAATCATATGGATAAAACTCAGCATTTGTGACAGGAAAAATATATCTCATAAATAAATTAAAAGCAAATTGTTTGTAAAAGCAGTATTAAATTCAGGAAGGCTGAGTTACGGTTTCCAATTTCTAAACAAGTGCAAAAGTTTGAATATGCTTTTCTGGAGTTAATTTCTTGTTCTTTTCTAGTGTAATACTTCTTTTTTATTGCTATATTTGACAGGGAATAATGGCTTCCTAGACATTCTTAAATAGAAAATATCATAAGATCACATTTAACTCTCCAGGTATGCTGATAACATTATTGTCATATTTAGGAAAAAACCCCAAAACTTTAGGAAAATAAAAGAGTCTGGAAGCTACTGTACTCTTTAAGGCATGTCAAAGACTCCTGTAATCTGTCTGTGTTTTGTCCTCAATGAGTGTGCGCATCTCTCCTGTGGGGCTTTCCTTTTTGCACAGTGGCTAGAAGTTTGATAAAGTCTTTTAATGGACTGCTAAAAAGTAGCATCTGTTTCTGTTCAGATTGTCAGAAATCCCTTCCTCTGAATTGCAACAGCTGGAAGCCCTTTCATCTCTACTTCAGAGACTTTAACGTTATGTTCTCTTCTATAAAGCTTCCTATACCAGGTTCATAACTTACTTTCTTAGTTTTTTCTGTAAGAGAGAGAGCAAGCAGTGAGATTTTTTTTGTCCCATGTTTGCTGAGTCTCTCCTTAAAGGGGAGAAGCAAGTACTTCTCTTCTACTGATGGGAAGCATTCTCTCTGGTTGTTCAAGTGTTTGTTTATTAGCTTTTGGCTTTTGGGGGGAGGTCAAGTGAGAGCAAACGCTCATGATCAGTAATGTTGAAAGTTCATGAAGAAGTAGAAAGATAATGGATATTTGCCCTCACTCCGTTGGGAGATCATCCATCAGTACCATTAAAGTAGTTTGAAACCTTTCTTGTACCCAGGTTAGATTAATGGTCTTAGGTTCAGGGCAAAGATGGTCAACTTCGAACAAATCTGTGAAAAATAACTAAGAAAATACTTGTCAGTAAACACAGATTTGTTATTTAGATGCACAGTTTTGTCTTACCTGTTGAAAATTCCTATTCTTGACTGTTTGAATAAGATAAATATGTAATTGGTCTTTGGCTGACTTGTCTCTGACATTGTTTTAAAATGGAAGAATTGGCAATAAGTAATAACTGCTTAGAACAGGTATATTTGTTCTAAATTTATTCATTGCTGATTTAAATAATACAAGTAAGTGGTATTTTAAATGAGTGGAGGCGTATCCCAGTAATCTCCGAACAATGTTAGGCTTTAAAGTATAAAAATCTTCATTGCTACGCTTTAGAAAAAGTTTGTTCTGGAGTCATCAAAATGGTTCATCCGGAATTAAACATCAGACTGTCAGTCTTCCTTGTAGTTCTGAATGGGTGTACATTGACATTTTACCATCTTGGATATGAAGTATCCAGCTGAATCCCTTACAAGGTGTTGGGGAAGTGATAATTTTATCTGTTCTGTCTTTGAAGTTATTCACGATCATTCAGCAATTGGTTGATTCTAACATCTACCAAACAGTAGATGATGTAATTCTGCTCCATAAAGCTTAGTAACAATGCACATACTTACTATTTAGACTTGCCTTCTCACAGATATTTCATTTCAGTTTGCTAGGACAAGCAGTTCTAGAAGTTTTTAGGCTATCAGCCTAATAACACTTACTCGTTGAAAGAGTTTGGTCTGGGATTTAACACAATCGCCAGGTTTGCAAGAAACCAGTAGCATCAGAGACTTCATCACTGGTTCTGTGTTGGTGTTGTAGCTTTTGGTTTGGAAAGGTCTCAGGTTAAATGGAAGAATGGAGATCCTTCCTCCAGCTGAAGTACAGCTCCCTTCATCCAGCTGCTGTCTCTAACAGCGTCCAAGCATATCCGCTTTCAGGACGGGTATTCTTCAAATCATGATTTATTCACTTTTGCAGCAGAAATATATTTGAAGATTTCTTGTTCCAAAACAGAAGTTCCATGTTAATTAATTAATTTCTAAATCTGAAAGTATTCATCATTTTGGCATATTTTCAAAGATATTTTCAAAGATCAAGGCCACAACCTGTCTTCAGGATAAGAGGACAAGTGAGAGACAAGTGCTTGGAAATCCAGATCATCTTCTTTTCCATTTCAGACTTGTGGTTCCTGTGTACTTTTTAGAATGAGGTACCTTATGATCTTATTTTCAGTACCAACGTACTTCCTTTGAGTAAGTATGTTGCAATATGAAGAGAATATCCATGTGGATTTGCCAAGCCCAAAGGATGTATACCTGTGAGAATCACTGGGATAAGACTGCGCACTGAGCAGTTACAAATTTGTTCAAGAAACTGAACAAAATGTAGGTACCTTTTAGTCACATCTGTTTTCTTGATGGAGGAATGAGTAATGTTGCTAAAAAGAAAAGAATCTGAAAACAGCAGACTTGGATAACTGATACCTAATATAGTCAGAAAGCTCTTCTGTGGTGACTACATACTCATTTTGTTATGAAAACTGTTACAACGAATGAAGCAAAAAGATACTGATCACACTTTATTTGTCTAAAGAGCTTATGAGCCTACATGTTCAGAACTGTGAGAAGCTTTGAAACTAGGTCTGCAGGACTGGAAAACAAAAGAGAAGTCTGGTATTTTGGCAAAGTTCTAGATGCTGACAATACAGAGAAATTCTACTGTGTATGGCATGAAGTGGATATAGCCTGGATACTGATGCCTTGAAGGATATGAAATATATTTGAATAGATATTGTAAAAGTTCTTGAGTTCTCTATTTGTCAAAACCCTAAGGGGTCTTGGGCCTTATGAATTAACAAAGCAGATGTATACAATCTTGCATTTATTTGATTGTAAAAGAGAAGATAAGAAGACAAATGTTTTCAGAGGGCAATTATGACTCTCACCTCACCTGTCTAATTCTCTGTTATTTTTTTATACTTCAAAGTGAGTTCAAGAACTTACAAAGCTCTTGAAGCTCAATGGTCTATTTCATCTTTCAGATTTCTGCAGCAATCACAGCTACTTAGGTTCTTGTGCCCATTCACTGGAGGCTTTTTTTTTCATTATGCTCAGTGAAGATCATGATACTGTGTGCTCATCCTACCTTTTATGTCCTGGTTCACTTTTATATTTTCATATACTTGGGCCAGCTTTTTTGTCCGAAGTCCAGAAATATCATAGAGGCAATACAGTCATGGCCAAGTCTAGTTCTGAGAACCACCATCAAAATGCACTGAAAATACCAAGAAATCTGTGAGTAATCCATAACTGTCTGCAATTACCTTGCCATTTAGGAAAAGAAAACTTTGAAGGCATCCATTTCTTCTCAGATAAGATGTCAACAAGTTGTGGTTATAATATCTTTCTAAAGCATCAGTGTTCAGTTGTCAAGAGAAATGAAGAAGGAGCATCAGAAGAGCTCTGTATTTGAGGGACTGTGTATGCCAAGTTGTGCTACAATCATCTACTTACATGTTCTCAACTTACACTTTGACATTTTGGATGAAGAGCAGCAGCTTTTTGAACCTGGTCAGTTACAGAAGTTCAAGCGAGAAAAATGGTTCTACTTGAATTGTTTTGGTTGTTTAATCTTGGAGCCTTCAGCATGAGGGCTCAGAAAGGTGAGTTTTGGTTGATCCAGCTACAGCTGTTTAAGGCGTCACAGCTTCTGGCCATCTGCCTTGCTCCTGTAGTATGAATAACAGGGAAACATTTGCTTGGCTCTTAGCTGACTTGTTTAGCCTGGTAGGTTAATGCAAGCCATCTTGACTAGTGCCTTAGGTGATGCATTAGAAAATCAAATGGAAAACTTATGGAAATACGAATGCATCTTCCCTCCTGCTACAGCTGATGAGGAATAGTTAAAGGAATGGGGCAGGTAGCTGATAACAGTAATATCTTAAAGGCTACTCTTAGATTTACCATCAGAGCTTCACAGGACTTTTTCAGTGTTCAGAGAAAAAACCACAGTGGTTTCACTGTGGCTGATGTTTCTGAGTCAAAATAAGAAAGCTGACTGACTTTTTCTAAAGAACACAAGTTTCTCAATTTGTGTTTCAAAATTTAAAGAGAGAGAAATAAACTGAGAAATAAGGTAATAATGTGTGTGGGTGTATGTGTATTAATGTATATGTTTGTTGTTGTTTGTTTTTTGTTTCTTTTTAAATAAATTGAAACCTATTAGTCTGTTGGAAGTCTCTATTCATGACCATTCCTAAGACCAGCCCTGAAACTCATTGGGGTCAAAGACCTCTTAGGTTGAGGGGGGAAAACTTTTTTTATCACTGCATGAAGGTTTAAAAAAAAAATATTTGTTTTACTTAGTACTGTTGGGAAATAATCTATATAACTGCTATATAAATCCAAGTAGTACTACAGTGAAAGCAAAAACCTCCATGCTAAAAGCTGCACCCTTGAATTGGCAAACCTGTTTTGCTTCACATGGCTGTCATAAAGTTGGCCAACATTTCTACAGCTTTTTGTTGAGCTTTGAAAAGTTCGGTGTTTGCAGCTGACCAGTTTCTGTATGGAGTTCATTGCATATGTCTTCAGTATCTTCCAGCCGTTAATGTTGTACATAATTTTGGACTTCTAGGATTTCTAGATTTGAGAGTTTAAAATGATGGGGAAAAAAGTCTATCCACATCACTGGAATTGACCATGTTACTAATTGTTGTTGTTTCTAATGTTATTTTTGGACATGATCCTTTGGAGTTTTAATTCTTTCAAATAAGAATCTTTTACAAATATAGGAGAAATTAGAAGTCATATGTTACAATTCTGGTCTACAATTTGAGAGGGTATGGTGGTTTTTTTTCCTTGAGTTTATTTCCATAATTCTTGATTGCATCCTCCTTACCATCGATTCTATTGCTCTCAAAACAAGAGCTGGCCCATTGCATCTGGCTATAATCCAGGCACAAAATAAATTATTTTTCTTAAATTACAATTGTGGTCTTGACATTTGGACAATAGATCATCAACAGAATTTCCAGCCTATGTTTAGTAATTCCTTAGATTTAAAGTAGTGTTCCTGCATTACAGAGAAAGTCATTGGTTTTTTTGAGAAATTACAGAATTTTAGTTGAGAAGTGAGACTAAAAACCTTAGTACAGATAGGGCTTTTTTGTTTTAACAACAGAAATTAATTCTAGTTTAGAGTACCATTCTGGTAGCATAAATAGGCTGTAGTTTAAATGAATAGAATATGATTATTTTTTTTTAATATTTGCATGTGCTTCTCATTTCTGTGAATTCTGCCACATTACAGGGTGTGTAGTTGCCTCATTTTCTGTATTCTACTAGATGATTTTTTACTATAAACTTAAAGGCTTATTGCAGAATCAAGCTTTTGACACTACACAAAATTGTCAAGGGAGATTTTGTTTCATCCATGAAAAGCATAATGGGGAAAGCAAAGGGAAAATACTAAAGCCTTTAAGTGTGTAGTGGCCTCTGGACTAATATTTATGTAGACTCCAACTCTTAGTGTTCTGATTTGCTTCAAAGAAAAACATGGTATGTTGGAGTTATTTTAAATATTTTTGTTTGTTGTTTATATATTCCCTGGTTAAAATTTCTGTGAAGTCCAACTGATGCACTGAACCAAGTAGGGAGAACCTCTGTCTTAATCATTGCAGGTCCTTGCTTAGTTTGTGTGGAATAAAACCAGTTGAATCTGCAATAGGAAATATTTTATATAGTATTTCTCAAAAAGTAACTGTGGAGATGTACCTTAAATTCATCTTTGCAGACTTATGCTTCAGGGGTTAGTTTGGTGGTTTTAAAATTTTGTTTGTTTGTTTGTTTTTTGTCCTTATGTATTGCAGCTGCTTTATTAGAAGGCTCTCTTGGGAATCATTCAGGGACTTAGATTTCAAATGCTTTGAGGGTGGTTTTCTTTAGTTAATAATTGGCACCTGTGGTAGACTGGTAATGAATGACAGTCTGAACACATTAAGAAGTATTAGCTAGGGAAATTCTGGTTTTGCTGATAAATTAAATGCAGTATGTGTGTATACATTATGAGGAGGATTAATGGGTGGGAGTGGAGGGGAATGGATGTTTTTGCCTGGACATTTACCGGTCTCTGTATATAATCTGTGATTTTTCTTTCTAACTTCCAGATAAACCTCTGAAGAAACGAAAACAAGAAAACAAACCACAGGAGGCTGGAGGTGCTACTGGAGGAAACAGAGCTTCTCAGGAGACAGGTTCTGCAGGAAATGGGGCAAGGCCAGCATTGATGGTTAGTATCGATCTGCAGCAAGCAGGAAGAGCAGACTCTCAGGCAACAATAACTCAGGATTTGGAAAACATCAAAAAACCTGAAGAAATAAAGCAGTATGACGGGTTTGTGTGTGTTCCCCAAGAAGACACTGTTGCAGTACTTAAATATAAACCTGAAAACCATCCTGAGATTTTTAGGAAAAAGACAGACTTTGAGGGTCAAAAGATGGATATCCAGCAAAATGAAAACAGGCAAATGGAATTTCAACAAAATGAGAGCAGAAGGTTGGAAAGCAAACACATCGAGAACAAACAGTTAGAAGCTAAACATGAAAGCCGACAAATAGAAGTGAAACAAAATGAAAACAGACAGACAGAATCAAAACAAAACGAGAGCAGGCAAATGGAGACTAAACAAAATGAGGGAAAACAAAATAATGGCAAACAGGAAATAAGGCAGAGGCCCGAAACACCAAAACAGAAGAGTGAAGGGAGGCCTGAAACACCAAAACAGAAGAGTGAAGGGAGGCCTGAAACGCCAAAACAGAAGAGTGAAGGGAGGCCTGAAACACCAAAACATAGACATGATAACAGGAGGGACTCCTGTAAACCATTGTCAGATAAGAAAATTGAAATATCTAGGCATAAACTAGATGTGAAATCCGATCCTTCAAGGATAAAACCTGAAAGTAGATCTGATCCAACAAAACAAAGGCCTGAGGGGCGTTCAGTTTCTGATGCACTGAGGCGTGACCATGATAGCCTTAAACAAAGATCAGAGGACAGGGCAGAGTCAGAGAGATACAGAGGAGATCCATCCAAGATGCGAAGGCCTGAATATTTGAGATCCTCAAACAAAAGTGAACATGATTCTAAGCATGGTATTAAATCTGACAGTTCAAAACCTGAGAAATTTGAAAGGAAACATAGGCATGAGTCTGGTGAATCAAGGGAAAGATTTTCTTCTGGGGATCCAAAATCAAGGCCTGACAGCCCTCGTATTAAACAGGAAGGCAAAGGAGATTCTAGTAAAACAAGACTTGATAAGCCTGGTTTTAAATCACCCAACAGCAAGGATGAACGAAGGACAGATGGGAGTAAGAGTAAACTAGATAGTAATAAAGCACATGCTGATAATAAAGCAGAGTTTCCCAGTTACTTGTTGGGGGCAAGATCTGGTGCATTGAAACATTTTGTCATTCCAAAAATTAAGCGTGATAAAGACGGCAATGTAACTCAGGAGTCACGGAAAACTGAATTTAGAGGCGAACAAAAGGACAAAGTAGAGAAGATTGGGCTAGTTGAAGATCTAAATAAAGGAGCTAAGCCTGTAGTTGTCCTTCAAAAGCTTTCTTTGGATGATGTGCAGAAATTTATTAAGGATAGAGAAGATAAATCAAGGGGCTCTTGTTTTAAACCTAACAAGAACAAGTCCTCCAAATCTCATAAAGGTAAGACTATATTTTTAATATTAATCAAGTTGGGGTTTTTTTACCCTCCTTTTCTTTTAGGTTTGCTGCTTCTGTGGTTAGAAATTAAATGCAATCATTTGGTAATTTATGTGCTGGCTTATAATGGTGGTTTTGGGGAACAAAGTGAAACTTGTCTATAGGTTTGTCTAGACTGGAAATCTTGCTACAAGGTGCCTGAAATGATTTATTTACTTCAGTTCAAGTACCTAATGTGGAAACACTTAAGTGGTCTTAAGCTGCTCTTCATCTAGTTCACCTAGGTATTTTATCCAGTGAAATGTAACTGCTGTATTTATGATTTGAACTGGTTTCAATGTGTCTGTATAAGGACTAGAACTACTGTAAGTCAGTATACCTGGAGTGAGGGGAATTACTAAGTATACAAGCCCCAAGATTTTTTTATATTTTTATTTGAAACTAAAATGTTTTTCCAAGGCATGTTTTGACATGATGAGATACACACACAGATGCGAAGTCTCATCTCTCTCTTTTACACTATGAACACAACTCTGTTGGTGAGCCTCCATGCTTGCAGCTGTGTGACAGTAAGCTTGCAAGTAGGATCTGGTTTTAGAAGAATTCAGATACCATTGTCTCTGTGGTCCACTGTACGCATGAAGAGGAAAGGAACTGGTAAACAATTGGCTGGCATTTTCAAATCAGTAATATGGACAGGAAATAGTTCAGAATAGTTTGTAGGCTGATTGTCTCTTCTGCAGTTTAACATTTTTAAAATAAGATTGCTTTACACCTCGGTGCTCTAATTTTGTCTTTAGTTTTGTAGTGAAGTACATAATTTCATGTTATGAAATCGATGTTACTAACTGGCCAGGCTTCATTATTAATGTTTAGCATTTTAAAAATTGTAATTTCTTACATAGTCATGTTTATTGAGTTGTCGTGTCTCTAAGTAGAGAAACCAAGTGGCAGGGAAGAGGATTTCAGCTGCATGCAGGATGATTATGAATGAAGTTCCAGTTTTAACATAAATTTGAGATGAAAATGTTTTATGTATTTAATCTGATAAGAAACGGTGTAGAAATTAAGAAATGTATAAAAATGTTTGTGTACATGTGAAGAGTTGGTATCTGTAGAATGTATTTATTGTGCTTCATCTCTTCTCTAACATGTTGGTATTAACTCTTAAACACTTAATTCAGGATGTGGATTACATATTTGTGAAACAGTAGACTCATTGTTGAATTTCTTTTTTGTTATTTTGGAAACATGAACACTTTCCCTTTCCTTTGTCACATTCGGAAAAGGCAAAATTTCCATTTCTAGTAATAGGTATCAAGAGTTAGACTGAACATTATGACATCTTTGTTGTCAGTTTAATGTGAAGATTTCAGATGGATCCTTTATGATCTTGGTAGGGAATACTGAAAACTTTCTGATGGAACTCAGGTCCTAAGTCTCAAAAGACTAGATTTTGAATTTACACCCTTCTATGTGCATAAAATCAGCAATATTTGGAGCCCTAAAAGCCATACACAGTGCACGTATGCTCTCTAAAATCTGTCTGAAGTACTTCTTTGTAGTCTGTATTGTTTGCAGTTTTTTGTACAAAATGTTTTACTGATATGTAAAGGATTTAGTGAGTCCTGTCTGATTCGCATGACTCTAGTAGCTGTGTCACACATGAGCAACATTTTAATTTTAAAGTCAGATTTAGAATTTTCTGCAAAGTTGTTGTGAACTTTTCTTTTCTGAAGTTGTATTTCTTACATGTTCTCAAATAACTTGGTATATATTTTATAGGGAAAGAAGGTGTTTGAATCTCATATCAATCTTTTTGCTATTGTATAAAGAATGAGGCTGTTAAAATTACTAGAGCTAGTTTTCATGAAAAGAATAATGTTGTGACTGTTTCTCTTTCAAATCAAATTTTGAGTGTTAAGACAGGTAGATTTTGGAGAAAGTGTCTTTGAACTCAAGATTTTTCATGTGTATTTTTTACTTTTAATTTTTTTTGCCCCACTTCTGGTAACTAGCTTCCTAGGAGATATAATGGTAAATCACTAGGTGAACCCAAATGTTTGAAAAGGTTTATAGTACGTAAAGGTATCTCTTCATAAGTCAGTCATTTTGTCATCAGCTTACTGATACAGAAAATACTAATGACATTGCCACAATGTCCTCACTTCAACTGAGAGAAATAGTGTTCATTCTGTTAGCCCATGCCATTTTTAGTTATAAACATTCTAATACACTAGGAAATGTAATTTTCATAACATTCTTTATTTAGTTCATCCTGTATTTCCTAATAGATTGTAGCAATTCTTTTGTAGTGTTGACTTTTAGCATCATTATTCCATTTCTTACATCCTTGTTATTTCATGTAGCTTAGTATATTTTGCTTTATCTTCCCCTATTTTACTTCCTTGTATTTCCTGTCCTTTATTTTTGCTTTCTCATCCATCCCTCCCCCAGTGAAATGTCTTCTCTTGGCTTTGTCGTAGACAACATAATTGCTGTGGTTTATCTGAAATCCAGTTTAAAACAGGACTAATTCAGCAAGTTTGAAACACCATTTAGGTACTCATTCTGTTGTGAGGGACTAATGCTCATTCATTATAAAACTCAGTAAAAATGCCTTATTTTAAGCTAAAATAAAAGCTTTGCAAACTGAAAGTCTGTACAACTTTTTACATTGTTTCAGTAAATTTGAAAATCATATGTTGTGCACAGGGTTAAGACTTGCATTGTACTGCAAAAAGACAAAGGAGCATTTTAATAGAATTTTATTGACAGGTTTAGAATTTTGTTGCTGTATGAATAGGAGGGATAGCCATAGCACGGCTGTTAATATTGAATGATCCCAACAGTCACTTTTAGCATTTACAATGAAGCAACTCTTTTCTTTCTCTCCTGATCTTTGAGCATTTTTCTGAAAGATTCACTCTAGTTTGGTGGAAATTTATGGAAAATTTTTTCATAGTATTTTTGTTAGGAGATCTTACAGTGAAATTTTGTAGCCTGTTTTGTCCAGATCAGAATGAATGGTAAAACTTTTTTCTTCTGGCTATAACATCTGTTAATTCCTTTTTCTTGGTTTTAATGCAACTGTGGTTTTGGGCGATCCATGAAAGTTTCACCTCTGAGTTTGTGCCTGCAGTGAGGAGGTCGTGTTTGCTATCCTTTTCAGAGCTTCAGCGAATAACTTTTCTGCTGCTTCTTAGAGCTATACTGATGAGCTGTGTTGGGATAGGAACTGTTAACAGTTTCACAGTTACTGCATTCTGAACAAGACAATTTTTGCTTTGTTGAAGTGTGAAAAAGATACCAGTAATGAGAGAATCTGTAATTGTCTGTGTAAGGAAATGTCTGACTTAGTTTTCCATGTGTTTAAAGGGTTGCGTTTCCAAAATAAGGACGATAAATATAATGCAAGTTCTGCTTTGTTGACAAATGAGAGAATATTATCTTAAGACTTGTGTAAAGGCACAAGTTTTTGATCTTCCAGTGTCAACAAAGAAAAGTTTATTGTTTAAAAAAAATAAATAAAAATCTGATCTGAAGGCTGTTCCTTCATTGTGTAGATTGTTACAGGATTTAACTACCTGTACAACACAAAACCTTAGGCACACATTTTTATTGCTTTCTACAAGTCTTCCTAAATGCATTCTCTGCTGCTGTAATCTCTTAATTTGAGTGAAGATTTACTGTTTCTTCAACGGTGCTTGGTGCTCTTCATTCATATTCTTAAAAGGATCAACTAAAAAATTTACTACCCAATCATTTTTATGCTGTAGAGTTAAAACAATGCTTTGAAATTTTTCTGTGTTCTGTCCTTGTGTGGTTTGTTGGGGTTCATTTTGTTGTTGTGTTTGTTTTGGTTTGGTTATGGTCTTTTTCATTCCAGGTGACCTTTTTCAGAGCCTGTAGTAACTGTAATTTGACATGTGTAATGCGATGTGATGGTCCATCTTTGAGTTCCAGCACAGCTGGAAAAAATTCTCACTTGTGAAGAAAAGTAATAAATTAGATGCTCGTCTTATAGGTAGGAATGACAGAAGAAGGGAATATTCCAGGATGAAAAGCTGTATCAAGGTGGTTTGCTTAGTAATCCAATTTGTAATGCATCTTACAGATTTCTAACTACCTTAGCAGAGCTAGTCACAAATATTTCTGGTACAGTGAGAACTGTGGACAAAAAGGAAGTACCAATATTAATCATTAAAATCCTTCATGTGTAGGACTTCTCTAAGGATAAAATTGCTAAACATTTTAGTAAAGTAGCCTATGGATAGTAACACATAAAAAAAAATTTAGAGTTCTCTGAAATTTATTTCCAAATTAACAATCTTTATGTTGAGCAGACCCATTGTACTCACTGAAATGAGTGGGGCAAGCAGCTGTACTGTAAGGAAAAACCTGGAGTAAAATGTATTTCCTTTGGAAAGGAAAAGGGTATAATCAACCTCCTTACTATAGATTGTGCTTTTGTGAAAATTAGATTTGTGAAAGTTTGTAATTCCACAAATCTTGACATCTGAGTACTTGTGGGAAAGCCAGAGTAGTAATCCACTAAATACTTTGCATGTGCATGCACTTTCTCTGAAGTTCTACAGAAATTATCATATTTCAGAGAAATCTCTTAAACTCTAAATTTAAGTGGAATTTTGAACAAAATTCCTCTTTCATAAGACTTCTGCAGTCTTTCTGTTTTTCCTCTTTTCTGAGATATTAGTGACTAGCTCTTTTCAACTTGCTAGAGGAGGAGCTGGCTGTCCTTTATCACCTTAGAAGTACTGAAAGATAGGTTTGCAGAGGCTCCATTTCAATATACACTTTGTCCATTTAGCTGTGATTTTTTTTTTCTCCTTTCTGGATTTAACAGATTCATAGTTTGGAAAACATTTCAGGCACTGTTTAGTCAACAAACAAACTATATATAACCATTAAAATCCAATAGTCTACAAAGGACTCATTTCTAGTATGGTTTGCATCAGAATGGATCATTCCTGCTTGCAGGGATTTTTTTACACATGGTGTGTCTGTCCTGTTCAAGAAAGTATGTTGAGAGTGGTATGGGCATTGTGCATACTCTCTGGGGCCTTCATTTGTGGTACTAATTTTTTAGAAGTCAATGTTGTATAAACTGCTGTCTGTAGGCAGCAGAGATTCAGCTGTTTGCACACTGGAGTCCTTTCCTGTGTTGATCTGTTACTGGTACAACAAGAGATTTTCAGCACAGTGCTTTGTCTGGAGGCTGCTTTAGTTACCTCCTACTTTAGACTTTGCTATTAAGGTAAATATTTTGATTCTTGCTCTTACAATTGTTCTTAAGTTTTCTCTGGGTAGTAATAGTGAACTTTGCATGTCGCACATCTAGTTCTGAGCAGCAACATCAGACTTGACCAAACTCTCCAGTTTCACTGCACTTTGATTCACACAAAATGTGACATTTGTCTCTACAGATTTAGGAGTGAATTCTTTAATTATTTCATTTTTGAAAAATTACTTTGGCACATGAAAGTGATAGAAATTTATTACCTGATTTGTCAGAGGATTTTTTTGAAAATCCATAGCTGCCTTTGGCTCATAGATGTGAATGTTTCTTCAGGTTGCTCTGACTGGCTAAGGCTATTTTGCCTAAATAATCCTTGCAACAGTACATTGGAATATGCAAAAGTGTGGGCCAACAATTTGTCTCATGTCAATTACAGTAAGCCTGTTTTTGTGTCCAGATACCTAAATATGAATGTTATTTCTGGGCTTATGAACAGGTTATATTTTGTTTAAATTGGGAAAATAGGGTAAAGCTTCACATTTCCTTCTGGTAAATTAATATTTCTGTTGTTTGACATTTTCATCTGTTTACGTTAGTGTGTGAGAAGAATTAAAGTGTTTGCTTGAAATATGGCATTTGCTTTTACTCCATGGAAATATTACCAATGAACAGAAAAGGATGAGACCTTTTTTCTTCATCAAACTACCCAATTGTTGCTTGCATCAAACAAAGGTTCCTTAAATAGATGTACTGTTTTATTATCTTCCAAGCAACTTCCCTGTAGAATTTTATATTAAAAGCTAAAACATCGGCAAAATTTTGTTGTTGTTGCTTATTTAGTTAATTTATTTTGAAGAAGCAAAACATGAGAAGCTTCATGTGATGTTTTCAGTGGTAAAGGCTGAAAATTTTTCCATGATACACTAAGGAAGAAGCAGATCTTCTTCATGTGCCTGTAGTCACAAATCAAACATAAATCGTGGCACTTGTTTTGCTTTATCTCTGCAAATATTGCATTATACTGCTTGTATAGGCATTTTTTATGAGAAGAAAAACTAAGAGTTGTAATTAGGTTTTATTTATTCTTTATTCTTTGATAAGGCCCCATGGCTCAGTTTTTAAATTAATCAGAATACACAGCCAGGAAAACGTATCATAGATTTCAGATTTGATACATTAATAGAAACAGAAGAGTGCATGCTCTTGTTTTGCAACTGTACAAGATATCTTGGGTTTTTAATACAATAAATAGAGTTGCCTTAAATTTCAATGTATATGTTCAAAAGCAATGACAGTGAAATCCCAGTTCAGTCCCTTGACACTGAATCATAAAAATGTGCAGCACTGTATTTACTTCAACTGCTACTTTTCCTGTTTTCCTGGTGAGTACTGCTATATTTTTTGTGAAATGTCTTGCAAAAGTTGACTACTCTAGCCACCTTTTGTTGATTTTTATAAATATAAAAAGCCAGATAATAGCAATAAGGAGTAAAATAACTTACGTCTGTAGTTGCCACATCAGTCAGAGGAGGTTATATATACTGAAGTGAATATGATTTCTCTTGGCACCTTTGGAGAGTGCATGTTGGGTATATTCCCTGCTCTCTGCCTGGACTATTAGGGGTGCTCTTTAGAAATCTCTTGGCTCTCATCAAACAATATGAGTTGCTTCTGAGAGTATTGTGTACTACTATAAATTAATTTTTAAATCTGTGCTGTTGGCAGTGATAACCTCTACTGCATCTTGGAATTATTCCATGGCTGTGTCCAAATTCTTCTCCAACCCACCAGCCTAGCTGGGTCCCATTTTCCAAGGACAGATCTAAGGACCAGAGTATAAACTAGGGGTCTGAACTTTTTGTCCTTTTTGTAGTCCAGGGGTGGGAGCCTTTCTTCTGCTCCAGTATTGGGGCAGATGAAGAAAAATTATTTTGAAATATTTATTCAAGCAGGTTCTGTAGAATGACATAGGATATACTTCTACTTAGAACTACTTCTCTCCCTCCTACCAAATTTGTTGCAGCTGAGAATCCTGTGGGTGCAGTCCCTTGGGCGGTGGTGAGGGTGTGTCAGCCTCCCACCCTGTTTCTGGTATGTGAGCTGATCTCAGGAGTTAGCCTTTCATGGGTACAGTCAGAAGGTGAGGGTCAGCTGTATGGATGATGTAGCTGCGTATCTGTCTATGTAAGCTTAAAGGCAGAAGGAGATGGAAGAGGAAAGGTGCTGGAGTTAATGCATTGCTTCTCAGATTATTTTCATCAGTGTTCATTTGATGGTGTGTTTTTCAGATGATTGATAATGGTATTGAGACAGAAGTGGAACTTCTGTTTTATGAGCAGATGTATCTTCCTCGTACCTTAAATTCCTCTTTGAGAAAATGGTTGTGATTTCCTTCTGTGTCCTCTTCTGTTTTTGAAAGGCTCCAAGGCACAAAATTATTTGGAGTAGTGTGAAGCTTTTGGGCAAGGAAGTCTGACCACCTAGGACTCAGTGCACCCTATAAAAAACATACTGGGGCATTTTAAGGGAGAGCCTGGTGGAAAGTCTGTAATTATTAAATATATACACTTAGCAAAAAATTTATGGCTTTAACCAGTAAGCTCTTAATGGCCCTTTGCACTGTGTTCCCTGAGTGCTATACTGTAACAGTACTTACCTATTCTAAAAGGGTGTTTATTTTCCTAACATCTTTATAAAGTGGGAAGTATGTTTAGCCCCTCTTTTTTCTTTCTTGTAGTTCTTTTTTTTTTCTTCTTAATTTCACTTTTTAAAATCTGAAGACCATATCTGCATGAATGATTGTAATACAATTAAGCTGTTTGTCTGTGCTGTTGTAGTTACCATGACAGGGCTATCCAACCCAAATGTGGGACTGTTGATTTGGAGTAAAAGTATATTTTATTTAATTTAGCACAGAGTTTTAAGGTTCTTAGAGCTAATCTATAAAGAAACTGCTTCACATTCTGCATATACATATGAGGTTTTATCAGTGCAGTTAGAGTGGTGACCCAAAATTACTTGAGAAAGTTGGACAGGTATTGATACATAGGGGAGGCGCATCCTCTATCAGATAAATACACGTTCTTGATGAAATAACAGCAAGGCTGGATAAATACCAGCGAAATAAGAATGGTCCATAGCAGGTAATGTCCTGTTTGGCAAAAAGATTAGCAAGAGGAGGCCAAAACAGCTACAATCTATAGGGTTTTATTTATAACATCAAAACGATCATGTGTGAAAATTCATTACTGCAGAAATTTCAGAACACAGGGAGTGCTTAAACCACCCCAGATAAGTTGCATTGTTCCCATTTAGACCGTTGTGTGTTATTTTATATAATCAGAATTACCTTGGTTGAAAAAGACCTTCAAGATCATGGATTCCAACCATTAACCGAACATTGACAAGACCTTAACTAAGCCATATCGCTAAGTACTATGTCTGCAATGTCTTGATAATTGGAAAAAGTTGCATTTTAAAATACAACATATGTAGAGAGAGATTATAAATATGAAATTGCATTAACTGCAGTTTTGCCATGTGCAAACTATATAGCCCACAGAAATGGAGAAGACGGTATTTATGGGAGGCTAATTTTTCCAGAACACTTCATGAATGTGAACCTTACTTTTGAAATTAACTTCAGAGTATTTTTGCTTCAAGCACTTGTTCATGTGCCATGATAGATCTATGTGGAAACATCTCATTTTGATGTCACAATTGTTTTAAAAACATAAGCAAGCCTGTGTGGATTGTTTCCACTGTATTAAGTATCTCTTTAGAAAAGAAAGTAGCAATTAGGACTTAAGGTTTCTAAATGTACTTGAATCTTGATAGCCTGTTAGCTCATTGGAAATTGCACCAAAATATAAACTATGCATCTGTTTTCCTTCGTTTGGAAAGTAAAGATAAATCATTAAAGAAGATAACAGAGTTTATTAGTGTTGGGTTTGATTTTATGGCAGGACTGGCCTTTCTGATCCTGGAATGCTGACCTAAGCATCAGCAAGCATTGTCCTCTCTTCCATAACTAATTTGAACACATTGATGGTTATGTCAAAAAATTTTACTATCTGTATTGAATGGATCCAGTAGAAGTCCATAATTATATTACCTTTTTTTTCCATGTTCAATATCTCTTGAAGACATTCATCTGCCTGGATCAGGGCAATGTATTTGACTTGCAAATTTAAGGCAAAGTGATTTTGGATCCATTTAAAGATTAGATATCTGTAAATCCTAGGTAAAGTTAAAGGCTGTTGAACAAACTTGAAAATACCCATCAAATTATCAACAAAAAACAATGCTGAGCTTTAAGCAAGATCTGTGCCTTTCCATTCTTCTTTTAAGCCATACATGAAGAAGGGAGGCAGAACATCCACTAGGTATTTGTTGAAATCTTTCTGCTCTAGGTGTCAAAACACTTTGGAAAGCTTCTCAGATTAAAATACAAAATGGGAAGAGGCTTACAGGCTAATAAATTTTTAGCTAAGATTTTCTGGTGATAAATAACTTATTTTGTCACGAATTGTTATGTGAGAAAACAAGAATCTGGATGGCTAATGGATATTCAGTAACAGCTGAAGATTCTTGAATACCTAATGTAAGAAAACTTTTAATAATAGAAATCAAACAAAAACAAGAACTTACTCTTCAGTTTAAGTCATACATACATATACAGTATAGCATATGTTTTGAGAAGCTCTGAAGAAGTGACTGTTCAAGGACGTGGTTCTGAGTGAGTAATAACTATTATAGTTACTCTGTACCTTGCCCTTTTCAACATTAATGTAGTTTGTTAGCATTCTTATTAACTTGTATTTAACTTTGTCTTATTTGTGAGGCATTCTTGTTAACTTGTGAAGTAGCTTTTTAGTAAAGTTATTTACTCCATAGGTATTTTAAAAAATGTAACTGGAGGCAAATGTAACTGATCAAAGTGGAAACGCTAACACAGGTCCCAGGTCTAATCAAACTTACCAAAGAAATTGAAAAACCGGAGGTAAATTTGTGTTACAGAATCACAGAACTGTCATGATTGGAAATGTCCTCTAAGATCACTACCCCCGAAGTCCCCTCCTCCTCTCCT